>VZQC01006885.1:335868-414223 GCA_009823505.1 Rhizomys pruinosus
AGTCCAGCCGGGACCAGAGCAGAGGGAAACGCGACCCTGCTCACCCGAGCGCGGTCCCTCTGGGCCGGGGACCCCGTAGACGGGTTCACAGCGAGACCCTCTCCCAGCTGCCCCCCGCCAGACCCCGCCTAGAGCTGAGGAGCTGTTTACCCGGCCTGGCGCGTTATGGCGTTTTTTTTTAATGTAGGCACCCAGAGCTGTAAACTTCTCTCTTAGGACTGCTTTTAAATTATCTCATAGGTTTTGTTGTGTTGTATTATCATTTTTGTTTAGTTCCAGGAATGCTTTTCTTTCTTTCTTTCTTTCTTTCTTTCTTTCTTTCTTTCTTTCTTTCTTTCTCTTTTCCTTGACCCATTCATTATTCAGGAGTGTGTTGTTTAGTCTCCATGTGTTCTTGTAGATAGTAGGGCTTATCCTGGTGTTGATATTGAGTTTTATTTTGCTGTGATCTGATAGAATTCATGAAATTATTTCAATCTTTTTGTATTTGTTGAGGATTTTTTCTGTGTCCCAGTATGTGTTCCATTTTGGAGAATGTTCCATGGGGTGCTGAGTAGAAAGTGTATTCTCTGGTATTTGGGTAGAATATTTGGTAGATGTCTCTGAGGTCCATTAGCTGTATCATATTATTCAGTTCATATGTCTCTCTGTTTATTCTTTGTCCAGTTGATCTCTCCAAAGGGCTCAGTGTGGTATTGAAGTCGTCTACTGTGAGTGTGCTTGGGTTAATCTGTGCCTTGAGGTCCTGGAGAATTGTTTTTGTAAAGTTTGGTGCACCAGAGTTTGGTCCATATATATTCATGATTTTGAAATCTTCATAGTTAATTGTTCCTTTGATAAAGATGTAATGGCCCTCTTTGTCTCTTCTGATTACTTTTATTTTGAAGTCTATTTTGTCTGGTATTAAAATAGCAACTCCTGATTGCTTTTGGGTACCATTTGCTTGGAATATTTTTTCCCATCCTTTCACCTTAAGTTGCTGCTTATCCTTGTGGGTAACATGGGTTTATTGTAGCCACCATATAGATGGGTTCTGTTTCCTAATCGATTCTCCCAGTCTGTCTTTTGATTGGGGAGTTTAGTTGATTAATATTTAAGGTTATAATTGAGAGATGTGTGTTGCTTCCTTTCACCTTATTATTCATTAGCATTTTTGGTCTAGGTTACTACTTCCACAGTTATGCTTTTACTAATTTCTCTTTCTAGGTGCCTGGGAATAGTCACTCCTCTCCCCTATCCTTTGAATTGCTTCAAGTATTCTCTGAAGTGTTGGTTTTCTGGACATGTATTCTATCATCTTGTTTTTGTCATGGAAGATTTTTCTCTCTCCTTCAACAATAAAAGACATTTTTGCTGGGTATAGCAACCTAGGTTTACATCTATGTCATTTAGCACTGGGAATACTTTGCTCCACATTCTCCTTGCTTTCATAGTTTGCACTGAAAAATCAGCTGTAATTCTGATGGGTTTCCCCTTATATTTAACTTGTTTTACTCTTGTGGCTTTCAGAATTTCAACTTTGCTTTGTGCAGCTAGCCTTTTACTACAGTATTGCATGGGGAGTTTCTTTTCTGATCTTGACTCTTTGGAGTTCTATGTGCTTCTTGAATATGGGTTTGTCTTTTTTTTTAGTTTGGGGAAATTTTCATCTTTTATTCTGTTGAAGATCTGATCAAAACTATTCTCCTGGGATTCTTCTCCTTCCTCTATTCTTATGCTGCAGAGGTTTGAT
Organism: Rhizomys pruinosus; assembly: GCA_009823505.1. Classification (NCBI taxonomy): domain Eukaryota; kingdom Metazoa; phylum Chordata; class Mammalia; order Rodentia; family Spalacidae; genus Rhizomys; species Rhizomys pruinosus. The sequence continues at coordinate 337,601 of VZQC01006885.1, forward strand.
CTTTTCCATAGTGTCCCACATTTCCTGGTTATTCCACTTTTGTATATTTTTAAATTTCTAATAATCTTTACTTGAGCTTTTTAGTTGTTTTTTTTTGTTGTTGTTGTTGTTATCTTCCAGATCTGAAATTCTTTTCTCTGCTTCCTCCATTCAACTTCTTAGGTTTTATTCGCATAGTTTCCTCTTGATTGGATGATTGTTTGATTTCCTTTTTCATTTCATCCTGTGATTTATTTAGTATTTCCACTTCCTTTTGGAGCTTCTCAATCTCTTCCTGTATCTCCTTGCTTCACTGGTTGGAATGTATTTTCATTTCAGCATGGGATCTTTTCAGTGTTTCTGCTTCCTTCTGGAGTTTGTCATTCTCTCCCACTAATTCTTTCTGGAGTTTGTAATTCTGTCCCTCTAGTTCTTTCTGGCATTTGTCATTCTCTCCCCTTACTTCTTTCCAAAGTTTGTCATTCTCCCCCTCTAGGTCCTTTTTGAGTTTTGTATTATTTCTCCTTAATTCTCTGACTTGTCTTCTTTGATTTCTTTGAATATGTCTGCAATTATTCTTCTAAGATCTGTGTCCCGGATTACCTCTAGGGAGATCTCATTGTAGAAATCTTCTACAGGGTTGGTAGAGTTTGGTGTGGAATTATTCTATGCTTTTCCCATGTTGTTCTTTCATTGCTGAGGAAGGAGAAGTCAGTTTAATTAATCTTAGACTCTTATGAACATTTCAGTGATACAAATATCTACACATTTGTTATATTAAATTAACCACCACCTACATTTATGCATATAAAATTGTGATATTACATTTGCAGTAAGCAAATGTAGGCTAGTTATTAACAATATTCAATAAATCACTTATTATAACCCCTGAAATAAGTTGGTTGAATAATTGAAAAAAATTCCTCGGAATCATTGTGCCTTAAAACTTTGTTAAAATCATATTTCTTATTTTAAGTACTCATGTGACACTTTACCATATGCTAGCTCCCATGTTCAGTTTGCCCAACAACATCTTGTACTTTCTTCCAATTCGCTCATGCCTAACTGTGTGGAAACTAGGATTGATAGATCAGCCAGTAAAGTCATTTCCTACTGAAGGCTGCAGGCCTGAGTTAGATCCCTGGAATCCACATCATGGAAGGGGAGAACTGATTTCCACAAGTCGTCTTCTGACCTCTACACTCGGGACATGCTATACATGTATCCTTACACACTTATATAAAAAAAAAGAATAAATGAATGAATTAATGAATAAATAAACAAATAAATAAGCAAATAAATAAATAAATAGAATATGAATATTCAAATGATTGGCTAGACATTTTCCATGGGGCCTTCAACTCCAAATTACGAGCTGATACTCATAAGTCAAAGAATACAAAGTTCATGTTTATCTGTCCTCTTCCCCAACTGCCCTTCGTTCTTCTTCCTTATTGTGTCTGTCACCATACTCTGTTGGTTCAATACCACTAGGGTTCTCCCAGACTACCCAGTGGTTCACAAAGTGACAATGACATAAATTAAGTGGAAATTCTTTCGTTATAGGCTTTCAGTGATAAACAAAAGACCAATTAGTCAAGCAATTCTCTTTCTGTAAATGCAGACACTGTGGACTGATTCATTCATACATTCATAGAAATAATTTTATTCAGTTTGAAGTAAAGCATATGACAATAATTTCTCAATCTCATGACATCATATGTACCCAGCCTGATTTGTTTGTGATAGCCACTATTCCCATATTATTCTTATTTGACAAACTCATGCTTTCTCCTTTGTGATAATAGTAACTATGCTTCCATTCTTCAGCATTGCCAGCAGTGAGGTGAGTTCTAACAGCTATCTCCACCTCAGTAGCATCTGGAAATCACACTTTTGTGCACTTGGTCTTTCCTCTGCTATTTGCATCCAATAATCAATTTGATTATTTTGTCCAGAATTGATTAATTAACCAAAGAGGTTACTTTGCTATATTTTGAAAAATCATGCCAGTAATTGACAGCATTTTGTATTAAACATTGCATTGATTAGAGTAAAAGTAAAATATCCCAATAAATTTCAGTGATTGGCCTTTAAAGGTTTTCCAACATTCCCTTCCCTTTCAGTTTATGCTTAGAGACTTAACGTATTTCTGAACATAAATCTTCATGTTCTGTAGTTATACTATAATAGAAAATACTTTATTTGGGAGCTGGAAGGATGGCCTAGAGCTTAAGAGTGCCGACCGCTCTTGCAGAGAACCCGGGGTCGATCCCCAGCATCCACATGGTGGCTGAGAACCGTCTGTAACTCCAGTTCCAGGGGAATCCAATATCCTCTTCTGACCTCAGGGGCATTGCATGACACAGGTGCACAGACCTACATGCAGACAGTACATTCATACACATAAAAAATACTTTATTTTATATACTATAAATTCAAGGTACAATACTTCTATAATTCTTTCTATCAGGCATCTGGTAAGTAAATACAAAATTATATTGGTGGAAAAATAATGATGCTGGTATGAGTATCACAGATGTCAGCAAGGCATTCAGTGGTGATTAAACACTGACATATTGTAATGCTGGGATCCCTAGGGGCAGTTTATAAGCCTAGAACTCATCATTCCTTGTTTTTTTGTCAGCCTTATCTTGGATTAAGTCTAGCTCCCTGTACCATAGGAAGTAGTAAGGAAATAGTGTTATAGTGATACACTTTCTCCCTTTCCCAGATTGGAAACGGTGAAATTCAGACAGATCCTTCTGAGGGAAATAAGATGGACAGTGACCCAGTGTAATTTCCTCATAAGCACAACTGGTCCTACAAGTAAACAGATCAAAGGTGCACTCTAAGAGAAGACTCTTTTTAATTTAACTTTATATTATTAACCTATTCATTTTATGTAATTGTATGTTTCATTATGAAATTCTCATATCATGTATATCACATAATTTGCTTATTTTCAGCCCCTCAATTACCCTTTCTTATCTTTGACACCCTTTCTTACTGGTTCTTTTCCCTTTATCACAATAGTCCTATATTCTCATGTGATTGTTAGGGAAATGATAGACAGATGGGAAGAAAGAGAGGGGGAAAAGAAAGAAAGAAAGAAAAAAAGAAAGAAAGAAAGAGAAAATTGATTGGTTCTGGATGTGAGAGAAATTATACAATACTTATCTTTATCCAGTCTGTCTGAGTTTGTCTAAGATGACAATCTCCAGTTCTATCTTTTTTTCCAGAATATGACACAAGTTTTACTCTTTTTTTTCTATTACTTCTTTATTTTTTTCATTTTTTAACAATAAGTAATAATTTATGAGTACAAACATCCTTCATGTAAAACCAACTTGCAAGCAGTTATGCCCAAACCCACACAGCCCAAGGGTCCCACCATCCAGCTGGGGGGGTTGTATGTTCAATCAAGTTGATCAAATAAGTGTCCAGACTATATTGCTGTAGTTTCACCATTCACGCCAATTGCATTCTACCATGCCCCCTCTACTGCAGATTGTTCCCTAGGCTTAGAAAAGGGGCACAGGTGGGCGAGAAGCAAAACAGTCTACTTTCTCTGGAGCTGTTGTTTTGGACTCTGGTCAATTCCGGCTGTTTCCTTTCATGGGATGACAGTTTGTCCAGGAATAACCTTTCAATCCTACTAATGAAGAAGAAGCAATTAGATATATAGTTATTTAAATGGTACTAATTGTTATGGTAGGTTACTTTGGTGTAGACACAGATGTTTGGATGGTATGTTAATCCATGTATTACGTTTTTTTCTGCAAAATATGACAGGGTCTTACTGTGGCTTATAACATCTCCTAACCACTAAAGGATGTAAGCTTGTGGCATCAGCCATGGGTTATTCCTCAAATGAGAGAGCTAGCCAATTAGATTTGGGATATACAGGCATATGGCTGCCACTGCTGCACAGTATTTCCAGGCAGGTGAGGTGTAGCTGGTGCTGACAGAGGAGTCTTGCTTGACTCAAGGAGACTTATGTTTGCTTTATTGGTTTAGTGGCCTTTGGTAACACTCTCTGGTATTCCAGAGACCAACTGTTACACTTGCCTGTGTGGTCCAATACATCTTTCCGCTTACATCAGTCTTCAACAGCAGGGCTTTATCGCCTCTCTTCTTGCAGGTTTCCCGCTTACAGCAAAAGCCTTTACCTTTTGAGGGGGGCTTGAATCCCCTAGCCAACCTTCTCCTTGGTAGAATAATCCATGCTGATATCAGAGCTCTCCTGTAATTAATTATTTTGCTTAAGTGCATAACTTTAGCTTAAGGACTTTAGTATTTATATTTGTTTGAATAGAGAATAATCCTTTTCACGGTTCTATGTCTATTAGTCAGATTAAAGAAGGCAGTTTTATGGTTTTATAAGAGATTACCTCATATAACAGTTGGCTCCATGTACAGTTAGAGGACATGACTTCACATCATCTATATCTCCTTGATTCTATGGAGAGGAGTAAGAAAAGTCCTCATATTATAAGCTTCTTGCAGCACCCTAGAAGGTAAGTTTTGTTATAAATAGTTGTTACAGTAGATCCACAGAGGGGTTTGATATTTGTTAGCAGTCTGAGGCTTTTTTTCAATGTTCAGACAGGCCAACCCCTTTTCTTGCCGGGCACTTCCTGGTGCATCCTCCACAATGCAAAGCTGTATCTTTTCTTTCTCGCCGTTAAGTAGGTGACATTTTGATCCTTGACATACAAATCTTTTCCCATAGTTAGTTTTATGATTTAAATTGCAAAATTTTCTGACAAAAAGATTTTTCATAGTATCTGGTATCCCCCCTTATTTTCAGTTTTTATTTTTTGACTGTGAGTCTCAAAAAGGCAGTGTAGTATTACACATACGTATAGGCTGGAATCAAGCGCAAGTTCATCAAATTCACCCAGCTGTTTTGGGTGACTGTATGTGATTAACTTGGGAGCAAACTTAATTTTTATTTATTTTTTTAGTTTTTAAATACCTTATATCTAATTGCCTCGTGCTTATTGATAGGATCGGAAAGGTATATATTTTACTGTTACAATACCTATATATCTAATTGAGTTTGCTTCATAGTAGGATCGAAAGGTTATGCTGGACAAGCTGGCAGCCTATGAAAGAAAACAGCAGAATGACTAGAGGCCAAGACATCAGCTCCAGAAAGTAGACTGTTTTGCCTCTATCCACCTGAGGAAGAGGGGCGTGGTTAGGATGTAAGGCTGTGATTGGTTAATGGTGAACTTTACACAATATAGACTGGACACTCATTTGGAACACTTGATTGTTTGAACATACAGCCCCCCCCCGCTGCGCTGGATGTGGGACCCATGAGCTATGTGGGTTTGGGCACAAGTGCTCACCCAAATTGGGTTTACATGAAAGATGCTTGTACTCACAAATTATCCATATGTTAAAAAAATGAAACAAAACAAAACAAAGAAAGCAGAGAGAAAGATGCAGAAACTTTATGCAGAATGCCATGATCTGGGATGGGTAGGACGGTGGGGGCAAGGGAGGGGTATATATGGCTGAACTGAATTAGAAAATGAGTGTATGAAATACACAAGCATCATATAAAATTTTTTACTCTTAATTTTGTTGAGGTTTTGTACATTTCACAGCAGCATTTCTTTTTTATATTTTTTAATCGTATTAAACTTTTTCATAATGCATACACATTTCCATTTGAGTCTAGAGTCACTCCTCTTTCTGTTCCCCTAATCAGTCTTCCTGAGCAGTGAGGTCTTTGAGATCCACTAATGGGACTCAGCCAGTGTCCAGTCGTATAAGAGAGGATGATCTGCTCATGCTTCAGAAAGGAGCCTGGTCTATCAAGACCTAACTTTGTCCCTCTAAGTGGATGGAATTGGTAAATGAAAAGCTGAAGAGAGCAAGACACTCCCACCCCTCAAAAAAAAAAAAAAACCTGAGAAACCTCCTGAGGACCAGATCCTCAACTGACCTTGAGAACACAAAAAACCTTGGTTACTCTGGGCTAATTGTGTGTCCTTAAGCATCCAAAAGGAAAGTACAACCAGAAATAAATAATCAGTAATGGGGCTGGAGAGACAGCCTAGCAGTTAAGAGTGCCAACTGCTCTTGCAGAAGACCCGGGTTCGATCCCCAGCACCCACATGGCAGCTGAGAACTGTCTGCAACTCCAATTCCAGGAGAACTCCAGTTCCAGGGGAATTCCACACCCTCTTCTGACCTCCGTGGCCTTGCACGACATGGGTGCACAGACCTGCATACAGACAGTACATTCATATACATAGAGAAAAATAAATAAAATTAAAAATAAATAAATAAATAATCAGTAAGACCAGAGAAACTGTACTGCAGATATAAAATCTGAGATCTTAGTAAAAAGACAAAAATTAAAAAAGAGAGAGTACTGTGGTTTGGCCATACAGCAGTTCTTAATCCAATCTAGAACCCCTTTTCCATTCATGCCCCCCATTTCCCCAAGACCTCATACATTTCACCATACATGTTAAAGTCCTATCCAGTTAAACATTTGTACCCAGATGTCCTTTGGTGCAAATTCATCCACTGGAGTTTAGTCAGCCTATCTAAAGATCATAAATAAGGTCTATTCTCCCTGAACCAATAGTAATCATTTTCCAACAGTTCCCAGGCTGGGCCCTGCTGGTCCCCATTTCCCTTGTCCACTCTTGACATTTGTCTGACTGAGTCTGCACAGATTTTGTGTTCCAGGACACCATTAACACAAGTTCATATGTATAAGCTTCCAGTAGTCTGAAAGTCTGTTTCCCTAGGGTCATGGACCAACTCTGGCTCTGATAATCTTTCTGTTCCTTCTTCCACAATGGTCCCTGAGCCATTGATGGGTTTGGTTTAATAAGGGAGTCCAATCTAGGGACATACACATCAAGTTTTATTCTCTAATACATGGTCAGTTGTGGCCTTCTGAGAGTATCACTCTCTGTTGTATAAGGTAGCTTTGCTGATGAGAGTTGAGGGCTGCACTAGTGTTCTCTCCACCCCCTGTTCCTTGGTGTGCCATGAGCCTTAGGTGTAGAGACTCCACTGTAGATGTGTCACTAGGACTGGGCATGTCTCAGATGTACATTCTCTGTGTCTGACCAGTTATGGAACACTGCAGTAGCCCCCATCTATTGCAAAAAGAAACTTCCTTGATGAATGGTATATGGTATAAGAATAGGATATATGTATACGGTATAAGTATTTACAAAGTATCTGAAAAATAAGGATCCATATTAGGCATGTGATAAAAAAATTCAAATGACATAGCTAATGATTCCTGTAGTTGATTAAAACTCCACTGCCTACATTGTGAATAGTGTATTAATAAGAATAAAGTAGAGTTATCACTATTAGATTCCTTTAGGAGTAAATCAAACAGGAAAATAAAGTACAGAGAATTGAAGGAGATGGTTAATTTGGAAGGAGATAGGTTGACAAAAAGGAAAAATCTAATGGATAGAAGCATATCTTTATCAATGCAAAGCTTTTGTTTGACATGTTAATTTCACAAGTTCTCATTACATTGATAAGTACATTTATTTATTTTTTATAATATTTACATTGATGTTTTGTGTATTTCAGACATCATTTTTCAGTTCACTTTAGACATATTCCCCTTTCCCTTCCTCCCACCCCATCAGATCATGCATTCTGCCATACATGTCTTGCATCTTACTCTCAGTATTTAAGTCTTTCTCACAAAGGTTTATTGTTTTGTGCAGAATTTAACTATATCAGTCTGTTCTTTGACCCAGTCCTTATGTTGTTGTGGTTCCCTCCCTATTGTATTGCTCCAAAATATGCCTATATAAACATCATATACGTACCAGAATTATGTCCTCCAGGAATAAACTGTACATTAACTCTGATATATGTTTAGGAGTTCACATTTTTCCCTTTAATTTTATATTACTCTAAAATATGAATATAAACCTTCCAGCAATATACATTAATTATCATGTGTGAAAGTAAGTGGTGGGCTGGAGAGATGGCCTAGTGGTTAAGAGTGCCAACTGCTCTTTTAGAGGACCCAGGTTTGATCCCCAGCACCCACATGGCAGCTGAGAACCGTCTTTAACTCCAGTTCAAGGGGAATCTGACACCCTCTTGTGACCTCTGCGGCACTGCACGACAGAGGTGCACAGACCTACATGCAGACAGTACATTCATACACATAAAAAAAAAAAGAAAAAAAAGTAAGCAGTAAGTTAATTCTATGGCTCATTAAGGGATTCACATAATATCACAGTTGCTTTCAGATAGAAAGAAATATAACAATAACACTGCTCAGCTTGCCTTTCAATTGGGGGATTTGGTACTAACACCCACAAGTGAGGGAAACCATTCCCCATTTGGTTTTAGGAGACTGTGTTACTTCGCTAAGCATAATGGCTTCTTGTTCCATCCATTTTCCTGCAAAGTTCATGATGTCATCTTTCTTTACTGCTGCATATAACTCCTTTGTTTAGATGTACCGCATTTTTGTTAACCACTCTTCAGTTGAGGGCCATTTGGGTTGGTTCCAGCACTTTGCTATTGTGGAGAGAGCTGCAATAAACACAGATGTGCATGTATTTTTGCAGTAAGATGAGTCTTGTGGGTATTTACCCAGGACTGGTATGGATGGATCAGGTGCTATAAACAAGTAAATAAAGATTAGAAATGAAACAATCTCAATATGATTATGTTATTACATCTCAGTAAATCAATATAATACCTAAATGAAAATAAATATTTCCAGACTCAACTACAAAAATATGGGGGATATTATAAAAAATCTTAATTGAAGCTTAATTCTTAATTTGCAGTATAGCATGTATAAATTAGTATTATGTAGTCATATTGTCATCATAATTGTTATAAATGAATGAATTTAATGGAAATGAACATTTATGATGCAATTAATAAGATACAGGACAATTTAGATGATGGGGTATATTAATCTTCCATCTTCATTTAAGCTCATCTAATAAAGTAATATTTAAAAAGGAAAACTGCTCAAAAAGATTCATCAGCTTGTAGTTAAGTAAAGAAAACTGACTGAAAACACCTTCTTCCCTTTGTATGCCATCTGTGACAAATGATACTAACTTAGCATGATTAATAGTGGCTAAATGTAGAGTTAAAGGGTGCTAAAATAATACCCAGCAGTTGAGAGACATTACCATTTGGAACATGAATTGATGGTACTGCATTAGGTGATAATTTAGCACTATATATTTAAAAAAAATCTATGAAAATGCTATCCTTCCTCCACTGAGCGTTTTTTACACCTTTGTCAGATATGAGGTGGCTGAAATTGTATGAGCTCAAGTTTGGATCTTCGATTTTGTTCCATTGGTCAACAGGTCTGTTTTTGTGTCAGTATCAGGCTGTCTTTATGACTATGGTCCTGTAATATAGTTTGAAGTCTGGTAGAGCAATGCCCCTTTATTGCATTTTTCACTCAGGGTTGTTTTAGCTATTTGGGGTCTTTTGTTTTTCCATATGAATTTAATAATTTTTTTTCCAAGTCTGTGAAGAAGCTCATAGGGATTTTGATTAGGATCGTGCTGAATCTGTATATGAATTTGGGAAAAATGGACATTTTTACTATATTAATTTTCCCAATCCATGAGCATGGGAGGTCTTTCCATCTTTTGATGTCATTTAAAATCTTCTTCAGGGGTTTAAAATTTTTGTTGTAGAGGTCTTTGGTATCTTTGGTTAGGTTTGTTCCCAGGTATCTTATTATTTTTGAGGCATTTGTGAGTGAGTGGAAAGGTCTTCTTATATTCCTTCTCCACTTGTTTATTCTTGGTGTAAAGAAAGGCTACTGACTTTTCCAGGTTATTTTTTTTATTTAATTTTATTTATTTCTGTATGTGTATGAATGTACTGTTTGCATGCAGGTTTGTGCACCCGTGTCATGCAATGCCGCAGAGGTTAGAAGAGGGTGTCGGATTCCCCTGGAACTGGAGTTCTCCTGGAATTGGAGTTTCAGATGGTTTTCGGCTGCCATGTGGGTGCTGGGGATCAAACCTGGGTCCTCTGTAAGAGCAGTCGGCGCTCTTAACTGCTAGGCCATCTCTCCAGCCCCTCCAGGTTAATTTTGTAGCCTGACACTATACTAAAACTCTTAATAATTTCTAGAAGTTTTCTGGTGGAGTTTTTAGCATCCCTTAGGTAAACTATCATATCATCTGCAAAAAAAAAGGGATAACTTAACTTCTTCTTTTCTGATTAATACTTCTTTAATTTCCTTCTCTTGTCTTGTCCTAGCAAGTGTTTTGAGCACTGTGTTGAAGAGAAGTGGTGATAGGGGGCAGCCTTGCCGGGTTCCTGCCTTTAAGGGAAATGGTTCCAAATTTCTCCATTTACGATGATGTTGGCAGTGGGTTTGCTATATATGGCTTTGATCATGTTAAGGAATGTTCCTTTCAGTCCTATTCCCTCTAGGACTTTAAACATGAAGGGATGCTGGATCTTGTCAAAGGCTTTTCCTGCATCAATTGAGATGATCGTGTGGTTTTTGTCTTTCAGTCCATTTATGTGTTTTTTGATATTTATTGATTTACATATGTTGAACCATCCCTGCATCTCTGTTATGAATCCAACTTGATCATGATGGATGATCTTTTTGATGTGGGTCTGTATGCGATTTACAAGTATTTTGTTGAGAATTTTTGCATCCATATTCATTAGTGAAATGGGTCTATAGCTTTCTTTTTGCTTGTATCTTTGTCTGGTTTGGGTAATAGAGTGATGCTGGCTTCATAGAAGGGGTTTGGGAGAATTCCCTCTGTAACCTTCTAAACAGTTTGAGTAGCAATGGTTGTAAGACCTCTTTAAATGTTTTACAGAATTCTGCCGTGAAACCATCTGGACCGAGGATTTTTTAGTTAGGAGGTTTTTTAATTACATCTTCAATTTCCTCAAATATTATCGGTCTGTTTAAACTGTCAGTCTCTTCTTGGTTCAGCTTTGTTGGTTCCCAGGATTTCAGATATACATCTATTTCTCTCAGGTTTTCAAATTTAGTGGAGTATAGGTTTTTGAAGTATTCCCATATGATTGTCTGGATCTTTTCTTTGTCTGTTGTGGTGTTTCCTGTTTCATCATGAATATTATTGATTTAGAGTTGCTCTTTCTTTTTTTTTTTTTTCTGGGTTAGAGGTCTGTCTATTTTGTTTATCTTTTCAAAGAACCAGCTTTGGCTTTTGAGTTTGTTGATTCTATGTATTGCTTTCTTTGTTTCTATTTCATTGATTTCTGCTCTGATTTTTGTTATTTCTTCCTGTCTGTTGGGTTTAGGGTTAATTTGTTGTCTCTCAAGTGTTTTTAGCTGCATTGTTAGATCGTTTATTTGTTCCGTTTCTGTTTTTTTTTGATGCGAGCACTTAGGGCTATAAATTTCCTCTTAGAATTGATTTTAAAGTATCCCGCAGGTTTTGTTGTGTTGTATTGTCTTATTCATTCAATTCCATGAATATTTTATTTCATTCTTTATTTCTTCCCTAACCCGTTCATTATTCAGGACTGTGTTGCTTAGTGTCCATGTGCTCTTGTAGCTAGTAGGGCTAATTCTGGTGTCCATATTGAGCTTTATTGCACTGTGGTCTGATAGAACGCATGAAATAATTTCAGTCCTTTTGTATTTGTTGAGATTTGTTTTGTGCCCCAGTATGTGGTTGATTTTGGAGAATGTTCCATGAGATGCTGAGTAGAAAGTGTATTCTCTGGAGTGAAATATTCTGTAGATATCTGTGAGGTCCATTTTGTATATTGTATTGGTCAGTTCCAATGTCTCTCTGCTTATTTTTTGTATTTGTACATCTTATACAATGGTTCTCACCAAACCTCCATCCCCTGCTCATGCCCCAATCCCCCATCAGAACTCATGCTTGACAACATCCAAGCTAAGCCTTATCCATTAAATCTCTAGAGCCCAGTTGTCCTTCTGTGCAAATATATCCACTGGGGTCTAGGAAGTACATCTAGAAATCTTAAGAAAGGCATATTCTTCCTCACACTCTGGAGACTTCCATTCTTTGGAGCTTGGTTAGTGGTTGCCTTCTGTTTGCATCACACTCTATTTTGTAATGAAGCCTTACTGTTGAGAATTGAGGAACACACTCGTTTTTTCTCAGCCCCTCTTTCCGAGTATAAAGTTCAGCTGTAGATGTGCCTCTTAGGAATGGGAATTTTCTGTGTCTGACCAGTTGTGGGTTTCTGCAGCAGCCTCCATCTGTTTCAAGCAGTAGTTTCTTTGATGAGTGCTGTCTGTAATATACGTGTCTGTAACTATAATTTTCTGTATTTAGCAAATGATAAGAAATTTCATTTGTCTAGAGATATGACACCCATAGGGTTTTCTCTAGGATCTATGTCCTATCCAGTCCTGTATATTTGGCTGACTTTCCAGTGGTTCTCTTGAGTTCACTCCCATTGAAAGGATTTCAAGTCCAATTATATAGCTGCTGATTTTCCCCCAGATAACAGTACCACTACTGCACCAATAAGAAGTAGTTTGCTGTGGAGCTCATTATGGTTGTTAGGCTTTAGGGCTGGGTTTTACCTTTGAATGATTTTTTTCCCTTAGCAGTGTGCAAATTGTCTATCATTGTGAGCGTTAAACTTTAGGTAGAAGGCTTCCAGGTCAGTTACTGCTCCATTACCCTAAGTCTTATGCATGAAGCATGTACAGTCCTGAGCAGCAGGGTCTTATTTTCTTTTTCTGGTAGATAATCAAGGGTTTGGCAATAGCCTATATTACTTTGAGAGTCTCTTGGATTGCTCTCACCAACCATTCAAAGGGAGGTGTCCTCTGTCTAGCACTGTGTTGCCTCCAACACAGCCCCCAGGTTGCACCACCCATGCAGTAATGTTCAGAGAGTGCATGTGAATTTCTCATGGGGTCTTAGGGGCATCACATTATGCTCTGGGTTCCCTAGCCACCCAAGGTCCAATCAGCTCTCTTCTTTCTTCTTCCCTTTCCACTTCACTCCTCCTTCTCCAGCACCCCCATCCCAATCATCTTTCCTTCCCTCTCCCCTGATCTCCCACATGCCACAATTTCCCCCATATATCCCCCACCCTCCAAACACAGCATCCCTTCCCTCCCAACCTCCCCTCTAGTAACATCCATTCCTTACTGTCCCCCTCTTTTGGGTTCCTTCTTTTCAGTTACATCCATTTACCCATTCAAATTTCTTGGCTCTTGTTACATCATGATATATACTCATGTAAGGGGATTGGTGCTACACTCTACCAATGAGGGAGAATATATGTCACTTGGTTTTCGGCCTCCCTGATACTTCCCTTAGAATAACACTCTCTAGTTTCACCCATTTACCTGTGAATTTTTCAGTTTCATCTTTTCTTACTGGGGAGTAGTATTACATCGTGTAGAGGTACCACATTTTCATTATCCATTCATCAGTTGTGGAACATTTAGGTTTGTTCCATTTCTTCGCTATTGTGAAGAGAATAGCAGCAAGCATGAATGTATAGGTATCTTTTTATGTTCCTTTTATGTTATTTTGCACTCCCTTTTTAATAACTAGTAGATATAGATTAGATGATACTGCAGGCAAATAAAATACAAGGATCCATTTGCATCATTTAACAAATTTACAAGAGAATTATCAAGTGGGAAATGTGAAGCTCCACATGATGGTGTAGGCCTGTATCTCAGCAGTGAGTAGGCATCAGAGGTCAGCCTAGACTGTACAGTGAGTTCTAGGACACAGTAGGCTACATGATGAGATTCCGTTTCTTCTTTTTTAAATATTTTTTCAAAGCCAGTTTTTATTGAAGCTTTGTGTATTTCATACAAAATTTCAAATCAAATCTAGACCCGTGCCCCTCTCCCTGCCCCCTCCCCCAGAACTCATCCATTCTGCCAAACATGTTTTTCAATTTTTTCTCAGTCTTTCTCAAAATTCTCAATGCAGAAGTTTACTGTTTTGAGCAGAAGTTCACCGTTTCAGTCAGTTCTTTGACCCAGTTTTTATGTTTTTGTTGTTATTCCTTCTAATATGCATCACTCCAAAATATGCATCTATGCATGCCACATATATCATAGATTTTAGCATCTTCTGGTTATGATTTTTCTTTATTGGGCTGAAAGATGTCATGTTTGAAGCCTCCTCCTTGGCAAGCCCAAACCACCATCAGTTCTGGTCTTGTGTTCTACACTGGGCTTTTCCCTTCCTATGGTCACCAATTGAGGTCAGTAAGCAATGCATCATGTCTTGATCTTCCTGTACTGGTCTCCATGATACAGCCTGGGTAGACCAACAATGAAGGTATATACTCTGAAGAGGATGAAACCCCAGTAGCAGCTCAGTCCACAAGCTGAATGTCTCAGCAGTCCCCATCTGGCATTGAAGGTTTGGAGGATTCTTGGAGAGTGATGAGTCTTCAGTCCATATTGGAAGGTTTCATGTCTTTGAAGGATGGCAAAAGCAGTGGCAGCCACAGGGTAGCTGTACTTACCAGTAAGACAGGCAAAACAACTGTCCTCTTTTTTTTTTTTTTTTTTTTTACTTTTTGTCTTTTAACTAAGATCTCAAGTTTTATACCTGAAGTACAATTTCTCAGGCCTTACTATTTATTTATTTATGGTTATACTTTCCTTTTGGATGTTTAAGGCCAACAGAGTTAACACAGATTAACCAAGGTTTTTGTTTTCTCAAGGTCAGTTGAGTATCTGGTCCTGAGGGGTCACTCAGGTTTTTATTTGGGGGGGGGGTCTCTGGCTCCTTTTGGCTTTTCATTTACCAGTTCTATCTAGTCAAGGACAAAGTCAGATCTTGTTAGACCAGGCAAGAATGACCATACTTTCCTCTTTATAAACTGGACACTGGCCAAAGTCCCATTAGTGGATCTCCAAGACCTCCCTGCACAGGAAGGCTGGTGACTCACATTTGCAGGGTATTTCAAGAGATCCCCCCTTGCATAAACCCCTGGGACTTAGTTGAGCTCTGAGGCAAGGAACAAATTTATCCCTTAAGACCATTAGCCAAATTGATATGGACATTAAGTATGGTCGTTAAGCATCCAGAAAGGCTAGGTTACACCTGCCTGATAATTTTAATTACTGTGCAATATTTTAGAAAAGGCTTGGACAAAAGCTCAAGCAGCCTTGTATAAGAAATACTAAGACACACTCCCATAAAATAAATACTGTGGTTAGACATAATGTCATGACAAACTAGTTTTTTTCCTGTCTTTTGATCATATATTACTCTAAAATATGCATACATACCCTCCACCCATATATCAAAATTCCTAATTATGAAAATAAATGATAGCTTAGTTGTAGAACCTGTTAAGGGATTCACAATGTAAGAGCACAGTTGTTTTCAGATCATGAGGAATATAATATTAACATTGCTCAGTTTGCCTTACAACTAGGTAATTGGTGCTAGCATCCACAGATGAAGGATACCATTCGTCGCTTGTTTTTCTGGGACTGTGTTACTTCACTTAACATAATATCTTCTGGTTCCATTCATTTAGCTGCAAAGTTCATGATGTCATCTTCCTTTACCACGGCATAGAACTCCATTGTGTAGATGTACCATATTTTCTCTATCCACTTGTTTGTTGAGTGGGACTAGGGTTGGTTCCAGCTCTTCAGTATTGTGAAGAGAGTTGCAGTAAACATGGCTGTGCATGTATCTCTGCAGTAAGATGAGTCTTGTGAGTATATACCCAGGAGTGTTATGACTGGGTCAGGTGGCAAGCTCATTTTGAGTCTTCTAAGGGTTCTCCACATTGCTTTCCATAGTGGTTGTATGAATTTACAAAACTAAAAATGAACCTACCATATGAACCAGTTACCACTCCTTGGCATATTCCGAAGGGATTCATCATACTCTCAAGATACCTGTACAGTTGTGGACTGTTGGATAACTGTACAGGTATCTTGACAGTATGATGAATCCCTTGGGTATATTCCAAGGAGTGGTAACTGGGTTATATGGCAGGTTCATTTTTAGTTTTGTAAATTCATACTGCCCCACACACTGCCTTCCATAGTGGCTGCACTAGTCTGCATTCCCACGAGCAAGGAATTAGTGTTCCCCATTCTCCACATCCTTGCCTTCACCTTGTGTCCTTCATTCCCTTGATAAGAGATAAAAAATACCATAAAACTACTAGAAATTATTAATATTTTCAGTAAATTGGAAGGTTACCAAATCAACTTACAAAAATCAGTAGTGTTTCTTTATACCAACAACAAATATTCAGAGAAAGCATGCAAGGATATTTTCTCATTCGTAAATATTCTCAAAATAAATACTTATGTATAAACCTAACCAAAAACATTAAAGATGGCCACAATGAAAATTTCAAAACTAGAGAAAGAGATAGAGGAAGATATTAGGAGATGGAACAATCAACCATGCTCATGGATTAGTAAAATCAATATTGTGAAAATGACCATCTTACGAAAAACAATCTGTAGATTCAATGCAATTCCAAGCAAGACACCAACATTCTTTACAGAGCTGGAAAAAATAATCATATAAAAATTCATAAAAAGAAAAGAAAAAGAAGAAAGTCTTTAGTTTAATGTATGCTATGGCATAAATTTAAGTATCAGACCAAATTCACTGAGGTATGTAAGTCATCACAGCCTCTTAACATGTGTTTTCCTATTTCTTCCCAATATGGATTACATTTATTAGGTGAACACTAAAACCTGCATTAATTTTGCCCATCAGTATCATTAATTTTCCAATTTTATTTGCATTAGAATTAGCTATCCCTTAGAGTAATTTGTGCATTTTGTTTCAAAATTATTTTTAAATTCATTAAAATTATTGGTCACCAAAAATAACAAAAAAAATTCATATGGAATCTCAAAGGACCCCGGATATCCAAAACAATCTTGAAGAAAAAGAACAATGCAGGGATCACCACCATACCAATTCTCAGGTTATATTACAGAGCTGTAGTTATAAAAACATCATGTTACTGGCACAAAAGTAGGCAGAATACATGATCTGGGATGGGGTGGGGGTGGGGGGGAAGGGAAAGGGAAATATGCCTGATCTGAATTGGAAAATGATGTACGAAATGCACAAACCATCAATAAAAATTAAATTAAAAAAAAAAAGAAACTGGAAGAAAAAAAATAAAATAAAATATTGACACACACACACACACACACACACACACACACACAAAGTAGACATGTAGATCAATCGAACAGAATAGTAGGCCCAAACATGTGTACATACAATTTCAGCTACCTGATATTTGACAAAGTTACCAAGAACATAAAATGGGAGAAAAACAGCCTCTTCACCAATGGTCCTGGAAGAACTGGATCACCACCTGTGGAAGAAGGAATTTGGATCCTTATCTTTCTCCAAGCACAAAGTCAACTCCAAGTCGATCAAAGACCTCAATATAAAATTTGAAACTGCTAGAGGAATACATATGCAGTACCCTCAACGATGTAGGCATGGGAAAGGACATTCTAAATCAGACATCACCTGCTCAGACTTTAGGGTCAAAAATCAGTAAGTAGGGTGTTATTAAGGTACAAAACTTCTGTGCAGGAAAAGAAACAATGAAGGATTGTTTGTGCAAGAAAAACTTTACCAGTTAAACATCCAACTGAGTATTAATATCCAGAATATGCAAAGAACTCAAAAAACAAAGTATTAAGAAAATAAACGACCCCCCAAAAAGATGGGCCACAGATGTGAAAAGAGTTCTCAAATGAAGAAATAAAAAATGCCTAAGAAACACCTTAAAAACATATCAACATCCTTAGTAATTCAAGAAATGCAGATAAAAAACACTTTAAGATTCCGTCTTACCCCAATCAAAGAAAAAATCCATAGTTTATAAGTCACCCAGTCATTAGTACTTTCATTTTTATTATTTATTTTTATTATTATTTTTTTCACAGTTGTTTTCAGATCACATTAACGTTACTTAGTTTCCCATACAATTAAGTAATTGGTGCTAGCATCCACAGATGAGAGACACCATGCATTATTTGTTTTTCTGGGACTGTGTTACTTCACTCAACATGATATCTTCTAGCTCTATCCATTTATCTGCAAATTTCATGATGTCATCCTTCTTTACCACTGCATAGAACTCCATTGTGTTGATGTACCATATTTTCTCTATCCACTTGTCAGTTGAGGGGCACTTGGGTTGGTTCCAGCTCTTTGCTATTTTGAAGAGAACTGCAATAAACATGTCCTTCCATGCATCTCTGTGGTAAGATGAGACTTCTGGGTACATGCCCAGGAGTGTTATGGCTGGGTCAGGTGGCAAGTTCATTTCAAGTCTTCCAAGGGTCCTCCACACTGCTTTCCATAATGGCTGTACGAGTTTACATTCCCACCACCAGTGGATGAGTGTTCCCCTTTCCCCACAACCTCTCCAGCACTTGATATCATATGTTTTCTTGATCCTAGCCAGTCTTATTGGAGTGAGATGATATCTTAAAGTGGTTTTAATTTGCATTTCCTGAATTATTAGTGATGTCGAACACTTTTTAAATTTTTTTAAGGGCTGGAGAGATGGCCTAACAGTTAAGAGTGCCAACTGCTCTTGCAGAGGACCCGGGTTCAATCCCCAGCACCCACATGGTGCCTGAGAACCATCTTTAACTCCAGTTCCAGGGGAAATCTGATACCCTCTTCTGACCTCCAGAGCATTGCACGACACAGGTGCACCAACCTACATGCAGACAGTACACTCATACACATAAAAAATAATAAATAAATTTAAAAAAAATTTTTTTAGTTTTTATTTATTTGTTATTTTATGTGATTTGACATACTGTCTGCATGTAAGTAGGTGCACCCTTGTCGTGCAATGCTGTGGAGATCAGAAGAGGGTGTCAGATTCCCCTGGATGGAGTTAAAGACATTTCTTAGCCACCATGTGGGTGCTGGGAATCCCACCCGGGTTCTCTGCAAGAGCAGTCAGTACTCTTAAATGCTGAGCCATCTCTCCAGCCCCGACGTTGAACACTTTTTAAGAATTCATGAATTCTATTTTTATAAAAGTAAAACATTATAGTAGTATATATGTATATATATATATATATATTATATATAGTAGTATATATATGTACATATATAATGTATATATACATATATATACTACTATACATGTGGTATTTATACTACATATATTTACATATATAGTATACTACATATACCATACATGTAGAACTATACTACATATACTACATGTTTATGTAGTATAGTTCAGGTTTTAAGGAGGTAATAAATAAAACCGAACATAACACCACTTGCCTGTAAAGCCAGGTCTAACAAAGTATGTCTTCTCCAATCATTCTGGGGTTGATTGCTGTGTTGAACATCATAATTCAACTACATGGAATTCAATTCAGTTATGTGTATTTGAATGAAATCTCTGTTAGAATGGTAGATTGTTTACTTGTTTTGAATAAAGTTTGAAAATCATTTTAATCTTCCCCATTAACCTCCCCCCACAAATGCAGAGTAAAAACCAAGCGTTGGGAATACAGGTGAGTGATGTCTGTGTTATTAAATACTTTGAGTAACTTTATACAATATCAGAATAAAATTTGCAAATAGGTTTTTGGGAATTAAATTAAATCAAATTGTTGTTTTGAGTAAAATTGATGTCACAATTATAGATACTGGAAAAAAGAGAGAAAGAATTTCCAAAAGCATGAAAATAACAGTTTAAAATGTAACAACACTGAGAAATTTGAGTTATAGATTTTCTGCTATAATAAAATCAGAGCTGGATGTGGTAATGCACATCTATAATGCCTGCACTTGTGAAGTGGAGGCAGAAAGATTAAGTGTTCAAAGACAGCCTCAGCTATATAGTGAGTTGGAAATAAGCCTAGGTTAGGATTTTTTAAATGGTATATATTTTGGTTTAGAGTATATGGCATAAGTATCTTTTTAGTATATTTTCCTTGAAAACTATAAACACTTGTACTTTTCTACTGAACATGTTTCTGTTCAAGCTCAAATACTTAAAACTGGATGAGTATATATTTTTTTTCATTTTGTTTCCACTGCAAAGACTATGGAAATATCTAGAAGACTCTAATATCCTACAGATAAAATCATTTCTCATGAGAATAGCTTTCTACTCTACATTACTGAATTCCTTATTTAATTGAATCCTGGAAGGGTTAGGTGATGCATTAGTGTAACTAAAGTGTGAATAAAGGGTTTACTGTGCTACTTTGTGAAATGTATTTATAAGCATATTCCATTTAGGATTATGGTTTGTACTTATTTATTTGTCAGATATGTATACTGTGACCTCTGTTCTGAGTTCAGTGCAGTAAAACCTTCCATAGAGTAAAAAATATTGACCAAGCAGTATAAAATATATTATGGCCATTCTTTAATTAGGCTGTAATTTTGTTAGAACAAAGCATTTCTATTATAAGCCCAGTTTTTAGACAGTTGCCTTAAATTTCTGGAAAAGGGAAAACTATTTATTTTAGCTAAGATTATATTTTCTTGTCATTTGCTCAAGAAGTCTAACTGTCCAGATTTAAAGAACACACACACACACACACACACACACACACACACAATCTTAAGGATTTGGAAATGTAAGAATAATAGGATCAGAGGAATCTAGAATCAGACATGGTGATTTTACAGTAGCTTAATATAAGGCAAGCCACCTTGAAAACATCTTTTCCTCGATTATAAAAATAGATAAGACTGCCTAGTACTAGGTTAAAAACATTAATGAATATAAAATAATTATTATACACATATATATTTATCAAACAGCATATGTGAGGTTATTCATGGAAAGGTGCTTTTAATTAAGAACATGATCTTATAATAATGGATGAAATAAAATAAGAAAATATGAGGGAATCTTTAACAGATTAATCTTAATCTTAATCTTAGAAGCCCTTTAGCTATGATTAATAAAGAATAATATACTCTTCCAGAAAAAATGTCCCAAGTGTAAAAGAAATAAATTTATTTTATGGAGGCAGACCATGATTCTAAATATATAAGGGACAAAACTGAAAATAAGATAACAGTCATAGAAATCAACTCCAATTCAGTGGAGGGGACAATGGTACTTAAAAGAGTAAAAAATAGAATATGGAGCAAGTTCGTTTCTTAGAAGAGCTGAAAGTTAACTCCGATTTAAATTAATTTCCCAAACAGAGGCACAAATATAAAGGTTTTCATGTCATGTCCATAACTTCATCTTGTCAACAGTATTTCAGAATTAAGGAAATGGAGTTAATACTATAGTAACATGAAAAGGTATTTTAAACACTCACTATCATTTCATATTTTAAAAGGCATTTAATAAAAAAGGGACAAAAATATGAGCATGTCTACTAGAGACTTTAGTATATGAGATTTAAAGTGATACACTTAATGCATGGGGGATTGGTGTAAAATGAAATCCACAAATCTAAGAATTGCTTGAGAGAATTGTCTTGATCCAGGTGCATTTTGCAATGCAGTTGTACAGTCAGAAAACAAAATTACAGGTATACAACCAGGGGCTTCTAATTAAACCTGGTTTACTCTCAACAATGGAATAAGGGATACTCATGACACAATAGATGGCAACTCCAGTAAGATGGAAGCTGTTGCTTTACACCCAGAATTACACCTGCCACTTAGGCTTTGAGAGTTGGTCCTATAAAAAGTAGAGCCCTGAAAAGACCAGGGACATTACTACTAACCTTGAGTCTTTCTGTAAGCCCTAATGGTAATGAAAGCAGACAATGTAGAAAGGAAAGGATTATTCTTTTCTAAATGAACACAAACAATTTATCTTTTCCTGATTGAATTAAACTCCAGAAACTCAATCTATAAGTGAAAATGCACCATGGTAACTTCTTGAAAAGTATCATTTATGTTTACTCTGAATATGTGGACTGAATGTGACTGTATTTGTTCTTTACTCATTTATTCAATGGATGGAGTTCATATGATTTCAGCATTATACAAAATATTTATAAATGCTAGCAAAAGACAGCTGTGTTAAATTCATAATAGAAATTGAGCAAAAAAAAAAAATTAACCAAGCAAACAATCAAACCATCATAGTATCTGTTTAGGTTCAATTTATAAGCCTGAATTTCTGTTAGATAAATTAAAATGACATAATAAACTAGCTATGATATTTAATTCTTCTTGATTTGTTTGTAGGATATGTAAAGATTATAAAATATATGAAATCAATTTGAATTTAAAATGTGTAAAATATTTGATGCAGGGCTGGGTAAGTGGCTCAGTGGAAAAGTGCTTGCTGAGCAAACATCCACATAAAAACTCCTATGTGGTAGCATGTACCAGTAATCTCAGCATTGGAAGATGAAGACAGATGAATCCCTGAAGCTTGCTGGCTAGTCTGGCCTAAACAATGAGCTCCAGGTGCAGTGAGAGACCCTGCCTCAAAAGATAAGGTGGAGAGTGACAGAGGAAGATGTGAGATCAACCTCTGGCCCTTATGCATCCACACATAGACACACATATACAGGTGTATGCAAACACACACACACACACACACACACACACACACACACACACAAAACCTCCTACCACCACTACCACCGCCAGCAGCACTACTACCACCACCACTACAAACAACAAAATATTTCATACAATAGGAACTAAAGCACTGACAACACTAATTCAGTCATTGGATGATATAAATTCAGAAATTTTGGTTTAATATTTCCATTTCGAGACTAGCCCAAGTCACAAATCCAAAGGAAGCTGACACACTTTTTGTCTGTGTGAAGATGCAGGAGCAAACATGTTTCTCTGAATTCAGAACACCACCAGAATAAAGGAACTCTGTGTACATCTGTTTTACAAAATGGGTGTGTAACTAAAGAATAATAATTTTAGAAAATACATAGTTTTCTTAAAATAACTGAAAGAGTTCTGTGGACAATATTTACTGTCTGATATCCAAAGAATTATTAGAGGTAAGTACAAGAGCATTCCCTTAAAAATTAAAATACCAAACTTTGAATTCTAGAAAAACATTTGAAGCAAGAATCTAAACTAAGCATGACAGACAAAATCATTTTACTCAAAGGTCTGAATATTTCTGTTAATAATTAGTATTATGACAGAGAAAGAAGAAGACAGAGAGGAAGAGGAATGGGGAGAAGAGAAAAGGGAAGGGAGGGGAAGGAGAAGAAGAGGAAAGGGAGAGGAAGGGAAGCAGATGAGGAAGAGGGAGGAGAAACAAAATAATAGAACTTCTTTGTAGTGTGCGTTGGGAAAAAGAACTATAAATAAAAAATTAGGTGCTTTGGTAAAGACATGAGCTTTTAATACTTAAAGAATGTAGCTGTTTTGTCACTTGTTAGGAAAGGGTATTACTTGCATTTAAAAGTTAGGGCATCCAAAAGGAAAGTATAACCAGAAATAAATAATCAGTAAGGTCTGAGAAATTGTACTTCAGATATAAAACTTGAGATCTTAGTAAATAGATAAAAAAGAAAAATAAAAGAGAGAGCACTGTTGTTTCACCTATCTTCAATTCTTACTGGCAAGTGCTTCTACTCTGTGGCTGCTGCTGTTTTTGCCATTCTTTGAAGACATGAGACCCAGCTTTTTAACCCTCCAATATGGACGAAGTCTCATGTCTATCCAAGAAGCCTCCAAACCTTCAATACCAGATGGGGATTTCAGCCTCTTCAGAGTGCAGACTGCCATTGTTGGACTATCCAGGCTGTGTCATGGAGGCCAGTGCAGGAAGATCAAGACAGGACTCATGTTTGCTGGACCTCATTTGGGTGAGCATGGGAGGAGGGATCCCAGTGTGGAGCATGGAGGCCGGATTGATGTTTGTTTGGGTTTGCCAAGGAGGACCTTCAAGCACTTCCTTGGGGAAAACATAACATCTTTTAGAAAAAAAAAAAACTCAGATGATATGTGTATGTATGTATATATTTAAGTATATTTATGTATGCATATTTATATATTTATGTATATATATATATTTTTTTTGAAGCAATACAAGTTGGAGAGAACAACACCAATAAAAGAACAGGGGAAAAAACTGAAATAGTGAAGTTCTCCCCAAAACAATAAGCTTCGGAAAAAAAAATAAAGAAAAACTCTGGAAAGACTCAGAAAAAGATGCAAGACATGTATGATAGAATGCAGGAATTCAGGTGGGGTGGGGGGCATGGAAAGGGAAGTGACTCTAAATTCAACTGAGAAATGATGCATGATGTATGGAAATAGTTTAATAACAATAATAAATTTTAAAAGTTAGGGCTAACAATGAGTAGGCAAGTCTTGACAGATTTACTTTTGACTTAAAATAATAGTATTCTAGGGGCTGGAGAGATGGTTCAGCGATTAAGAGCATGACTGCTCTTGCAGAGGACCCGAGTTCGATTCCCAGCACCCATATGGCAGCTAAGAACCATCATTAACTCCAGTTCCAGGGGAATCCGACACCCTCGTCTGACCTCCGCAGTATTGCATGACACGGGTGCACCAACCTACAAGCAGACAGTACATTCATACATATAAAAGTAATAATAATAAAAATAGTATTCTAAAATTTTAAGCTATGATTTCTGTGTACAGAAAGCCAATTAGGGACTGGGGGTGGAGCTCAGTTTGTACAGTGCTTGCTTAGCACACATAAAGCCTTGTCTTCCATCTAAAGCACCACATAAACTGAGTGCTGTAAGTAGAATAAGTGTCCCCCTGTGTATATTAACATCTGGTCCATGGTGGGCGATGCTTTTCAGGGAGTTATATCACTTTTGGGGCATGGACACCTGCAGGAAGACTCACGTGGGGGCAGGCTTTAGTGTTTAGTTTTTTCCCACTTCCAATATGTTAATCTGTTTCCTGTGTCTGTGGTTGAGATGTGATCCCTTAGCTTCCTGGTTCTGCCACCACCATACCTACTGTTGGATACCATGCTTCTATCATGATAGACTTTTTTTTTTTTTTTGAGAATGGGTCTCACCATGTAACAGTGGTTGGCCTGGAACTTCTTTTTTTTTCTTTCCTTTTTAATTATTACATTTGTATTTCTTGTGTGTATGATGAGTAGGCAGAAGTCAAAGGACAACTTTTGGGAGTCAGCTCTCTTCTTCCATCATGTGAGTACCAGGGAGTAAACTCATCAAAATCACAGGCCTCGGCAATGGAGATCCAAAGCACCTTATGGGAAATGAGGGTGGAGAGGAGTCGCGTGGCTCAGCACTTCCCTCTGGCTACCTGGTGGACATACATACTTGCATTGGCGTTGGGGACAGGCACAGCCGGGTGCAAAATGAAGGTGGATTCAGGTCTTTCCTGTAGCTGACCCTGGCACTGGGGCTGGGGGTGTTGGTTAATAAGTGTTGCCACCCACTGTCTCTTCATAGGTTGGGGGTGCAGTGGGCATTGCAGAAGGTCCTGCAGCCGCCTGGTAAGGTACAGGAACCGACATTTTGCCTGATGATTCTGCCTGATTTCCTCCTTCCACATTTGTACTGCTGGGCTTTATTTTTATTTCTAATATTTAAAAAATTTACATTGATGTTCGATTGACTGATCAACTGATTTGCATGAATGGAGGGCAGAGGACAGCTTGCAGGAGTTGGTTCTCTCCACCATGTCAGTTCCAGGGAACTCCGGCCTGAAACTTCTTATGTAGACCAGGCTAGCTTCAAACTCACAAAGATCCATATGCCTCTACCTCCTGAGTTAACACTTTTAATCCTAATGGATTAAAAGTATGCACCACTACACCTGGCTCCCATGATGCACTCCTCGGTGAACTGTAAGCTAAAATAAATACTTTCATCTTTTAGAAAATATTTTCTTATTTTTATTTTATGGGTATGAGTGTATTGCCTGCATGTGTGTAAGTGCACCTGTGTTATCCAATGCCCATTGAGAACAGAAGATGATATTAGATTCCCTTGGAACTGGAGTTTTGTATGGTTGTTAGGATGGATATTAGCCACCATGTGTGTGGTGGGAATCAAACCTGGATCCTCTGCAAGAGCAGACAATGCTCTTAATCACTGATCCATCTCTCCAGCCCAAATGTGTTTTGTCTTTAACTTGCTTTTGGTGATAATGTTTTATCACAGCAAAAGAAAAGTAAATAGTTGTCTGGGTGTGGGTGGTGGCAGTCCCAGCAGTCAGAGTAGAAGAATCAGAAGCTCAAAGCCACACTGGGCATATTGTGAGTTTCTCGAAGAAGGACAGTAAAAGAGCAAGCAAGCACAAAGAGCCAGTGCATTTTATGGACTATCCAAAGGAAAGAAAGCTAGTATAATTCTGGTTTTCACTAAGGGAGTAAGCAGTTGGCAGTGGAAAATTGTTAGTAATGAGGTTTAAAGCCAGAGAAAATAAAAGGTTGGTTGAAGTCAATTCATGATGAAAACAAAAAGGTGTTCATTGTCAGGGCCACTTTTAGCAATTCATGTAAACTTATAAAATGATCAATTAGAACCTCAGCCGCTGGGGACCTAAATCTTCAGGGACACTGAGTCTGCAGCCAGTGGTCCTGCAGCTTCCACCACAGGTTAGATAAGAGCCAGCCCACCTCGCTGGGGACCCAGATCTTCAGGGACACTGAGGATCCAGCCAGGTTGCTGGAGAGTGGGCCTCTTCCCTTGATCCATCCACTGTGATGCCACTCCACAGCCAACCTAAAGGAAAAGGCCTGCAAAGCAAGGAAGAAACACTTCAGTTTCACGCCAGTTTTCAAACAATGACTCAAATCCACATGCCAAAAGCACAGCAAAAAATCAACATCATGGGAACAGGAAATAATATGTCTCCACCAAACTCTATCAGTCCTATAGAAGATTCCAACAGTGAGATCTCCCTGGAGATAACCCAGGACACAGATCTTAAAGAACAATCATAGACATACTCAAAGAAATCAAGGAATATAAAAATCAAAGAAATAAAAGGAGAGAACAACCAACTGCAGAAGGAAATGGAAACACTGAAAAACATTTTTTTCTCTTATGACTTTCAGTTTTCTGTCTTTGTTTAGAGGATCTACCATTTTCATTATGATGCAGTAGAAGGACTTTCAGTTTCAGTGAAGTGCCTGGATACAAAATTAACATAGAAAAATCAGTAGCCTTTCTTTATACCAATAACAAGCAACTGGAGAAAGAATACAAGGAGACTTTCCCATTCCAAAAAATAAAATATCTAGGAACAAAACTGAGCAAAGACACTAAAAGTCTCTACAATGAAAATTTTAAATCCTTGAAGAAAGAGATTGAAGAAGATACCAAAAGATGGAAGGACCTCCCATGCTTATGGATTGGAAGAATGTAATATAGTGAAAATGACCATCCTGCCCAAGGTTATATGTAGATTCAATGCACTCCCAATTAAAATCCCCATGAGCTTCTCTTCACAGACCTAGAAAAAAAATCCTAAAATTCATGTGGAAAAACAGAAGATCCTGGAAATTGTTCACCAACCCTTGAGGAAAAAGAACAATACAGGGAGGATTACCGTAACAGACTTCAAACTATATTACAGGGCCATAGTCATAAAACAGCTTGGTATTGGCACAGAAACAGACTCATATTTCAATGGAACAAAATTGAAGACCCAAACCTGAGCACATGCAATTTCAGCCACCTCATATTTGACAAAGAGGCCAACACTCAATGGAAGAAAGACAGCATCTTCAGCAAATGGTGTTGGCATAACTGGATCACCACTTGTAGAAGAATAAAACTAAACTCCTACCTCTTACCATGTACAAAAATCAACTTCAAATGGATCAAAGACATAGCTGAGCATGGTGGTTCACACCTTTAATCCCAGCACTCGGGAGGCAGAGGCAGGCGGATCTTTGTGAGTTCAAGGCCAGCCTGGTCTACAGAGTGAGTTCCAGGACAGCTGGGGCTACAGGGAGACCCTGTCTCAAAAAGACCAAAAAAAAAAAAAAGAGAAAACAAATATGGAGTCAGAAGATGGAGTCAATGGAGTCAAGAGTTGAACCGAGTCCTCACAAACGAAGAAGTAATGGTGGCTCAGAAACATCTTGAAATTGTTCAACAACACGAATAATTAAGGAAATGCAAATTAAAACCACCTTAAGATTTAATCTTACTCCAGTTAGACTAGCTATGATCAAGAAAACAAAGGATACCAAATGCTGGAGAGGTTGTGAGGAAAGGGGGACACTCATCCACTGCTGGTGGGAATGCAAACTCATACAGCCCCTATGTAAAGTAGTGTGGAGAACTCTTAAAAGATTCAAAATGCCCATACCACCTGATGCATTCATACCTATTCTTGATATATACCCACAAGACTCATCCTATCTCAGAAATACATGCACATCTATTTTTATTGCAGCTCTCTTCACAAGAGTGAAGAGCTAGAAGCAACCCAAGTGTCCCTCAGTGGATGAGTGGATAAAGAAAATGTGGTGCATCTACACAATGGATGGAACTAGAAGCCATTATGCTAAATGAAGTAATACAGTCCCAGAAAAATAAACAATATATGGTGTCCCTCTTTTGTGGACAAACTGAATAATTCCTTTTTATTTTGTGGGCAAACTGAATAATTCCTTTTTATTTTGTGGGCAAACTGAATAATTCCTTTTTATTTCTTTGTTTTTTAGCAAATATAATACCTGATATTACTCATCAATTTGCTATGAAATGTAGGAATGTAAATTAATATTGTTTCATTACCTGCATACAACTCTACTGTTAAAATAGGAATCCCTAAACAATTAACCTATAGTTTATTTTCAGATGTCTTAATTTTGGTATATGTGGGGCATGTATATATGCATATTCTGGAGCGATTCAGATTGGAAGGAACAACAACAAAAAATAACTGACTGAAACAATAAATTTCTGCCCCAAACAGTAATCTTCTGCATTGAAAAATTTTAAAAAGACTTAGATAAAGGCAAAAGACATGTACGGCAGAATGCATGAACTCTGTCAGGGTAGGGGGCAAGGAAGGAGGATGGACCTAAATTTGATTAAGAAATGTTGTATGAAATGCACAAAGCTTTAATAAAAATATTTTACTTTAAAAAATGCTCAATTAGGAGCTAGAGAGATGGCATAGCAATCCTCTTGCAGAGGACCCAGGATTGATCCCCAGCACCCACATGGAGACTGAGAACCGTCTTTAACTCCAGTTCCAGGGGAATCTGACATCCTCTTCTGACCTCCGCATCATTGCACGACATGGGTGCACAGACCTACATGCAGACAGTACATTCATACACATAAAAAATAAATAAAATTTATGCCGGGCGTGGTGGCGCACGCTTTTAATCCTAGCACTTGGGAGGCAGAGGCAGGCGGATCTTTGTGAGTTCAAGGCCAGCCTGGTCTACAGAGTGAGTTCCAGGATAGCTGGGGCTACAGGGAGACCCTGTCTCAAAAAGACAAAATAATAAAAAATAAAAATAAATAAATAAATAAAATTTTAAAAATTATTTATTTTTATGTGTATGACTGTACTTTCTGCATTGCAATGCCGCAGAGGTCAGAAGAGGGTCTTGGATTCCCCTGGAACTAGAGTTCTCCTGGAATTGGAGTTACAGATGGTAGCCACCATGTGAGTGCTGGAGATCGAACCCAGGTCCTCTGTAAGAGCAGCTGGTGCTCTTAACCGCTAGGCTATCTTTCCAGTCCAAATAAAATTTTTAAAAAATTAAAAAATGCTCGATTATAATAAAATGACACATATGTATGCACATGAACACCCTTTTTTTGAATATGCATTCTATCTTTTCAGGAATCCTGGGACTGGAGGAGAAAGAATAAGATAAAAGCCAATAATAAAAATAATAAAAATCTTGCAAGATCTATTTTAAACTCTTGCATGTCAGACTTCCATCCTTCTACACCTAATAGAAATATGTGTTGTGCAAACCTGATCAGCAAAATACTGCTATGACTCATACAGGGCTTCATGTAGAGAAGGACAGGAAAAAACTGCTGCTGATAGGAGCAAGAAAGAGGATGCTCCTCTAGCAAACGCCTCGCAGCTGGTGGAGGCATACAGCTCTGATAAAGATAAATTCCAGCCCATTCCTTTTCTGTGACATGTGTGGAAAAGTGAAGTCAGGAGATGTCTTATAGACTCTGCAGAAACACAGATGGAGAACATGCTTCTTGATCACTCTGACATCTGCTGGATGCTAATAATCCTGAGTTGTCCACTGTGTCCTCACCATCATATTATGAAGTAGCTATGCCAGATGAGGAATTTGAGTTTGTAATTCAATACAAAGCATGCAAAAGAAAGAGTCAGATGCAGCGCTAGAATATATTACACCATATATCTGCTCTATTAAGTGCAAATATTTTTATAGCCACATCTCTGGGAATTTGACTTCCAGAGCCACTTCTTAGCTACAATAAAAGCTAAGAAAGATTAACCATTTGTGAACTGCAGTGTTATCTCCCTTCCAAGAATATTTTAGCTCGAGCACTTAACTTGTGTAAGTTAAAAGATGTCACAAGTTTCTTCTTACTTTAAAAAATTCGTAGTAATAAAGTATTCTTCCCCCAAGAGATAAAATTCTTTTCTAAGTACGAGTTAGAATAGCTACATAAATCATAAACTGTGTGTATCCCTTGTGGGCATAAAATAGCACTTAACACTGTCATGGAACTAGGGTATAATATGCCAGCACCTCAGAATTTTCTGCATATCAATTTTCCTGAGGAAGTACTTAGAGAAATCCAAATTTGTACGGATTGATATGGTCATTACAAGACAAAGGGGCAGCAGACTTCCATGTAATCCATTGTGGTTGATCATTCTCTACAGGTAAATTAAAACTCAGATCAGAAGTCTTGCTTTCATAAGGCCAAAGGCAATTAGATTTTGAACACTGATATAAATGGAGACAAAAATTGCTTTGCTGAGATAACTGAAATTTTCTCCCTGACTATGAAAAATAGGCTATCCAGTAGCTAGTGTAAGCCAAGTGCACTATGACACAATGGGGCACTGATATCCAGTGTGACGGAACATCTCTGAAGAAGGCACAGTTATAGAGAAAGTCCTGCAGGTACATGAGCTAACTGGAACAATGCAATTGTAGAAAGATGGGATGCTGCAGACACAGAGTGAATAGCCATTTACTACCAATCTCACCATCTGAACTAATGTCTTTATGACTCTAGGTAAAATTTTATATTATATTATTAAACACATCAGTCTTTTATCTTTAGTCTAGGCTAGCTAAGAATATTTCTATAATTTCTGAATCCTGTTGTAAGAATTCCATCTCTACTGGGGCCTGCCTACTTGATGTCCCAGTAGAGATGGAATCCTTACAACAGGATTACCAGGATTACCCAGACTTTGGTAAATGCATTGATCTATGACTTTCTTTGGTTCAGTGACTGTAAAAGTTCATGCAACCTCTTTGATCATGGAGGATTTTATTTGGGATAACCAGGCTTTGGTCACTCAAACCTGGAGCAAGAGCTATATTTTACCTTGACGCCAGGGCTCCAGATCACCAGCCATGATTCCACAAATTGACAATGCCATTTTCAAACTGAAGCATAAACAATGTCCTATACATGGGCTCCAGCCAATTCCTGGCAGCAAAATGTTGCTGTTTTCAGCAACAGAGACTATGTTAGCTGCCACTGTTTTCTCTTTTTCATTTTCTCTTCAACATTTTTGCTCCCTTCTCCCTTTTGCTTCTCTTCTTTATTTCTCCTTTTTTTTGCTAACTCTATTTTTGAAACTTTTATATGTATATATTCCTTTTAGAACTATGCATATGGATCAAAGTAATATCGGAAATACAACACATAGACATGGAGCCTTTGTTGCTCTGGTGAGACAATGTCAACAATAAAAGACAATGAGTCTTAGATCCATGTTTCCTCTTTTAGTTTGTCAAATTATGTTTTTCTCACTTTCCCCCATCAAACAGATCAGAAGATAGTTCTAGAAACTACTTTAGCTTTTAATTTTACCTTTTTCATGACTGTGTTATTTTGAATGAGAATATCCCCCACAGGATCCAAATATTTGAATACTTGGTCTATATTTGGCGGTCCTGTTCACAGAGGGTGATGGAACCCTTGGGAAGCAAAGGCATGCTGGANATTCCATCTCTACTGGGGCCTGCCTACTTGATGTCCCAGTAGAGATGGAATCCTTACAACAGGATTACCAGGATTACCCAGACTTTGGTAAATGCATTGATCTATGACTTTCTTTGGTTCAGTGACTGTAAAAGTTCATGCAACCTCTTTGATCATGGAGGATTTTATTTGGGATAACCAGGCTTTGGTCACTCAAACCTGGAGCAAGAGCTATATTTTACCTTGACGCCAGGGCTCCAGATCACCAGCCATGATTCCACAAATTGACAATGCCATTTTCAAACTGAAGCATAAACAATGTCCTATACATGGGCTCCAGCCAATTCCTGGCAGCAAAATGTTGCTGTTTTCAGCAACAGAGACTATGTTAGCTGCCACTGTTTTCTCTTTTTCATTTTCTCTTCAACATTTTTGCTCCCTTCTCCCTTTTGCTTCTCTTCTTTATTTCTCCTTTTTTTTGCTAACTCTATTTTTGAAACTTTTATATGTATATATTCCTTTTAGAACTATGCATATGGATCAAAGTAATATCGGAAATACAACACATAGACATGGAGCCTTTGTTGCTCTGGTGAGACAATGTCAACAATAAAAGACAATGAGTCTTAGATCCATGTTTCCTCTTTTAGTTTGTCAAATTATGTTTTTCTCACTTTCCCCCATCAAACAGATCAGAAGATAGTTCTAGAAACTACTTTAGCTTTTAATTTTACCTTTTTCATGACTGTGTTATTTTGAATGAGAATATCCCCCACAGGATCCAAATATTTGAATACTTGGTCTATATTTGGCGGTCCTGTTCACAGAGGGTGATGGAACCCTTGGGAAGCAAAGGCATGCTGGAGGAAGCACGTTATTGGGGGTGGGCTTTGAGAGAATATAGCCACGCCCTCTTCTAGTCTGGCTCTCCCTGCTGTCTTTACCTGTTTGAAGACAGGAATGCCCAGTTTTCTTCTCTGGGCCATGCCAAACAAACTATTCCTTCTTCCTTCTATGAGTTGCCTTGGTCACGGTGTTTCATCAAATCAACAGAAAAGTAATTAACACAATGACCAATTTCCAAAGCAATAATAAAAATATTTTAAATTATCAGTGAAGGCTACAATTAAGTTAGGAATAGTTTCATAGTTGTCCTGAAACAGAAGTTACAGCAATAGCCAAACTATTATAAAAGTGAATAAAATGTACTTGATACATCACTACTCAGACAGCAATCCTTGCTACTTAGTTCCTAGGTGGAATTTTCGTTGGCCTGTAATGAAGGAAAAAAAATGGAAAAATATTTAAATGTAACATGTTTTATTGTGATTAAATTCACATTCTACACAATTTAGAATTTTAAAGCACATACCTTAGGAATTGGAGAGATAGCTTGGAATTTAGGAATACCTGCTGCTCTGGCAGAGGAAAGGAAGCAGTTCCCAGTACAATCCAGCTGCTCATAACCACCTGTAACTCCACATCCAAGAGGTCCAACTCCTTCTTTTGGCTTTGATGCACATGTGATTACCCATACAAAAGGTAAATACACATATAAATCAAATTTATATGAAATATAAAAATGAAAAGCAATAAAACACGTCTTTCCATATCTTCTAATGTATTCAGAGTTATGTAACTAGAGCAAAAACTTTAGACATGCTTACACCAGGGAAACAGTCAGTATGTGTTTTCCCTAGATGTCCCTCCTTGGCCTCAGGAAGCTGCTTTCTGTCTCTATGGAGTGGTGCAATCTACATGGGCTGCATATTTGTGATGTACTAGGTGGAATATATGACTGGCTTTTTTTGTTTAACAATATGTCTTTAAGGTCTGTCTACATAGTAGCATATACATCTCTTCATTCTTTTTATTGCTTAAGAACATTCTGCTTTTCAAGATATATCACATTTTATTTACACATTTTACCATATTGTTTATGGACAATAATAAACATTTTTACATTAGTGTTATTAAGATTTTGTCAGAGGCTTTTTCTGTGTCAATTGAGATGATCATGTGGTTTTTTTTTTCTTTCAGTCCATTTATGTGCTTTATGATATTAATTGATTTTCATATATTGAACCATCCCTGCATCTCTGGTTTGAATCCAACTTGGTCATGATGGCTGATCTTTTTGATGTGTGTGTCTCTATGTGGTTTTTGAGTATTTTGTTGAGAATTTTTGCATCTATGTTCATTAATGAGGTGGGTTATTGTTCTTTTTTGGTTGTATACTTTGCCTGAGTTTTAGTTAGAGTGATGCCTGCTTCCATAGGAGGAATTTGGGAGAATTTCCTGTGTTGAATTCTTCTAACATTTCTGGTAATAATGGCTTGTAAGTCTCTTTTGTCAAATGTTTTATAGAGGGGGCTGGAGAGGATGGCCTAGCGGTTTAAGAGCCGCCAACGCTCTTACAGAGACTCGGGTTCTTCCCATCACCCACATGGCGGCCGGAAACTCGTCTGAATCCATTCCAGGAGAACTCATTTCCAGGAACACACCTCTTCTGACCTCCTGCGGCATTGCATCGACACGGTGCACAAACTTACATGCGACAATACATTTGACTACATGCACAAATAAATAAAATAAAGTAAAAATTAAAAAATAATAAATAAAATAAATGTTTTATAGCAATTCTGCCATGAACAACCATGGGTCTGGGCTTTCTTTAGTTGGGAGTTTTCTTACTATTTTAATTCTTCATACATTATGGGTTTGTTTAAGCTGTCCAGTCTCTTCATGGTTAGCTTATTGATTCCCAGGATTTATGATCTATCTAATCCATTTTTCCGGTTTTCGAACTTAGTAGGGTTTAGGTGTTTCTATTATTTCCTTATGGTTGTCTGGAGTATTTTATTGTCGTTGTGATATTTCCTTCATCCAATTTCTATTGATTGGCGTGCTCACTCTTCTTCTTTATTTAACTAGACTTAAGAGATCTGACTATCTGTTTTTCTTTCAAAGAACAACTTCTGGATTTATTGATTGTTTCGTCTTGTTTTGTTTGTTTCTATTTCATCGGATTTCTGCTCTGATTTTTTTTATTTCTTCTTGTTGTGAGTTTAGGGTTCATTTTGTTATTGTTCTTATGTGTTGTTTAGCTGCGTGTTGATCGTTACTTGTGCTCTTTTCATGTGTGGTGTTTTTTTTTTAATGTAGGCAACCCAAGCTATAAAATTTCCTTCTAGGACTTGCTTTTAAAGGTCCATTAGTTTTTTTTTTATTTTAATTTTTTTTGTTTATTTAAGGGATTCTACATTAAAGCCTTGACGTTGTTTTCAGATCAACATTAATGTTGCTAATTTTGCCTTACGAATTAGGTACTGGGTGCTAGCATCCACAATGTGGGGATCCATTAATCTTTTGATTTTCTGGGACTGTGTTACTTCACTCAGCATGATATCTTCTAGCTCCATCCATTTACCTCCCATAGGTTTTGTTGTGTTGTATTGTAATTTTCATTTAGTTCTAGGAAGGGTTTTATTTATTTCTTTATTTCTTCCTTGACCCATTAATTATTCAGGAGTGTGTTGTTTAGTCTCTATGTGTTCTTGTAGATAGTAGGGATATCCCAGTGTTGATATTGAGTTTTATTGCTCTGTGGTCTGCTAGAATGCATGAAATTATTTGAATCCTTTTGTATTTGTTGAGGGTTTCTCTGCATTCCAGTATGGGGTAGATTTTGGAGAAGTTCCATGGGGTGCTGAGTAGAAAGCATATTCTCTGGTCTTTGGGTGGAATATTTGGTAGATGTCTGTGAGGTCCATTTGATGCATCATATTATTCAGTTCAGATGTTTCTCTGTTTATTCTTTGTCCAACTGACCTGTCCAAAGGCCTCAATGGAGTATTGAAGTCCCCTACTATGAATGTGCTGGGGTTAATCTGTGCCTTGAGGTCCAGGAGATTTGTGCTTATAAAATTCAGTGCACCAGAGTTTGGTGGGTATACACTCATGACTGTGAAACCTTCATGGTTAATTGCTCCTTTGATAAGGATGTAATGGTTCTCTTTGTCTCTTCTGATTACTTTTACTTTGAAGTCTGTTTTGCCTGATATTAAAATAGCAACTCCTGCTTGCTTTTTGGTGCCATTTTCTTGGAATATTTTTTCCATCCTTTCACATTTAGTTGGTGCCTATCCTTGTGGGTAACATGGGTTTCTTGTAGACACCATATAGATAGGTTCTGTTTCCTAATCCATTCTTACAGTCTATGTCTTTTGATTGGGGAGTTTAGTCGATTAATATTTAAGGTTATAATTGAAAGATGTGTGTACTGCTTCCTTTCAACTTATCCATTTGCATTTTTGGTCTAGGTTACTACTTCTGCAGTTATGCTTTTATTAATTTTTTTTTCTGGGTGCTTAGGGATAGTTGCTCCTCTCCTCTGCCCTTTGAATTGCTTTGAGTGTCCTCTGAATTATTGATTTTCTGGACATGTATTCTATCATCTTGTTTATAGCATGAAAGTTTTCTTTCTCCTTCAACTATAATTGACATTTTTGCTGGGTATAGTAACCTGGGTTGGCAACTATAGTCATTTAGTACTGGGAATACTTTTGGTCCACATTTTTCTTGCTTTTAGAGTTTGCATTGAAAACTCAGCTGTAATTCTGATGGGTTTTCCCCTATATGTAACTTGTTTTTTGTTTGTGGCTTTCAATATCTTGTCTTTGTTTTGGGTGTCTAGTGTTTTAACTGTGATATGGTGTGGGGAGTTTCTTTTCTGATCTTATCTATTTGGTGTTCTATGTGCTTCTTGTATATGTATGGGTTTGTCTTTTTTTAGTATGAGAAATTTTTCATCTATTATTCCGTTGAAGATCTGATCAATACCATTCTCTTAGGATTCTTCGCCTTCTCTATCCCTATGATGCAGAGGTTTGGTCTTTTCATAGTGTCCCACATTTCCTGGTTGTTCCACTCTTGGGGGTTTTTTGTTTGTTTGTTTGTTTGTTTGTTTGTTTTCACAATCTTTACTTGAGCATTTTTTTTTCTGTTTTGTCTTCCAGGTCTGAATTTTTTTCTGCTTCCTCCATTTCACTCTGAGGCTTTTTTCCATCCTTTCCACTTGATTACACGAGTGTTGGATTTCCCTTTTCATTTCATCCTGAGATTTCTTTAGTATTTCCCCTTCCATTTGGAACTTCTCAATCTCTTCTTTTATCTCCTTGCTTTGCTGGTTGGTTTCCTTTTTCATTTCAGCGTGAGATTTTTTTCAGTGTTTCCACTTCCTTCCAGAGTTTGCCACTCTCTCCTGCTAGTTCTTTTCAGAGTTTGTCATTCTCTCCCTCTTGGTCCTTCCTGAGTTTTTCATTCTCTCCCCTTAGTTCTCTGACTTGTTCTTTGTATTCCTTTACTTCTTTGAATATGTCTATGATTGTTCTTCTAAGATCTGTGTCCTGGGTTACCTCCAGGGAGATCTCATTGTAGGAATCTTCTATAGGGTTGGTAGAATTTGGTGTGGAATTATTCTGCACTTTTCTCATTTTTTTCTTTCATTGTATTTTTGGCTTGTGAGTTTATTTTTTTGTTTGTGTCTGATGCAAATCTCAAATGTTTCTTCAGTGTGTTTAAGGTGTGCTTTGCTTGCTTCCTTTAGACGCCTTTGTGGTTTTCTCCTTGTTAATGGAGTGCTGACTTGTGTAGATTTCAGGCTTTCACTGTTGGTTATATATTGAAAGGTGTAGCTCACTTTTCCCTTTCTGATCTGAAGGTTCACCAAAAACTGGGTAAGTAACAACTGGGTTGGAACCTTGCTTATCACTGAGCTCACTCTGCTTCCTGTCAGCCAGTTCCTCTAGATTGGTTGTGGGACTTGATGTTGCAGGACTGGAGTTGTGTTAGGTTTGCTGCTTCTTTTATGGACTTGTGCCCCAGAATCAGTGCTGTAGTCATACTTGGACACTCAGTTGGTGGGGGTAGGGGGGAACCAGTTGTTCTGGTACCCCTAACCTCTGTGTGCCCAAGTCCCTGCAGTGCTACAGATCCACCTGTGTTCTGGCTGGCTGAGTAACTCCACCCACACCCCTGCACAGGCCCTGTGAATGAATAATCTCTTCATTGATTATTTCTATTCTGAGTCACATGCCCACCATTTAATTTACTGTAATTTCATCACCAATTTTGAAATCAGGAGATGTGAGAATCTTCTGACTTTGTTGATTTTAAGGTTATTTTGGTTGTTCTGTAATCTCTGCATTTCCCTATGAATATTGGGATCAAATTATCAATTTCTGAAAATAATAATCAAGACTTTTGATGAAATTGATTTGACTCTGGTTCAAATTGGAAAAGTATTGTCTTAACAATTCAAGACTTATCTGAAAATGTATGTAACACTTATGACAACATGTACAAGACCTGTGCAAGACCAATCCATACAAAAACCCAGCATGGAGAGTGGAGGTGCACAAGAAACTGGAGCCCTAACTGAGGATCTATTAGCAATTGATAGCTGGTGGGAGAGGAAGAGTCAGTTTTCTTTTAGGATGCCACATCTGATAGGTTGACCAGATTTCAATGGATAGATCCATACTCACGTGTATTTGGGGAGCACAAATTAGATTGAATATGCTCTAAAAATGAAAGAAAAAGAATGCCAGAGGATGGGAACTGTTGGGAGGTATTAGGAGGGGAGCAAGATGGGAAGATAAGATCTGAATATATTCAAACTACATCATATGGAATTCTCAAAGAATCAATAAAAATGTTTTTTTCTTTTAGTATTTTTATTGAGTTTTACCTATTTTATTTAATAGATATTTTACTGAATGTTTGTGCTTTTCATACAGAACATCTCAATCACCTTACTCACCTTCATACCCTTCCCCACTGGCACCCTTCCATACCCTGGCACAGGATCTCACACATGTCTTCATTTGTGTTAAGGCCTAGTGTGTCAAATTACTGTCCACAGACATTCCCCAGTGAAAATTCATCCACTTATGTCTAGTCAGGCTTTAGGAAGATCAGCTCTTCCTCATCCAGCAGTAATCAATTGCCAGCATTTCTTAAACTAAGATTGGGACCTGCTATCAAGTTGCCTGATTCAATGCTGGGTTTTGTTTGCTTCGTTTGCATGGGTCTTGTGCATGCTGACACAATTTCTGTAAGTTCATATAAGCAGGGTCCCAGGAGCTTGTAGAACTCATGTCCCCGTGGCCCTTATGACCTTTCTGCTCCCTCTTCTGTAATGGTTATTGAGCCCTCAGTGGGTGAGTTTTAATATAGGAGTCCTGTCCAAGGACCAGGATTCTGTAGATTTTATTTCTACACCTTGGCCATTTGCGAATTTATGTGTTCCTGGCCTTTTATTACATTAGGGAGCTTCATTAATGAGAATTAAGACATTCATTATTATCCTTGTCATCCCTCATTCTATGTTCCATGAAACTTAAGTGTAGAGGTTGAATTGTATATCTACCACTTAGGCTTGGGCAATTCACAGAATATATTTGTGGTACTCTGTAGTAGTCCCCATGTGGTACAAAACAAGCTTCTTTGATGAATGGGATATTGTGTGTAAATAGTAGGATAAATATTTTGCACATAGTAAAAATTTACATTAGTCTAGGGATTTGACAGTTGGGGTTTTCTCTAAGACCTATGACCTCTCCATCTATGTGTATTTGGCTATGTTTACAGTACCACACATGAACTTCCTCCCATTGAATAGACTGTCCAATTAGGCAGGTGTTGATTGCACCCAAGACAAAAGTGCCACTATTGCACTTACATGATACATTTGCTGGATGTTGATGTGGTTATTTGTTTTTGAAATTGGTGTTGGACCATCAAAAGAGGTTCTCCCTTAGCAGTTTGTGTAGTTCTCTCCAAATCCATGAGAGCTTGCTTTCAGTGGAAGTGGCTTCCAGGTCAGTTCCAGCTCCATTTCCCCAAATCTTGTGTCCAAAGTGACCCAATTAAAAGTTGAGCTAAGGAGTTGAACAGAGCGTTCTCAAAAGAAGAAATAAAGATGGCTAAGAAACATATTTAAAAGTTTTCAATGTAGTCAGTAAACAGGGAAATGCAAATTGTAATAATTTTAATTTTTCCTTTTATCCCAGTCAGACTGGCTAAGATCAAGAGAACAAATGATACCAAATGCTGGAGCGGATACGGAGGAAAGTGAGCGCTCTTTCACTGCTGGTGGGATTGCAAGCTTATGCAACCCCTATGAAAAGCAGTGTGGAGAACTCTTTAAAAACTATAAATAAACCTATCATTTGACCAGGTTGTACCACTCTTTGTTCTATACCCAAAGGACTCACTCTACTGCAGAGTAACTTGTACAGCCATCTTTGTTGCTGCTCTTTTCACAACGAAGTGATGGAAGTGTCCCTCTACTGACAAGCAGCTAATGAAATGTGGTACATTTACACAATGAAATTCTACTCCATGTTAAAGAATGATGAAATCATGAAATTTGCAGGTAAATGGATGGAACTAGAAACTGTTATTCTACATGAAGTTACATGGACTCAGAAAAACAAATGATGTAAGCCAGGTATGGTGGAGCATGTCTTTAATCCCAGAACTCAGTAAGCAGAGGCATGAGGATATCTATGAGTTCAAGGCCAGCCTGTTCTACAGAGCGAATTCAATGCCAGATGGGGTTACAG
The DNA here is from genome assembly GCA_009823505.1 of Rhizomys pruinosus. Lineage (NCBI taxonomy): Eukaryota > Metazoa > Chordata > Mammalia > Rodentia > Spalacidae > Rhizomys > Rhizomys pruinosus. The sequence goes on from VZQC01006885.1 coordinate 378,293, forward strand.
GGAGACCTTGTCTCAAAAAAAAAAAAAAATGATGTATGCCTTCCCTCATTTGTGGATCTTAGTACCGCATTTTTATATATCAGTATATATCCTGATGTAACTTCAGGAATACGGAAAATGGAAAAGAACCATGAAGGTAAAGGGAAAGAAGGAATCTGAGAAAGAAGGACAGTAGGAAACTGGTGATACTAAGGAAGAAATGGATAAAATAGGAGCATTTTACTGGGAGGGAGAGGGAAGATTATTCAAGGAAATTTGGGGATAAGGGAAAAGCAGGAGCTCAAGAGAGGTGGGACCATAGGAGACTGGTATTATCAAAGGAGAAATGTGAAAATGGTGACATTTTAAATGGGGAAAGCATGAAGAAGAGAGTGCTAGATGGGGGGAATAATAGCTACTATAAGAATAAAAGAGGGACTCTTATTAGTCTAACAACCTATGACAAATTACACATGCCATATCTCAACATGAATCCATGTTTATAGGTGAAGAATGCATAACAAGAAACATTAGCAGACAGGAGAAACCTTCCTTTGAGTTGTTTGTAAGGATAATCTAAGCGACTCCCCAAATTACCACAGTCCTTGATTACCTCCTGAACTTGAAGGCAAGACCCCATTGCTGAAGACAAAACAAAACTATTTTTAAGTCTTATTTGTCCTACAGACCCAGCCATACCACTACTGGTTTCATCCTATTGCAAAGATATGTGCACATCTATGTTTATTGCAGCTCTCTCCACAAAAGTGAAGAGTTTGAACCAACCCAATTGCCCCTCAACTGATGAACGGATAACAAAACTGTGGTACATCTACACGATGGAGTTCTATGCAGCAGTAAAGAAAGACGACATCATGAGATTTGCAGGTAAATGAATGGAACTCAGAGTCATTATGCTAAGTGAAGTAACATAGTCCCCCCAAAACCAAATGGGGAATGGTTTCCCTCATTTGTGTATGCTATTACCAAATCCCCCAATTGAAAGAAAAGCTGAGTAATGTTATTGTTATATTTCTTTCTATCTGAAAGCAACTGTGATGTTATAATATGAATATTTTAAAAAATAAAACAAAATTAGAATAAACAAAAAAAGAGAAAAGGATAATGCTATTGAAGTACAACTGAATCCTATCTTTGCATAGTTAAGCTACTAGCACAAATGTTTTCTACTCCTTCTCTTATCAAGTGCTCACTTTTGTGTAACATAAAGCACTCAGGGGTTAATCTAATAATTTCATCTCTTGTTCAACTCTCAATCCCATGTCTCATTGTAGATATAATTGATATGACAGGATTATTTTATATACATATGGCTTGTGAAAGATTGTTTGAATAATTGAAAATTATGAACAATTTATGAGAAAGATGGAGATATTTACAATACGTGAACCTTAGTATCCTTTCAAAATTAAAAAAAATAATTGTTTAAGGCATGAGTTTTAGACAGGAAAAAATGGATAAGAAATTATTTTTTATTTTGGTCTTTTTGAAACAAGGTCCTCCTGTAACCCCTTCTAGATTACTGATCTCTGTCTCACAGAGATCCACCTGCCTATGCCTCCAAAATATCTGTACCAAAGGCATGTGCCACTACATGCAGCTTTGAGAGATGATTTTAAAAACTATTCTGTACCAGATTGTATTAGTTATTTTTTGCTGCTGTGATAAAAAATGACAAGAATTAGGTAATTGAGAAAAGTTCATTTTACCTTGTGCTTCAAGAGGAAGTGTCCATAAGGCATAGGAGGCATTGTGAGAGCTTGAGTGAGCTGAGGGATCACATATTTATCCACATGCAGTAAGCAGAGAGAGATTGAAGAACTGGAAGTGGACAAATTTGTAAACCCTCAAACCCTGTACTTGCTCCAACAAGACAACAGCTCCTAGAAATCTGAGAAACTGCCTTAACAGTGCCACCAACTGCAGATCAAGTTTTCAAATATTTAAGCCTATGGGGGACGTGGGACATTTCTCTTTTAAACTACCACAGTTATAAATTATGTAAGCAGGGGCTGGAGAGATGGCCTAGCGGTTAAGAGCGCCGACCGCTCTTACAGAAGACCTGGGTTAGATCCCCAGCACCCACATGGCGGCCGAGAACCGTCTGAAACTCCAATTCCAGGAGAACTCCAGTTCCAGGGGAATCCGACACCCTCTTCTGACCTCCGCGGCATTGCACGACACGGGTGTACACACTTACATGCAGACAATAAATTCATACACATACAGAAATAAATAAAATAAATAAATTATTTAAAAATTTAAATAAAAATAAATAAATTGATGTAAAAATCCTGGAGCATTCTAGCATGGAGATCCATAATCAATCATGTATAGACATGACACATTATGAGATATGAGAGGACCACAGATATAGAGAGTAGTCCACAAGAACCTTTGAAGCCTCAATCGCATCTTTGCCAATCTACATCCAATCTCACACAGCCAAAAGCATGGATGATTTCTCTTAAGAGTTTTGAATAAGTGTTGGTTATTGTCTAATATATATAATATATAATATATATATATATATATTATATATATATATAATCTGTTGGTCCTTTAATCGTGCATGGCCACAATGTACACGATTGTTCTTCCCTCCTAAGACCAGGCTGGCAACTTCACAGGGCTGTAAGCCTCAGAGGTGTTTCCTGCCAGCAGGCTGACAGTTCCTAGGCTGAGCTTCTGGCAAGGATTTGGGGAGGGAACCATGAGAAGTGACCTGAAGAGAAATGAAACAGACTAAAAGAGAAGATCTGGGAGAAAAGTAACTCAGATTTATTCATGCAGCAATGTGTTTATCTACTAAAAGCTACTATGCTCTGGGCAAGGAAGTGGGGGGCAGGAAGGTGTAAAATGAGAGGAAGGGAAGTGTGAGCCACCTTGGCTTCTACCAGGGGCAGCAGAGCTCCTGTAAACAGTAAGCTAGAGGTGTGACATCTTTGCTCAATACATCAAAGGAAGAGGCCATCAGGGTCTGGAACTTTGCAGAGATAGGCAAACCAGGAAATGTTGCATTATTCCAACCTCATGGAGATAACTCACAGAAGAAGCCCTGGGACAAAGTTGCATTCCTTCAGCCCCTCCTTTTTTTTTTTTTTTTTTTTTTTTTTTTTTGTGTTTGTTTTTTTTTTTTTTTTTATGAAAATGAGTAGTAGTAGTATTGTCACCGTCCTCCAGAAGATTCTCAGGGATGGCCTGAATTGGACTAAAACAGTCTGGACTGTGACCTCAGTGAAAGTATTGATTTGGTTTTTGATAAAATGGAGAACACAGGGTGCAATAGTTCAGGAGGACTCCTAGGGTGAAAATGGGTCCCAGCAAAGGGAAGTAACCAGGCAGTCAGTGGCTTGAAAACCACGGGACAGAAACTTGTGAGGAGTATCTTACATGGAGTCCTTCCTAAGCTCCTTAGGGTTTTAACATTTTGTTCAACTACACCAGAATCATTAACATAAAAGCAACATTCCTTCCCCAGGAACACACAGGTTCCCTCATTTTCTGCAGTCAATAAGTCCAGGGCTCGCTGGTTCTGCATCACCACCTGGCCAGAGAAGTTATCTGTCTCTGGAGCGATTCAAGGCTATTTATCATGGATGCCATTGCCTCATCAAGCTTATTTTGGAAGTCTGCTTCCATGCTGTAAACCTTTACTAGAACTCACTGCAGTTCCCGCCACTGCCGTGGAAAGAATGACGGCTAGGCTGACCAGAAGCTAGCTAAGTATCTCTCTCTTTTGATGATCTGGGTCCAGTCGCAGCATCCAAGTGACTTCATCCTTCTCATAAAGGAAGAACTGGGGAGTAAATAATAACAGGCAATCAAATTTCAGAACCAGTAGCATTTGCACAGAAGGAGGAAGCACCCTCATACCAGAGGGAAAAAAAAACAAAACAAAACAAAACGGGGATTTGATACAAGGTCCTGTCAAGGGAACACTTTGGAGGCACCTGGAGTCTGGGGCTGCTGCAGCTCTAATTAAACAAATAGGAAAAGTCATGAGCGTCAAAGAGGGAAATGCTGTGAAAACGGCCTTTCTCCACAGAGGGCAGATTCCTGTAAGAGTTTAAAGGAAGGCAGTGAGAAGGGATGTGTGAGAAATGCACAGAAAAAACATTGGGAGACATTTGGGTGGGTGATGTAGTTAAGGAAATCTCAGGCATATTCAATGTACTGGGGCCATGTTACAGTAGACTGCAGTTTCCTTCCATTTTGATTCCTGTAACAGAATGTGGGATTGAGTGAGAATGGGCTGAGGGGCTAGAACAAGCTGGCGAGAGATGTGATATCCACCACAGAGGGTACCGGGCATTACTGTAAGAGTAGAGTTTTCCCTGCACTCCAGCCTCCAGCAGTCACTCCAGGGTACTGTATGTTAATTCAAACTGGTTATTGATTGAAAGGCTTCTTGGACTGTGAACATTCTCCAACCTGCAAGACCAAAAATAAGGTATAAAGGACTTGTTATTTCTTGTCCTCATTCTCAAAATTTGATGAATTCTGAGAAGAAAATTAACATTTCCCAGAGCTTTCCTTTTGAGAACAAATAGAAGCTGGTATATAGCTGACACCACGGCTTGCTTAACTTTTTCCAAAATTACTTCTCATTTCTTCATTTATTCCTCCTAAAGACAATCCTTTTTGAAGTTTCACTTCAATATGATCCCTATTTCAGGGTTTACTTCTAGGAAATGCAGTCTAACAACTAGCAGATCTCACCAGAGACCTGTAGCCTGTGGATGTCCCATGTTCAAGGCTCCTCTGCTTGCTATAATGTTCTGATCTCATTCTTTTAATGTACTTCACAATTGAACAAAAAATATTGTATTTTTCAACTTAACTATTCTATAATCAGTTTCAATATTCTGAATTTTTTTGTTCATCTTTCTGCATGAATCAAATCAAGATATCAGCTGAGATTTAGGAGTAATTGAGTTCCATTTTATCTAGCTAGTATGAAACCTGAAAACAGAACTCCTTTTATCTAGATACTATTCTTCCTTTTTTGGTCTTTTGAGACAGGGTTTGTCTGATAGTTTGTCCTCATGGAAATTATTTAATTGAGCCTCGATTTAATACTTTGAATTCAATTCTGATCAGGAGCATTATCACATGAACTTTTCAGATGAATAATTTATGTTTTAAAACATAATATATGGGGCTGGAGAGATGTGCCTAGCGTTAAGAGCACCGACTGCTCTTGCAGAGGACCAACTGCTCTTGCAGAGGCCCGGGTTTGATCCCCATCACCCACATGGTGGCTGAGAACCATCTTTAAGTCCAGTTCCAGGGGAATCCAACGCCCTCTTCTGACCTCTGTGGCATTGCATGACACGGGTGCACAAACCTGCATGCAGACAGTACATTCATACACATAAAAATAAATAAACAAATAATTTTAAAAAAATATAATATTTCCTTATATATATATATATATATAAATATATATATATATATATATATGATGGGGGAGGTTGTCACACAAGAGTACAATGCCTACAGAGGCCAGAAGAAGGCATCGGATTACCTGCATCTGCAGTTACAATTAGTTGTGAGCACCCTATTTGGACACTGGAAACACTAATCTCTAATATGCACTCTTAACCACTAATTCATCCCTCTAACTCCAGGAAATATTTGTATTTTGAAAAACTATAATGGAAAACATTTCTCATTTGGCTGCATATTAACTGAGCCAGAATAAAGATCTCCTGTAAATGGCTCTGGCAGTGGTATTTGAAGAATATTTTCTTATCTTGAATTTTCTCAGTAATAGTGTGAGAACCACAGCTTGTTTTTTTGTTTGTTTTTGTTATTTTGGTATTGCCTGTTATTGCCAAAATTAAACTAAATGAACAATTGCAAAAAAAGTCTTATTTGTGAACAACTCCTTTCCAAAAAAAAATCAGTTTATCATAGAGTAAGTTCATAGTTTATTTTCTAATCTTATTTATATTTAATTTGATGCTACTGTAATTGCAACTATTTCCTTATATAATTTAAATATTTTCTTCCAGAGGGTAGAAATAAATTTAATATTTATATCTTAGCATGTTGTGTTCATTAGTTCTAATGAACTAATTAATTAATTAACATACTTATTTTTTATTTTATACATATAGGTATTTTGCCTGCATACATGTAACTCCACTTCATGTGTGCAATGTCCACTGATGCCAAAAGGAGGCATTAGATTCCCTACCACACTGTACTATGGGTTGCTGGGAACAGAACCTGGGTCCTCTGCAACATAACCAGTGCTTTTAACTGATGAGCCATCTTCTCCAGTCCCAGTTCTACTAAATTTTTAGTTATACAGATTCCTTAATATTTTCTACATTTAAGTTCATTTCACTAGAAAACAAATAATTCTACTTGGGATTTTGAAACCTCATTTTTTGTCTAATTCCATTATGGAATTTCTGGTAAGAGGTATTACAGAATAATTAACATTGTTTTCCATGCCCTGCGCTTATGAGGAAGCCGTTGGAAACCACTCACAGTTAAACTTAATATTGACTGTGAGCCTTCCACGGATGATTATTAGTTAATATTTTTTGTTGTTATTGAGAGGTATTAGATTCTGTCAAATGTTTTTTTTTTGAAACTGATTGAAATGGCCATGTGTATAGGCTGGGGGAGATGCTCAGGGTGCTCTTACAGAAGACGTATATTTGATTCCCAGCACCTCATGGTGCTAAAAATTGTCCATAACTCAAGTTCCAACAGTTCAACAGCCTAGTCTTGACCTCTGTCAGCATTGCACGACATGGGTGTATTTATATACATGTAGGCAAAAATACATTCATACATGTAAAATAGAAACAATAAATAAAATTAAAAAGAAATGACCATGGTTTATCTTTTGTTCCATTACTGTTAATATTGTTAGACATACTAACTGATTTAAGATATTTAAAAATACATTTAATGTAAGTATCTAAACAGTAGTTAGTGGAAAACAATTTACTGAAGTATCTTGACACTTAGGAGAAAATTCTGGAGTATCCAAATATAATCACATTTCTACAACATAGTTCTATAGAATGTATCTCGGTTAACTGAGCATTATGATAAAGTAATATTTAAGCTATTTAGGCAAGAATCCAAGTTTTAAAATTATTAAATTAGTAATGATAAGAAATTAACAAGTCATATGTATCCATTATGTTAAGGGAACTATTCTCCAACTAGTAAATGAATAATAAGTTTTTAGCTTTATATACATAACTATAATTACTCCAAAATTTACTGAGGAATGTAAAGCACTTGAATAAATAAACACAAAAACCATGCTTCTGCATACTGATAAGACAACAATTATCTTAAAGGTAATGATAAATTAATCAGGATTCCATTAAAATATATTAGTTTTGAAATATGCTAAAATAAAATAACGAGTAACTTAAAGATAACCAAATACGATTTATTTTACATTGAAAGACATTGCTCATGAAAAGCATAACATTAGCACATAACAGAATATCCTTCAACTTTCATATTACTGGTGTTGTATTAGTGCTAGAAATATTAAATAGTAGAGAATTTCTCAACATATGAGAAAATATAAGAATTTAGTATATTCATAAAGGATTATCTCAGATTGAATACATATTACCTGATAAACTGTGTTGAAATATTACACTACATACCATACCAAAATTGTCCCAAATTGTGTAAGCTAATAAAAACTTGATCTAATCTCTAAACACAGCAGGCAAAATTTTCCATGTAGAAGCATACCATTTCCAACTTTTAAAAAGTAAAATGAGGGCTGGGCATGGTGATGCATGTTTTAATCCCAGCACTTGGAAGGCAGAAGCAGGGTGGATCTTCTGTAAATTCAAGGGTAGCCTGTCTACAGAGTTCCAGGACAACCAGAGCTACAGGGAGACCTTGACTCAAAAAAAAAAGTAGAAGATGTTAATGAGACCTAACTACCATATCTGTTGTGAGTTATAAATCTGGTATGGATTGGTATCTTTCCCCACTGTGTACCTTCTAAACTTGCAAGGTGGCACCACTCACTTTCTGTCTGTAAGCCCAATTCCTTCTATGAGAAAAGAAATAAAGTTTCCCAAAATAAAGTACAAATCGAACTTCATAGTTTACTATTGATTTTTCTTCTTCTAACAAATTACTACTGCATCTATAAAGCCATTTTTTATAAAATTTGACATTTGGTAACTTACTCAATTTTAACTTTTGATTCAGTAGGTCTAGGTAGGATACAAGATTCACACTCTGTATTAGACCCTTTTCTTTTGCTGTGATAACCCGCCATGACCAAAGGAACTTATAAAAGGAAGAGTTATTTGCTTACCAATTGATGGTTCCAGGGAAATTAGAGTCCATCCTGGTGGGGAGGCTGGTGGCAGGAGCTGGAGCAGAAAGCTGAGCTTTCACATCTTCCATTGAATACAGAAAGCAGAGAGAGCAACTGAGAAGAAGGGAAGGCTTTTTGAACATCTCTAAACCCACCCCCAGTGACATAAGGCCTCCAAAACAGACTACCCTGCCCCAACTAGGGACAAAATCTCTGAATACTTAAAGCCTGTGGGAGACAGTCTCATTCAAACCACACATATTCTAATCAACTTTCAGAAAATGCTGTCAAGAACAAAGCTGTTAATCTGTCCACAATTTTTCATCTCTTTTCTTTCTTCACTCTGCTTCCTATTCACATTAACCTATTTCAATAAACAGGTAACTAGCAATCAGAATATTATCTTCCAAACTTATGTTCTCTAATGATCACAATGAATAATGAATGTAACCCCTTTTCTAAGCCTAGGGAACAATCTCAGAAGGGGGCGTGGGTAATGTAAGGGCTTCGATTGGGTTTGAATGGTGAAACTACAACAATATAGACTGGATCAACTCATTTGATCAACTTGATTGAACATACAAGCCCCCTGCTGGATGGTGGCGACCCATGAGCTGTGTGGGTTTTGGGCACACAACTGCTTGCAAATTGGTTTTTACATGAAGGATGCTTGTACTCACAAATTATCACATATTTGTTAAAAAAAATGAAAACAAAACAAAACAAAAAAGCAGAGAAAGATGCAGAAAAACTACGCAGAATGCACGATCTGCGATGGGTAGGGGTGGGGTGGGGGGGAAGGAAGGGGATAATATGCCTGAACTGAATTGGAAAATGATGTATGAAATACACAAAGCATCAATAAAAATAAATAAAAAAAAAAGACATTTCATATTGTTAGAAACTGCTGTATGCAGCATGTTATGTTAAGTGTTGATACATATTCGAATAAAATAATAATTACTCATAAATATAAAGGTGTAAGTAATGTTGACTCTGGCTATTGAACACTGACTTTACTAACAGAGTTAATATTAAGCTCCTAGAGTTAGCTCCCCACTGCATTCCTATATTATTTTGCATAGACTGCCATAATATAATGCCTCAGACTGATAGCTTAGCAGTAATGTATCTTCTCACAATCTGTAGGTTGAAAGTCCTATATCAAGTTTCCAGAAGAGTCAATTTCTGGTCAGGTTTTGTTGTTTGACAGCTGTCTTCTCTTGGGAACTTCAAGTGGACTTTCTTCTTTGCAGACAAGTTTGACATCCCCTCTACTTGCTAAGAGAACATCAGTTCTACTAGACTGAGACCACACCTCTTCAACAGAAATTAAACTTAATTATCTCCATAAAATTAACTTTTTTCCAAACACTTTCACATATTAGGTTAAAGCTTCAACAAAGAAATTTAGGGAGCAGTAAAATTGGGTCCCTCTGTAGAAGTTAAAAACATCCTCTTGTCTTTCAACTAAAATATTATTGACTGTGTTTCCTTTGAAATTTAAAGTCAAGTGCATATGAAGCATAATCCTACTGGTATAAATCAGAACCTAAGGAAAAATGTAGTTTTTCTGTTAATAGTTTTAGCCTTTGTCAGTATCTATGACATAAAGTATTTTGACCTTCCCTCTTTTCATTAGATAACCAAATAATAGTTATTTACTAATTTGTGGAATTTGCATATAATGAACACCTTAATTTTGAAACTTGTCCTTAGGTTTGAAAGGAAACGTGACCCTTTCTAATGAATGAAATCTTTTTAAAACTGCATTAAACAGGAAAACGTAAAAGCTATTGAGTAATGACAAGGTACATTACAATTACATACAATTTTGTTTAATTACATGCTGCTCTAGTACTCAATAGAATATGTGAATGAACTACTTAATGCACTTATAAATAAAATTAAATTCGAATATTCCCAGTAAACTTGCCAACTGTGCTTCTATAGTTTTTTTCTTTGAGTCTTTTTACCATCCTTGATTTTGGACAAAACATTATGGGAACAGTCAAACTAGTTTAAATCGGTTAATCCTAAAATGTAATGAAGATAAAACTGTTTAAAACATCAATGAAATCATAATTTCTGAATTGTAAATCTAATGTAATATTGTTAAAGACAAGACTCTATGAGTTTTGTTTCAAAGTGAGTAGCCTTTTTCTAACACAAAGCTCACATAAAATCCATTTCTACATTTATTTTTACATTTTTTTTTTATTTGTTGTTTTGCACTGCATGGGTGACATGTGAGAGGCAGGAGGACAATATGTTGGAGTTGTTCTCTCTTCTTCCACCATGTGGGTCCTAGAGATTAACCTCAGATTGTCAGGCTTGTGGAACCTATCACTGAGCCATCTCCAGCTGAGCCATCTCACTGGTTCCATTTGTCCATTATTTTTCATGGAATAAGACCACAGGAAGCATTGGTTTTACTAAAACAAAAGCATATGATCAGAGAATAATGCAAATATGAATTAAAGTAGGCTTTTCCTTAATAATGCATCCCTTTTAAGAACTGGATTTTAAAAGGTTCTTGCAGGAACATTACACTGGTTCTTTGTTGCCCAAGGTCATGAATGTTTGAATAAAAATCAGAACCAAGATGCTTTCCAGTTAAAATGTCAGTACAGATGAGCATGTGCTGATGACTGGACACACACAAAAGCAAGCACACTTCTTGGTAAAGACTTTCTTGCCATCTGTTCTTTTTCACTCTCTCTTACTTTAATTCCCAATTTTTTTCATTGGGATATTTTCCCTTGAAGAGCACACTTTTATTTTCCTTTGAAATCTTACAGTATATCATTTTGTAAAGATGTTTGTTGCATAGGATTATACTCCAACTGGCAAGCTATTGGACAGATTTCTTCTTCCCAAACATGGATGCAGCATCTTGACTCATTATCATAAAACTTGTTGTTGACTGTTGACCCTCTGAAAGAAGAAAGGAGGAGGAAGAGTCAGCCATGCCTCCCAACCAACCATTTGGCCCTACTTTTACTAGAGGAAGGACTAAGGGTATCTAAGTAGAGGAAGCCCATAGGGAGAGTCTCTCACCAAATTGTATGGCTGCTGGGAAGTCATGATCCATACCTGGATGGAGACTTTCCAGTGCAGATTTAGGAAGGGAACATCCACACACATGTAAGTAAACCCTCTCACCTGCTCTGTAAATAAGGTCAATAAACTCTCTCGGTTTCCAAACTGAAGTTTGGCTAAATCATACCTCAGTTTGTCTTTGGACCAAGAAAGGAGGGAGCCAGACCTTGTTTGAGCATCCCAGAAGGAATTTTACAAACACTTTTTGAAAAGAAATTTAATTTTGATTAACAAAACTTTTCATGGATACTAACTGGAAGAATTGAGCTTTGCTGTCATTGCAAATAAATTTTAAGTATTAGCACCATTATGTGCCTGTATATTCTTGGAAACACTAGATAAGCAAAGGAAAGTACAAATGTCTCTCCCACAATGGCACTTTGCAAGTTGGGTAGAAAACATGCCTATTTTTTCCCTTCACTCCCATTGCTGTCTGCCAGAATGAGATCAAGTGACATAGTTTGTGGCTGTAACTCAGGGGCAGAATGCCTAGCTCACATGTGTGAGGACCTCTGTTCAAGCCTAACCACCAGAAACAATAACATAAAGGTTAAATGACAGCCTGATCTTAGTAAAAATTAAAAATTTCTACTCACTCAACAAACATCAAAGAAAAAAATTTAAAAAGCAAACAAAAAGACAGACAATATTGGAAGACATGAAATCAGGCTACAGAGGGGTTAGAAAGGAGGGAGGATATCTAAATGCTATCAAAATATATTTTATGAAATTCTGGAATCAACAAAAAAGAAATAAAAAAAGTGGACTATAAAGTGGAAGAAAATACCCATGTCATAAATACTTTAAAATAGCTATTTTTCAGACTATGTGAAAAGCACACTTGTGATTCAATAATAAAATACAAATAACCCCCAGCATCTATAGGAAAAAAATTCTTAAACAGTCTTTAAAAAAGAATATGCAAAATAACCAATCACATAAAAGTGCTTAATATCATTAGATTCAGAAAAATGGAATTAATTATATAATTAGTTATCATTCCATGTCTATCAAAATGGCTAAAATGAAAAGTATTGAGCATCACAAATGTTGAGAAACATGCGTAAGAACTTCCAGATATTAGTGGTACCAAAGGTAAAATGGCAAACAAGTTGAAATAGTGAGAATTGGTGAGGCCAGGGGGTGAGGAAAAGTAGGCAGAAAGACTCCTGACATGGTTTCCAGGCCACTTGTGAGGATCAAAGAAAGAATTCAGAGGTGAGCCTGTCGGAGTTCAAATGAAGGTATGAGATGGGAGGCTACTAAGTAAAGTGAAAAAGACTGTACCTTCAGGCTCTAAGAAGCATGCAGCCAAGTCCATGAAGGATGTCAGTCAGAGTATAGAATTTTTAGAAAAAAATTTTCAGGACCATGGATCAACCCAATTGTGAAGTTTCCAGGAAGAAAGAAAGAGTTGCAGCAAATTAAGCCCACTATCAAACACAACCATGGCACTATGTGAGCAGTGGTCCATAAAGTCAAAAAAGCTGTTGGAGAGCATGAAATCCTGGTCTGCTTTCCCAGTGACTGGAGGTGACTGTACCTATGTAACCCAAGGCTATCCTTACTTGTTAGCATTTGTGGCTAGAATTTGGTAGTTGCATGAATGTATTCCTTGGCTCTGGTACAAAAGTGCCTTTGCAACACTGACCTAGCAGTATTAAACTATAATCCTTGCTAGGCTTCAGAGCCTACTAGATGAGGCCAGTGCCTGTTTTGGTACATTCATCAGGGACTTACCCAAGCATTAGATTCTTAGATCAACAAGACCAGGAGGGTTTAAATGNTTTTTTTTTTTTTTAATTTGTGTGTGTGTGTGTGTGTGTGTATGTGTGTATAAGTAAAAGATGGGGGGGTGAGGGCATGGAAGTCAAAGGCCACCTTTGTGGAGTTTTCTCTCTTTCCACCTTTAAGTGGGGTCCTGAGCTCAAACTCAGGCTTCAGGCTTGTCCAGTGAGCCATCTCACCATCCTAGGTTTTGTGTTTTTTGTGGTTTTTTGTTTGTTTGTTTGTTTATTTGTTTTGAGACAGGGTCTCCCTATCACCCTAGCTGGCCGGAAACTCACTCTGTAGATCAGGGTGGCCTTGAACTCACAGAGATCTGCCTGCCTCTGCCTCCCAAGTGCTAGGATTAAAGGCATGCTCCACCGCACCAGGCTTAAAGACGGTTCTTAGCCACTGTGTGGGTGCTGGGAATGGGAATCCAACCTCGGTCCTCTCTGCAAGAGCAGTTGGTGCTCTTAACTGCTGAGCTATCTCTCCAGCCTCTTGCCATCCTGTTTTTTTGTTGTTGTTGGTTTTTTTTTTTTTTTTTTATGAAAATGGAGTAGTAGTATTGTCACCGTCCTCCAGAAGATTCTCAGGGATGGCCTGATATTGGACTAAAACAGTCTGGACTGTGACCTCAGTGAAAGTATTGATTTGGTTTTTGATAAACTGGAGAACACAGAGTGCAATAGTCAGGAGAACTCCTAGGGTGAAAATAGGTCCCAGCAAAGGAAGTAACCAGGCAGTCAGTGGCTTGCAAAACCACGGGACAGAAACTTGTGAGGAGTATCTTACATGGAGTCCTTTCCTAAGCTCCTTTAGGGTTTTAACATTTTGTTCAACTACACCAGAATCATTAACATAAAAGCAACATTCCTCCCCCAGGAACACACAGGTTCCCTCATTTTCTGCAGTCAATAAGTCCAGGGCTCGCTGGTTCTGCATCACCACCTGGACCAGAGAAGTTATCTGTCTCTGGAGCGATTCAAGGCTATTTATCATGGATGCCATTGCCTCATCAAGCTTATTTTGGAAGTCTGCTTCCATGCTGTAAACCTTTACTAGAACTCACTGCAGTTCCCGCCACTGCCGTGGAAAGAATGACGGCTAGGCTGACCAGAAGCTAGCTAAGTATCTCTCTCTTTTGATGATCTGGGTCCAGTCGCAGCATCCAAGTGACTTCATCCTTCTCATAAAGGAAGAACTGGAGAGTAAATAATAACAGGCAATCAAATTTCAGAACCAGTAGCATTTGCACAGAAGGAGGAAGCACCCTCATACCAGAGGGAAAAAAAACAAAACAAAACAAAACGGGGATTTGATACAAGGTCCTGTCAAGGGAACACTTTGGAGGCACCTGGAGTCTGGGGCTGCTGCAGCTCTAATTAAACAAATAGGAAAAGTCATGAGTCGGTCAAAGAGGGAAATGCTGTGAAATACAGGCCTTTCTCCACGAGGGCAGATTCCTGTAGAGAGATGTTAAAAGGAACGGCAGTAGAAGGAAATGTGTGAGAAATGCACAGAAAAAACATTGGGAGACATTTGGGTGGGTGATGTAGTTAAGGAAATCTCAGGCATATTCAATGTACTGGGGCCATGTTACAGTAGACTGCAGCTTTCCTTCCATTTTGTATTCCTGTAACAGAATGTGGGATTGAGTGAGAATGGGCTGAGGGGCTAGAACAAGCTGGCGAGAGATGTGAATATCCACCACAGGGTACCGGGCATTACTGTAAGAGTAGAGTTTTCCCTGCACTCCAGCCCTCCAGCAGTCACTCCAGGGATCCTGTATGTTAATTTCAAACTGGTTATTTGGGATTCAGAACAGGCTCCTTGGACTGTGAACATTCTCCAACCTGCAAGACCAAAAATTAAGGTATAAAGGACTTGTTATTTCTTGTCCTCATTCTCAAAATTTGATGAATTCTGAGAAGAAAATTAACATTTCCCAGAGCTTTCCTTTTGAGAACAAATAGAAGCTGGTATATAGCTGACACCACGGCTTGCTTAACTTTTTCCAAAATTACTTCTCATTTCTTCATTTATTCCTCCTAAAGACAATCCTTTTTGAAGTTTCACTTCAATATGATCCCTATTTCAGGGTTTACTTCTAGGAAATGCAGTCTAACAACTAGCAGATCTCACCAGAGACCTGTAGCCTGTGGATGTCCCATGTTCAAGGCTCCTCTGCTTGCTATAATGTTCTGATCTCATTCTTTTAATGTACTTCACAATTGAACAAAAAATATTGTATTTTTCAACTTAACTATTCTATAATCAGTTTCAATATTCTGAATTTTTTTGTTCATCTTTCTGCATGAATCAAATCAAGATATCAGCTGAGATTTAGGAGTAATTGAGTTCCATTTTATCTAGCTAGTATGAAACCTGAAAATAGAACTCCTTTTATCTAGATACTATTCTTCCTTTTTTGGTCTTTTTGAGACAGGGTTTGTCTGATAGTTTGTCCTCATGGAAATTATTTAATTGAGCCTCGATTTAATACTTTGAATTCAATTCTGATCAGGCATTATCACATGAACTTTTCAGATGAATAATTTATGTTTTAAAACATAATATATGGGGCTGGAGAGATGGCCTAGCAGTTAAGAGCACCGACTGCTCTTGCAGAGGACCAACTGCTCTTGCAGAGGACCCGGGTTTGATCCCCATCACCCACATGGTGGCTGAGAACCATCTTTAAGTCCAGTTCCAGGGGAATCCAACGCCCTCTTCTGACCTCTGTGGCATTGCATGACACGGGTGCACAAACCTGCATGCAGACAGTACATTCATACACATAAAAATAAATAAACAAATAATTTTAAAAAAATATAATATTTCCTTATATATATAATATATATAAAATATATATATATATATATATATGATGGGGGAGGTTGTACACAAGAGTACAATGCCTACAGAGGCCAGAAGAAGGCATCGGATTACCTGCATCTGCAGTTACAATTAGTTGTGAGCCACCCTATTTGGACACTGGAAACACTAATCTCTAATATGCACTCTTAACCACTAATTCATCCCTCTAACTCCAGGAAATATTTGTATTTTGAAAAACTATAATGGAAAACATTTCTCATTTGGCTGCATATTAACTGAGCCAGAATAAAGATCTCCTGTAAATGGCTCTGGCAGTGGTATTTGAAGAATATTTTCTTATCTTGAATTTTCTCAGTAATAGTGTGAGAACCACAGCTTGTTTTTTGTTTGTTTTTGTTATAGTTGCCTGTTATTGCCAAAATTAAACTAAATGAACAATTGCAAAAAAAGTCTTATTTGTGAACAACTCTTTTCCAAAAAAAAATCATAGTTATCATAGAGTAAGTTCATAGTTTATTTTGCTAATCTTATTTATATTTTAATTTGATGCTACTGTAATTGCAACTATTTCCTTAATATAATTTAAATATTTTCTTCCAGAGGGTAGAAATAAATTTAATATTTATATCTTAGCATTGTTGTGTTCATTAGTTCTAATGAACTAATTAATTAATTAACATACTTATTTTTATTTTATACATATAGGTATTTTGCCTGCATACATGTAACTCCACTTCATGTGTGCAATGTCCACTGATGCCAAAAGGAGGCATCAGATTCCCTACCACACTGTACTATGGGTGCTGGGAACAGAACCTGGGTCCTCTGCAACAATAGCCAGTGCTTTTAACTGATGAGCCATCTTCTCCAGTCCCAGTTCTACTAAATTTTTAGTTATACAGATTCCTTAATATTTTCTACATTTAAGTTCATTTCACTAGAAAACAAATAATTCTATTTGGGATTTTGAAACCTCATTTTTTGTCTAATTCCATTATGGAATTTCTGGTAAGAGGTATTACAGAATAATTAACATTGTTTTCCATGCCCTGCGCTTATGAGGAAGCCGTTGGAAACCACTCACAGTTAAACTTAATATTGACTGTGAGCCTTCCACGGATGATTATTAGTTAATATTTTTTTGTTGTTATTGAGAGGTATTAGATTCTGTCAAATGTTTTTTTTTTGAACTGATTGAAATGGCCATGTGTATAGGGCTGGGGAGATGCCTCAGGGTGCTCTTACAGAAGACGTATATTTGATTCCCAGCACCTACATGGTGGCTAAAAATTGTCCATAACTCAAGTTCCAACAGTTCCAACAGCCTAGTCTGACCTCTGTCAGCATTGCACGACATGGGTGTATTTATATACATGTAGGCAAAATACATTCATACATGTAAAATAGAAACAATAAATAAAATTAAAAAGAAATGACCATGTGTTTATCTTTTGTTCCATTACTGTTAATATTGGTGTTAGACATACTAACTGATTTAAGATATTTAAAAATACATTTAATGTAAGTATCTAAACAGTAGTTAGTGGAAAACAATTTACTGAAGTATCTTGACACTTAGGAGAAAATTCTGGAGTATCCAAATATAATCACATTTCTACAACATAGTTCTATAGAATGTATCTCGGTTAACTGAGCATTATGATAAAGTAATATTTAAGCTATTTAGGCAAGAATCCAAGTTTTAAATTATTAAATTAGTAATGATAAGAAATTAACAAGTCATATGTATCCATTATGTTAAGGGAACTATTCTCCAACTAGTAAATGAATAATAAGTTTTTAGCTTTATATACATAACTATAATTACTCCAAAATTTACTGAGGAATGTAAAGCACTTGAATAAATAAACACAAAAACCATGCTTCTGCATACTGATAAGACAACAATTATCTTAAAGGTAATGATAAATTAATCAGGATTCCATTAAAATATATTAGTTTTGAAATATGCTAAAATAAAATTAGAGCTAACTTAAAGATAACCAAATACGATTTATTTTACATTGAAAGACATTGCTCATGAAAAGCATAACATTAGCACATAACAGAATATCCTTCAACTTTCATATTACTGGTGTTGTATTAGTGCTAGAAATATTAAATAGTAGAGAATTTCTCAACATATGAGAAAATATAAGAATTTAGTATATTCATAAAGGATTATCTCAGATTGAATACATATTACCTGATAAACTGTGTTGAAATATTACACTACATACCATACCAAAATTGTCCCAAATTGTGTAAGCTAATAAAAACTTGATCTAATCTCTAAACACAGCAGGCAAAATTTTCCATGTAGAAGCATACCATTTCCAACTTTAAAAAGTAAAATGAGGGCTGGGCATGGTGATGCATGTATTTAATCCCAGCACTTGGAAGGCAGAAGCAGGTGGATCTCTGTAAATTCAAGGGTAGCCTGGTCTACAGAGTTCCAGGACAACCAGAGCTACAGGGAGACCTTGACTCAAAAAAAAAAGCAGAAGATGTAAAATGAGACCTAACTACCATATCTGTTGTGAGTTATAAATCTGGTATGGATTGGTATCTTTCCCCACTGTGTACCTTCTAAACTTGCAAGGTGGCACCACTCACTTTCTGTCTGTAAGCCCAATTCCTTCTATGAGAAAAGAAATAAAGTTTCCCAAAATAAAGTACAAATCGAACTTCATAGTTTACTATTGATTTTTCTTCTTCTAACAAATTACTACTGCATCTATAAGCCATTTTTTATAAAATTTGACATTTGGTAACTTACTCAATTTTAACTTTTGATTCAGTAGGTCTAGGTAGGATACAAGATTCACACTCTGTATTAGACCCTTTTCTTTTGCTGTGATAAACCCGCCATGACCAAGGGAACTTATAAAAGGAAGAGTTTATTTGCGCTTACAATTGATGGTTCCAGGGAATTAGAGTCCATCCTGGTGGGGAGGCGTGGTGGCAAGAGCTGGAGCAGAAAGCTGAGCTTCACATCTTCCATTGAATACAGAAAGCAGAGAGAGCAACTGGAGAAGGGGAAGGCTTGTTGAACTCTCTAAACCCACCCCCAGTGACATAAGGCCTCCCAAAACAGTGCCACCAACTAGGGACAAAATCTCTGAATACTTCAAGCCTGTGGGAGACAGTCTCATTCAAACCACCACATATTCTAATCAACTTTCAGAAAATGCTGTCAAGAACAAAGCTGTAATCTGTCCACAAATCTCTTTTCTTTCTTCACTCTGCTTCTTTATCTGGGATTTTCTTTCTTCACTCTGCTTCCTATTCACATTAACCTATTTCAATAAACAGGTAACTAGCAATCAGAATATTATCTTCCAAACTTATGTTCTCTAATGATCAAATGAATTAATGAATGTAACCCCTTTTCTAAGCCTAGGGAACAATCTGCGGAAGAGGGGGCGTGGTAGAATGTAAGGGCTTCGATTGGGGTTAATGGTGAAACTACAACAATATAGACTGGACACTCATTTGATCAACTTGATTGAACATACAAGCCCCCCCTGCTGGATGGTGGGACCCATGAGCTGTGTGGGTTTGGGCACAACTGCTTGCAAATTGGTTTTACATGAAGGATGCTTGTACTCACAAATTATCACATATTGTTAAAAAAAATGAAAACAAAACAAAACAAAAAAGCAGAGAAAGATGCAGAAAACACGGCAGAATGCACGATCTGCGATGGGTAGGGGTGGGGTGGGGGGGAAGGGAAGGGGATATATGCCTGAACTGAATTGGAAAATGATGTATGAAATACACAAAGCATCAATAAAAATAAATAAAAAAAAGACATTTCATTATGTAGAAACTGCTGTATGCAGCATGTTATGTTAAGTGTTGATACATATTCGAATAAAATAATAATTACTCATAAATATAAAGGTGTAAGTAATGTTGACTCTGGCTATTGAACACTGACTTTACTAACAGAGTTAATATTAAGCTCCTAGAGTTAGCTCCCCACTGCATTCCTATATTATTTTGCATAGACTGCCATAATATAATGCCTCAGACTGATAGCTTAGCAGTAATGTATCTTCTCACAATCTGTAGGTTGAAAGTCCTATATCAAGTTTCCAGAAGAGTCAATTTCTGGTCAGGTTTTGTTGTTTGACAGCTGTCTTCTCTTGGGAACTTCAAGTGGACTTTCTTCTTTGCAGACAAGTTTGACATCCCCTCTACTTGCTAAGAGAACATCAGTTCTACTAGACTGAGACCACACCTCTTCAACAGAAATTAAACTTAATTATCTCCATAAAATTAACTTTTTTCCAAACACTTTCACATATTAGGTTAAAGCTTCAACAAAGAAATTTAGGGAGCAGTAAAATTGGGTCCCTCTGTAGAAGTTAAAAACATCCTCTTGTCTTTCAACTAAAATATTATTGACTGTGTTTTCCTTTGAAATTTAAAGTCAAGTGCATATGAAGCATAATCCTACTGGTATAAATCAGAACCTAAGGAAAAATGTAGTTTTTCTGTTAATAGTTTTAGCCTTTGTCAGTATCTATGACATAAAGTATTTTGACCTTCCCTCTTTTCATTAGATAACCAAATAATAGTTATTTACTAATTTGTGGAATTTGCATATAATGAACACCTTTAATTTTGAAACTTGTCCTTAGGTTTGAAAGGAAACGTGACCCTTTCTAATGAATGAAATCTTTTTAAAACTGCATTAAACAGAAAACGTAAAAGCTATTGAGTAATGACAAGGTACATTACAATTACATACAATTTTGTTTAATTACATGCTGCTCTAGTACTCAATAGAATATGTGAATGAACTACTTAATGCACTTATAAATAAAATTAAATTCGAATATTCCCAGTAAACATGCCAACTGTGCTTCTATTAGTTTTTTCTTTGAGTCTTTTTACCATCCTTGATTTTGGACAAAACATTATGGGAACAGTCAAACTAGTTTAAATCGGTTAATCCTAAAATGTAATGAAGATAAAACTGTTTAAAACATCAATGAAATCATAATTTCTGAATTGTAAATCTAATGTAATATTGTTAAAGACAAGACTCTATGAGTTTTGTTTCAAAGTGAGTAGCCTTTTTCTAACACAAAGCTCACATAAAATCATTTCTACATTTATTTTTACATTTTTTATTTATTTGTTGTAAATGCACTGCAGGGTGGGCATGTAGAAGCCAGAGAACAATATGTTGAAGTTAGTTCTCTCCTTCCACCATGTGGGTCCTAGAGATTTACCTCAGATTGTCAGGCTTGGTGGAAGTGCCTTTATCTGCTGAGCCATCTCACTGGTTCCATTTGTCCATTATTTTTCATGGAATAAGACCACAGGAAGCATTGGTTTTACTAAAACAAAAGCATATGATCAGAGAATAATGCAAATATGAATTAAAGTAGGCTTTTCCTTAATAATGCATCCCTTTTAAGAACTGGATTTTAAAAGGTCTTGCAGGAACATTACACTGGTTCTTTGTTGCCCAAAGGTCATGAATGTTTGAATAAAAAGTCAGAACCAAGATGCTTTCCAGGTTAAAATGTCAGTACAGATGAGCATGTGCTGATGACTGGACACACACACAAGCACACTTCTTGGTAAAGACTTTCTTGCCATCTGTTCTTTTTCACTCTCTCTTACTTTAATTCCCAATTTTTTTCATTGGGATATTTTCCCTTGAAGAGCACACTTTTATTTTCCTTTGAAATCTTACAGTATATCATTTTGTAAAGATGTTTGTTGCATAGGATTATACTCCAACTGGCAAGCTATTGGAAAGATTTCTTCTTCCCAAACATGGATGCAGCATCTTGACTCATTATCATAAAACTTGTTGACTGTTGACCCTCTGAAAGAAAGAAAGGAGGAGGAAGAGTCAGCCATGCCTCCCAACCAACCATTTGGCCCTACTTTTACTAGAGGAAGGACTAAGGGTATCTAAGTAGAGGAAGCCCATAGGGAGAGTCTCTCACCAAATTGTATGGCTGCTGGGAAGTCATGATCCATACCTGGATGGAGACTTTCCAGTGCAGATTTAGGAAGGGAACATCCACACACATGTAAGTAAACCCTCTCACCTGCTCTGTAAATAAGGTCAATAAACTCTCTGGTTGTCCAAACTGAAGTTTGGCTAAATCATACCTCAGTTTGTCTTTGGACCAAGAAAGGAGAGAGCCAGACCTTGTTTGAGCATCCCAGAAGGAATTTTACAAACACTTTTTGAAAAGAAATGTAATTTTGATTAACAAAACTTTTCATGGATACTAACTGGAAGAATTGAGCTTTGCTGTCATTGCAAATAAATTTTAAGTATTAGCACCATTATGTGCCTGTATATTCTTGGAAACACTAGATAAGCAAAGGAAAGTACAAATGTCTCTCCCACAATGGCACTTTGCAAGTTGGGTAGAAAACATGCCTATTTTTTCCCTTCACTCCCATTGCTGTCTGCCAGAATGAGATCAAGTGACATAGTTTGTGGCTGTAACTCAGGGGCAGAATGCCTAGCTCACATGTGTGAGGACCTCTGTTCAAGCCTAACCACCAGAAACAATAACATAAAGGTTAAATGACAGCCTGATCTTAGTAAAAATTAAAAATTTCTACTCACTCAACAACATCAAGAAAAAAATTTAAGAAAGCAAACAAAAAGACAGACAATATTGGAAGACATGAAATCAGGCTACAGAGGGGTTAGAAAGGAGGGAGGATATCTAAATGCTATCAAAATATATTTTATGAAATTCTGGAATCAACAAAAAAGAAATAAAAAAGTGGACTATAAAGTGGAAGAAAATACCCATGTCATAAATACTTTAAAATAGCTATTTTTCAGACTATGTGAAAAGCACACTTGTGATTCAATATTAAAAATACAAATAACCCCCAGCATCTATAGGAAAAAAATTCTTAAACAGTCTTTAAAAAAGAATATGCAAAATAACCAATCACATAAAAGTGCTTAATATCATTAGATTCAGAAAATGGAAATTAATACTATAATTAGTTATCATTCCATGTCTATCAAAATGGCTAAAATGAAAAGTATTGAGCATCACAAATGTTGAGAAACATGCGTAAGAACTTCCAGATATTAGTGGTACCAAAGGTAAAATGGCAAACAAGTTGAAATAGTGAGAATTGGTGAGGCTAGTGGGTGAGGAAAAGTAGGCAGAAAGACTCCTGACATGGTTTCCAGGCACTTGTGAGGATCAAAGAAAGAATTCAGAGGTGAGCCTGTCGGAGTTCAAATGAAGGTATGAGATGGGAGGCTACTAAGTAAAGTGAAAAAGTCTGTACCTTCAGGCTCTAAGAAGCATGCAGCCAAGTCCATGAAGGATGTCAGTCAGAGTATAGAATTTTTAGAAAAAAATTTTCAGGACCATGGATCAACCCAATTGTGAAGTTTCCAGGAAGAAAGAAAGAGTTGCAGCAAATTAAGCCCACTATCAAACACAACCATGGCACTATGTGAGCAGTGGTCCATAAAGTCAAAAAAGCTGTTGGAGAGCATGAAATCCTGGTCTGCTTTCCCAGTGACTGGAGGTGACTGTACCTATGTAACCCAAGGCTATCCTTACTTGTTAGCATTTGTGGCTAGAATTTGGTAGTTGCATGAATGTATTCCTTGGCTCTGGTACAAAAGTGCCTTTGCAACACTGACCTAGCAGTATTAAACTATAATCCTTGCTAGGCTTCAGAGCCTACTAGATGAGGCCAGTGCCTGTTTTGGTACATTCATCAGGGACTTACCCAAGCATTAGATTCTTAGATCAACAAGACCAGGAGGGTTTAAATGATCCACTTCTATTGCTGCTTATGTGTGGCCACAGGTGACAACACATTGGACCTGGTTTTTTTATTTCTGCAGGGCCCATAGTTCCAGCAGGGGAGGGTAAAAGGGAAGAGCTTAGGGTTATGAAATGGGTCTATAGGCTAGATGACATTGTTGAGAGCTGACAATTGTAGAGATGGACAAGAGTGAAACTGGGGGTTGAGACTGGAATCATAAATCAAATTCTAAAAAGAAAGTCACTGATATGGGTGTGGATGATTTTACTGCACTCCTATGAAACTGAACAGAGATTTTTGTGTGGGTAGTTTATTTGATATGACCTCATGTCATCCTACACCTCTTTGTGACCCACTTATAATTTCACAGGAGTTTTCAATTGGGGTTTTGTTGCCTACACATGTAAGCAAGATTTGTTTAAGTTTCAGAGGTAATAAACCTAAAACCTTAAGAAAATAAACTGGGTGTGTGTAACTACCAAAAAACAAGCAAACAAACAAACAAAAACTTCACAATTTATGCAGTACTGACGTTGTCTAGCTGTGAGGTAAATTTTCCTATATTTAATTTAGGACTAAATTGGGTCAGTTGTTTCTGACTCGGAAATTCTACAGTAATGATCTCTACACCTAGTCAAATCTTATTCTGACACACCTAATCAGAAATATAAGTATTTCAGTGGTATAACTTGGGTACTCTAAAAATATATATTTCCAAACTCTCCTCCAGCACTCGGGAGAAAAAGGCCTGTGGATAACTTGGTCTGGTTTGGGTGGAGAACAGATACCAGAATGGTCTGGCCCAGGCCTTTTCTTGCCTCCAGGGTGGGAGAGCTATCCTTCCTGGGGTAGCTAATGGGCTTTCTTGTGTTTCCTATCTGTTCCCCCCATCCTCCTCATAGGAAGCAAACATACCTCCCTGGGTTTGAACTGGTGTCCCACTGGTCTGGTCACACCTGGAAGTTCCCCAGCCAGGTGTGGTGGGCCACACCTTTAATCCTAGCATGCCTTTAATCCTAGCACAGCCAAGGTTTCTAGGTGTAGAGATCATTACTGTAGAATTTCCGAGTCAGAAACAAATAACTGACCCAATTTAGTCCTAAATTAAATATAGGAAAATTTACCTCACAGCTAGACAACGTCAGTACTGCATAAATTGTGAAGTTTTTGTTTGTTTGTTTGTTTGTTTGTTTTTTGGTCTTTTTTGAGACAGGGTCTCCCTGTAGCTCTGGCTGTCTTGGAACTCTGTAGACTAGGGTGGCCTCACAGAGATCCATGTGGCTCTGCCTCCCAAGTGCTAGGATTAAAGGCGTGTGCCACCACGCCTGGCATTTATTTATTTCTGTATGTGTACCAATGTACTGTCTGCATGCAAGTTTGTGCACCCGTGTCATGCAATGCCACGGAGGTCAGAAGAGGGTGTCAGATTCCCCTGGAGCTGGAGTTCTCCTGGAATTGGAGTTTCAGACGGTTCTCGGCCACCATGTGGGTGCTGGGGATCAAACCCTGGTCCTCTGTAAGAGTGGTCGGCACTCTTAACTGCTAGGCCATCTCTCCAGACCCATAAATTGTGAAGTTTAAAATGTTATGTTAACCATTATAAACTTAAGAGTCATATTTTAATCTGATTTAAGTTTTCATCTCTAATTTAGAGTTTTCATCAGGGTGCTAATGGAGCTGTTTACAAGTAAACTGTCATGCGAGTTAAAACTGTTAAATTACACTATGGACTTGGCCCTTATATTTTAAGTTCATTTTAAGGAATAATCACTTTTTTCTAGGGTGCAATTTTCCACATGTTACACATGTGGGGATATTTGCCAGGCCTAGGTAAAGTACTTCTAAGCACTCAAAGAAATTTGGTCATTCAAAACCTGCTCCCAAGCTGGCATGAACATCTTATAGTTTATACTAGTGTATTTGAGATACCGTTCCCATCTCATTACATGGAAAATAAGTATTAATTACTTAGTAAATCTGCACAATTAAGGGTTAATCTGTTTATAAATGCTATGTATCAAAGTAATAAAAGGATATAAAAAGGTGGAATGTGTTAAAAAGGTATTTTTAGTAAGGATTTATGTGAAGATGATGAAAAAGTTTATGCAAGTAATGAAAGTCTGAGGAGGTTTGTTGACACTATATAAATAAGCTTAAATTTGTAAGGTTCAGTCAACTACTTTAAAAATCAAAATGTATATCTAGTCAAGGTTTGTTTAAGAGTGCTCAGTTTTTGTCCAAGCTTTATATGCTTATCAGATGGCACCTCAAGGTTAGGTAAAATGATAAGATACCTGTATTAATTTAAATTGGTATAAATACTCAAGCGAATTTACTAGTGGCCTAATAGGATTATGATTATACAGAGTTTTTAATTTTCAGTCCTCTCCTGGCTTGAACCTGACTCCCTGTTACAGGTTTGGATTAAATGGGCAGAGACAAATGGCAGGTTACCTATGGCTACTGAAAAATGTACTTTATGTTCCTTGCAAGAGTTTCTTTGGATATTTCCCTTGACCAAACCAGATAATTTGGCTCAAAAAGCTAGATTCTATCTTCCTGTAAAAGCTGCATGCAGTCCAGAAGAAGACAGTTTAGATGGACTTGGTAATCCTTATCAGTTCATTTCCTGTCTTCTGGTATGTGTTACAATTCCTGTCTTTCTGGGAAAACTATAAATCCAGATAAAGGGTCTGAAAAAGAAAAAGAATGTTCCCATTTGTAGTAATTGTAGTGAACAGTTTTACATTTAATATAAGCCTGAAATTGTTTAATTCAATCTTTCAGATTATGCCAGCTTAACATATGGTGTTAAGCCCCTCCTCCAGTCAGTATTATACAAGGGTGCTTGAACTTTTATCCAAGCCTTATCTAGAATATTATACAGTAATTAAAGGTCTTAGGCTGGTGTAACAGACTTTCTGAATGGATAACCACCATACATAATGCCCATACCAGTTTGGCCGAAAACAGAAATTGGTTAATCTGGGCTAACTGTATGGACCAAAAGAAAAGTATAACCAAAAGATAAGTAATCATTATATTTCCTTTACAGTCTGAGAGATTGTGCCTCCAAACACTAGATTTTAAGTCACTTAAAGACATATGAGATTTGTTGTTACCAAATAACAAAGTTTCTTCTCTCTATTTAAGCAACTACCTAAGGGAAAACTCACAGCCAGCGTAATTATTGAAATTTCCTGGAAAGCAGATGCTGAGTCCAGACATCATGGAGAAATGAACAAAAGAAGAAGCCCAATAATGAATGCTTCAGAATCCCTGATTGAGAAATTCCAATGGATTTTTGCTAATTTTTTTAATTCACCCTGTTCTTCTCTTGGTTCCCTGCCTAGAAAATGTACCTGACTACTCTCACCTTCACAGGCACTAGTCAAGTTTGTTCTCTCTGTAACTATACTTTTTGGGGTATTTTAGATAGATCCACTGAGCAGGGGTACCCCAGTCACCACCTCCTATGCCCCTTTTCAGCATGGAAGAAGTCAGAGTGGTTGCCTCTCCGATTCCCTCTTGGCAATTGGGATAACCTCCTCAGAGGGTAATGTGATAAACGTAGGCACTAAAAATTGGCTAGGCAGTTTAGGATCAAGACAAACCCCCCCCAAAGAGTCAGTTTCTTTCTCAGCTGAAAGCTGAGGACTTCCTGGATCTGCCAGTGGACTTTTGGTTGCTCTGACTTGTGGCTCATACATCATTAACTCACTTGTCAGATTTATTGACCAGTAGGTAAATTCCATTAAAATCATGGTGCTAAGGACCCAATACAACTTCCCTAGCAGAGATCATTCCATCTTGGAGACACCAACTGTGGTTCACTCTTGTGAACTTCCTTCAATGATTTGAAGACCACATAATGAGAGGGAGAGATGTTTTTTTTTAATTTTTTTTTATTAATTTTATTTATTTATTGTATGTGTATGAATGTACTGTCTGCATGCAAGTCTGTGCACCGGTGTTGTGCAACGCCGCGGAGGTCAGAAGAGGGTCTCGGATTCCCCTGGAACTGGAGTTCTCCTGGAATTGGAGTTTTAGACGGTTCTCGGCCGCCATGTGGGTGCTGGGGATCGAACCCGGGTCCTCTGTAAGAGCGGTCGGTGCTCTTAACCGCTAGGCCATCTCTCCAGCCCCGAGAGATGAGTTTTGACCCCAGGTTTTCCTCATTCTGCCTGACCCCCTACCAAGTCCTCAATATTACATGTCTACATCCTGAACTTGGTGATATTATTAAAGGCCCCTGGTCACAACAGTTTATTAACTACATCTTGACCCTTGGTTCTCAATTTGTCTCCCTTAACTCTACTTGCCCCAAGGTCATAGCATTTGATACTAGTTTTGTTTCACAGGTGTGGTCTAAGCTAAAGTCCATTTTTGACCCTGCTACATTGGTCACCTGGGGCGTCCTCTGCCTCCTGGCCCTACTCTGCCTTTTTCTCTTCAGGTGTCTGTTTTGCTTTGTCCACAGCCAATGCCAGGTCAACAAAACAACAGCCCAGGTCCACTCAGAAATGGTCAATAGGGACTCTGCATGCACCCCTCCCAATGAGGTGATTTGCATCTGGCTCTCATACATTCAAAATTCATGGGAATGAGCTTGTCTCTCCCCTCCACGGTAGTGCTGCTGGCCTCTTCCCTCAGTCGTTGGCCAGTCAAAGATGGATAAGACCCTGCAAAATCAGGGCAACCTAAGACAGACGCAGTCAAATGTCAGTATGGCAGAGGTGGGGTCAACAAGGTTCAGGCATAGCACCTTGTATGTTTTATATATAAAATATATATATATATATATAACATACACACATGTATGTTATATATATATATAACATACACACATGTATGTTATATATATATAACACGTGTGTGTATGTTATGTATATATATATATATGTATACACGTGTGTGTATGTTATATATATACACACACGTGTATACATATATATACATAACATACACACACGTGTTATATATATATAACATACATGTGTGTATGTTATATATATATATAATATATATATATAACATACACACAC
The DNA here is from genome assembly GCA_009823505.1 of Rhizomys pruinosus. Classification (NCBI taxonomy): domain Eukaryota; kingdom Metazoa; phylum Chordata; class Mammalia; order Rodentia; family Spalacidae; genus Rhizomys; species Rhizomys pruinosus. Next base: position 407,171 of record VZQC01006885.1, read on the forward strand.
GTGTATACATCAGACTACATGAAATAGGATGGGGTTATTGAGGAGAAGCAGATGGGGAAGAGGTATAAATATGATCAAACCATATTGTATGAATTTCACCAAAATTCCATAAAAATAGAACCAAGTAATAAAGCAAATACACAAAAATCTGAAAAAATAAACATGGAAAAAACAAAGATGGAAAACAGAAAATGGTGGTGCACATCTTTAATCTCAGGTCATAGGAAGCAGAGACAAGTGACTATCTGTGAGATCAAAGCCAGCCTAATATATCTAGGGAGTTCAGAGGCTGAGGCCAGCTCGGGCCACATAGAGACCTTATCTCAAAATAAATTAGAAAAATGAGGCATTATTCAAAATAAAATATAAGCTTAAAAGGAGTTTGAAGATGCAGGAAACTGGAGAAATCAATAAAACAGGAAAATTAGAGATTATAATAAAAAATTTTAGCCTAAAATTCTACAAGTATTAATTCCCTTTAATCTTAATAAAAAAACAAAGCTGTGTTTAGATAAAATAAAAGTATACTTCACCTGAACAAAATAAACATGCAGCCAATTTCCCGTGAATAGCATGGATGTAATCATTTTAATGAAATAGTGACAAGCTGAGTCCAACAGCAGATTTAAAAAAAACTATTCTCCATGTTCAAATGGAAATCACCAAAGAGATGTAGGATGGATCAACACATGCAAATAAATATGTGAACTCCACCTCATCATATGAATGAGAGACAAAAGCCACATGATCATTTCAATGGATACAGAAAAACAACTTGAAAACTTTCAACAACTCACTATGATAAAAATTCTAAACAAATTATTTATAAGAGAAACATTATATAAAGGATGACATATTGAAATGTGAGAAAAATAAGTCTTTTTTTAATAAGATGTGGAAAAAGACAAAGACTCCCATTGTACCTATATTGACACTCTACTGGATGTCCTAGGTAGATCCACTGAGCAAAGAAGGAAGAAAGAAGAAAGAAAGAAAGAAAGAAAGAAAGAAAGAAAGAAAGAAAGAGAGAGAGAGAGAGAGAGAGAGAGAAAGAAAGAAAGAAAGAAAGAAAGAAAGAAAGAAAGAAGAGGGAGAGCATTAAATTGAAAAGAGAGTCAAATTACAAGTCCGATAAAGGTACCCCCCCCCCCCCCCCCCCCCCCCCCCCCCAACTTTAGTACATATTATGAAAACTTTTCATCATTATATTTATAAATTATGTTAAAATTTAATAAATGAAGTCAGTAGTTTTCAGATAAAGTATCAATGTGAAAAATTTCCACAACACTCTATGCTAGCAGTGAATTCTCTGAAAAAGTGAAATCAAGAAAAATTTAACACTCAATCTTAAAAATAAAATTCTATGAATTATTTAACCAAATAAATGACCCATTTCTACAATTAAAACTATAAAGCACTGATGAATGAAATTGAAGGGGAGACAACAAAATATGAAAATAAACCTTGCGTTTATATATGGGAAGAGTCAATATTGTTAAATTTTCCAATTATCAAAACATTTATATATTTAGTAGTATCCTAATCAAAATGTCAGTGATTCTCTTCACAGAAATAAAAAAGTTGATCTCACAGTGTGTATGGAACCATAAAAGATACAGAATAGCCGGGAGCTGGTGCTGCATGTTTAATCCAGCTACTTGGTGAGGCATGAGGGCGGGGATCTTGTTGAGTTCACTTAGGCCCGGTGCCTGGTCTTCAAGTGGTTTCAGGAAGGCTGGGGCTCCAGGGAGAACTGTTCAAACAGAAAAAAAAAAAAAAAAAAAAAAAAAAAAGAAAAAAGAAAAAAGAAAAAGATACAAAATAGCCAAAGTAATCTTAAGTAAAAATGAGACCTATTAAAGTCCCAGTTTGGGCTCCAGACAGACACATGGACTGAGTGAGGTGGTGATAAGGCAAGACAGAACTGCCTTGTCCTTTGTGTGGGGACAACGCAGGCCAAAGTAGCAACACAAACTCCCCGCATACCACCCACTCCCTCGCCCCATCAACCTGGTGGAGCTGTGGTGCAGAGGACCTAGCAGGTGCAGCATTAGTGATTATACTCTAAGCAGCCAACATCAAGATGCCAGAATCCAAAGAAACACACAAATCCACATGCCAAAGACACAAAGAAAAATCAACATGGGAAAAACTCATAATAAATCCACACTGAACTCTACCAACCTTACAGAAGATCCCTACAAGGAGACCTCTGAGGAAAGAAGCCAGGACACCAGCCTTAGAAGAACAACTGTAGACATATTCAAAGAAATCAGAGAACTAAGGTAAGAGAATGAAAAACTGAAGGAGGACCTAGAGGGAGATAATGAGAAATGGTGGAAAGAAGTAAAGGGAGAAAAATGACAAACTTGAGAAGGAATTGGAAATGCTGAAAAGATCCCAGGCCAAAATGAAAAAAAAATGACCAAGGAAGCAAGGGGCTACAAGATGAGAATGACAGCTCCAGAGTGAAGAGGAAAATCTAAAGAAATCACAGGATGAAATGTAAAAGGAAATAGAACACTCATCCAATCATCAGGAAAGGATGTAAAAAGCCTCAGAAGCAGAATGGAAGAAGCAGAATAAAGAATATCAGACCTGTACAATAATACAGAACAACTAGAAAGCTCAAGTAAAGATTATGAAAATTTAAAAAAGACACAAGACTAGAATAACCAGGAAATGTGGGACACTATGAAAAGCCTGAATGTCCACATCATAGGGATAGAGGAAGGAGAAGAATATCAAGATAACACTATTGACCATATCTTCAACAGGATAATAGAAGAAAATTTTCCCAAACTGAAAAAAAGACAATCCCATACAAATACAAGAAGCACATAGATACCAAATAGACAGGACCAGAAAAGAAACTCCCCACGTCATATAATTGTTAAAACAAAAGATGCTCAAAACAAAGACAAATTACTGAAAGCCACAAGAGAAAAACAACAAGATACATATAAAGGGAAACACATCAGAATTACAGCTGACTTCTCAGTCCAAACTATGAAAGCTAGAAAAATGTGGATCAAAGTATTCCCTGGGCTAAATAACTTTAGATGCCAGCCCAGACTACCCAGCAAAAATGACAGTTGTAGTTGAAGGAGAAAGAAAAATCTTTCACGACATGAACAAGATGAAAGAATATATGTCTAAGAAACCAAAATTTCAGAAAATCCTCAAAGCAATCCAAAGAACAGAGGAAAGGAGCAACAATCTCTAAGCAATTAAAGATAGAAATCAACAAAAGCACAAGAACGCAAACAAAAATAAGGTAAAAGGAAGCAACACACATCTTTCAATAATAACCTTAAATACTAATGGTCTAAACTCCCCAGTCAAAAGGCATAGACTGGGAGAATGGATTAGGAAACAGACTCCTTCTATATGCTGTCTACAAGAAACCCAACTCACCCTTAAAGACATACACCACCTTAGAGTGAAAGGATGGAAATATATAGTCCAAGCGAATGGTACCAAGAAACAAGCCAGAGAAGCTATTATAATATCAGACAAAATAGATCTCAAAGTAAAATTAATCAGAAGAGACAAAGAGAGCCATTACATCCTTGTCAAAGGAACAATTAACTATGAATACTTCACAAACTTAAATGTCTATGAACCAAACTCTGGTGCACCTAACTTTATAAACACTACTCTGCAGGAACTGAAGACACATATTAATCCTAACACACTAATAGTGGGAGACTTCATCTCCCCACTGACCCCCCTTGGATAAAACAACTGGACAAAAATAAACAGAGAGACAACAGAACCGAACAATCCAATGCAACAAATGGAACTCATAGACATCTACAGAATATTCCACCCAAACAACAGAGACTACACTTTCTACTCAGCACCTCATAGAACATTCTCCAAAAGTGACCACATGGTGTGCACAAAAGAAATTTCAACAGGGCTGGAGAGATGGCCTAGCGGTTAAGAGCGCCAACCGCTCTTGCAGAGGACCCGGGTTCGATCCCCAGCACCCACATGGCAGCCGAGAACCATCTGAAACTCCAGTTCCAGGGGAATCCGACACCCTCTTCTGACGTCTGCGGCATTGCCCGACCCAGGTGCACACACTTGCATGCAGACAGTACATTCATACACATACAGAAATACATAATAATAAAAAAAATTAAAAAAAAAGAAATTTCAACAAATACAAAAGGATTGAAATTATTCCATGTATTCTCTCAGACCACAGTGCAATAAAGCTCAATATGAACACCAGAATAAGCGCAAATAGCTACAAGAACACATAGAGACTAAACAACACCATCCTGAATAATGAACTGGTCAGGGAAGAAATAAAGAGTGAAATAAAATTATTCATGGAACTAAATGAAAAAGACAATACAACACAACAAAACCTATGGGCTCTTTTAAAAACAGTCCTAAGAGGGCAATTTATAGCTGTAATTTCCCAGATTAAAAAAAAACAGAAAGAGAACAAATATATGATCTAACACTGCAGCTAAAAACACTTGAGAGACAATAGCAAATGAACCCTAAACGAAAAGACAGGAAGAAATCACAAAAATCAGAGCAGAAATCAATGGAATAGAAATACAGAAAATGCATAGAATCAACAAATCCAAAACAGTTTCTTTGAAAAGATAAAAAAAAATTTAAATATAGTACCAGTTACTCTTCAGCCCAGTTAACAAAAAAAAATAAAAAAAACAAAAAAAAACAAAAAAACCATATAAATACCTCTCCCTGCAGTAACTCCAAAACAATCTTATTCTGATGAAAGGGAATGGACCAAAGATAAAGACCCCAATCCTACTAGGGATTACTTCAAAAGCCTATACTCAACTGAATTTGAAAACCTTTTGTGAGAAGTGGTTCTTCCTTTCCTTTTTTTCCATGACAATTGGGACCCTGGGAACCAACGAAGCTTAACCAAGAAGAGACTGACAGTTTAAACAGACCCGTAATATATGAGGAAATTGAGGTTGTAATAAAAAACCTCTCACCTAAGAAAAGCCTGGGACCAGATAAATCCACAGCAGGATTCTATAAAACAGTTAAAAAGGTCCTACAACCATTACTACTCAATCTGTTCAGAAGGATACAGAGGGAATTCTTCCAAAGTCCTTCTATGAAGCCAGCACCACTCTAATACCAGGCAAAGACACAAACAAGAAAGAAAGCTATAGACCCATCTCACTAATGAACATAGATGCAAAAATTCTCAACAAAATACTTGCAAATCACATACAGACCCACATCAAAAAGATCATCCCTCATGACCAAGTTGGATTCATACCAGAGATGCAGGGATGGTTCTACATAAATAAATCAATAAATATCATAAAACCCATAAATGGACTGAAAGACAAGAACCACATGATCATCTCAATTGATACAGAAAAGGCCTTTGACAAGATCCAGCATCCCTTCATGTTTAAAGTGCTAGAGGGAATCAGACTGAAGGGAGAATTTCTCAACATGATCAAAGCCATATATAGCAAACCCACTGCCAGCATCACCCTAAATGGAGAAAAATTGGAATCATTTCCCTTAATGGTGGGAACCTAGCAAGGTCAAAGCCATATATAGCAAATCCATTGTCAACATCATCCTAAATGGAGAAAAAAATGGAATCATTTCCCTTAAATGCAAGAGCCCAGCAAGGCTGCCCCTTATTGCCACTCCTCTTCAACATAGTGCTTGAAACGCTTGCTAGAGCAATAACACAAGAGAAGGAAATTAAAGGAGTACTAATCTGAAAAGAAGAAGTTAACCTATCCCTTTTTGCAGAAGATATGATAGTTTACCTAAGGGATGCTAAAAATGCCACCAGAAAAGAAACTATCTAGAAACTATTCAGAGTTTCAGTAAAGTGGTGGAATACAAAATTAACCTGGAAAGATCAGTAGCCTTTCTTTACACCAACAATAAACAAGTGGACAGAAATAAGACCTTACCACTCAAAATAGCCTCAAAAATAATAAAATACCTGGGAACAAACCTAACCAAAGATACCAAAGATCTCTACAACAAATATTTCAAACCACTGAAGAAGGAGAATGAAAATTACATCAAAAGATGGAAAGATCTCCTACACTCATGGATTGAAAAATTAATATAGTAAAAATGTCCATTTTATCCAGATTGATGTACAGATTCAATGCAATCTCAATCAAAATCCCCATGATTTTCTTCACAAACTTGGGCAAAAATCCTTAAATTCATATGGAAAAACAAAATACCCAAATAGCTAAAACAACCCTGAGTGAAAATGCAATATAGGGGGGATTGCTCTACCAGACTTCAAGCAATATTACAGTGCCATAGTAATAAAGATACCCTGGTACTGGCACAAAAACAGACTCATTGACAAATGGAACAAAATTGAAGATCCAAACTTAAGCTCATACAGGTTCAGCCACCTCATATTTGACAAAGGGGCAAAAAACCCTCAGTGGAGTAAAGGTAGCATATTCAGCAAATGGTACTGGCAAAACTGGATCACTATTTGTAGAAGAACAAAATGAAACCCCTACCTCTCACCCTGTACAAAAATAAACTCCAAATGGATCAAAGATCTTAATGTGAAACCCAAAACCCAGAAGGTGATAGAAGAAAAAGTGAGTCACCAGTGATTCATCTGACAGAACATTAACGTCAAGAATATATAAAGTACTCAAAAAAAAAAAAAAACCACAAAGAAGAAAACAAATGAGCTAATCAAAAGATGGAGTAAAGAGCTGTACAGAGACTTCACCAGTGAAGTGGGAATGTAAACTTTTACAAGCATTATGGAAAGCAGTGTGGAGAACCCTTAAAAGTCTCAAAATGAGCCTACCATCTGACCCAGCCATACCACTCCTGGGTATATACCCACAAGACTCATCCTACCACAAGGTACATGCACATCTATGTTTATTGCAGCTCTTTTCACAATAGTGAAGAGCAGGAACAAACCCAAACGCCCCTCAACTGACAAGTGGATGAAAAAAATGTGGATATCTACACAATGGAGTACTAATCGTGCTAAAGAAAGACAAGTTCATGAACTTTGCATGTAAATGA
>VZQC01006885.1:414591-430179 GCA_009823505.1 Rhizomys pruinosus
TATCTTATATATATATATATATATATATATATATATATATATATATATATATACATAAATGCACATATCACCTGAATTGGAGGATTTTCTTTCTTTCTCTTTCTTTCTTTTACTGAAAGATGTCGCATTTTCCCCCAAGGAAGTGCTTGAAGGTTCCTCCTTGGCAAACCCAATCATCAATCCTGCCCCTGTGCTCCACACTGGGGTCCCTCCCCACCATGGTCATCCAAATGAGTTCCAGCATGTGTGTGTCCTGTCTTGATCTTCCTGCACTGGCTTCCATGACACAGCCTGGGTAGTCCAACAATGTCTCTCTACACTCTGAAGGGGTGAAAGTCCAGTAGCCACTCAGTCCACATGCTGGATATCTCAGTAGTCCCCATCTGGCATTGAAGGTTTGAAGGATTCTCAAATTTTATATCTGAAGTACAATTTCTCAGACTTTACTGATTATTTATTTATGGTTATACTTTACTTTTGGATGCTTAAGGACACACAGTTAGCCCAGATTAACCAAGGATTTTGTTTTCTCAAGGTCAGTTGAGGATCTGGTCCTCAAGGGTCACTCAGGTTTTTTTTTTTCCGCGGGGGGTGGGGGATGGCTCCTTTGGGCTTTTCAACCACCAGTTCCATCCACTCGAGGACACAGTTAGGTCTTGCTAGACCAGGCTTCTCTTTTTAAAGCATGAGCAGGCTTTCCTCTTTTTAGACTAGACACTGACTGAAGTCCCATTAGTGGATCTCCCAGACCTCCCTGCACAAGAAGACTGGTGACTCATCTTTGCAGGACATTTCAAGAGATGCCTCCATTCATAGTCCCCTGAAACTTAGTTGACCTCTGAGGGCAATGAACAAAATTATCCTCTAGGTCCCTCAGCCAAATTGGTATGGGTATTAAGTATGGTCATTAAGCACCAAGAAAGGCTAAGTTACACCAGCCTGATACATCACACCTATGCTAAAATTGTATCTTCTGAAAACAAACTGTGTGATATTTTCATATCATATTTCTTAACTCACTTTTTTCCATTGTAACTTTATGTTACTCTATAATATGTATACATGCCCACCATCATATACCAAAAATCCATAGTCTGAAAATAAATGGTAGGTTAGTTCTAGGACCTGTCTAGGGATTCATAATATAAGATCACAGTAGTGTTCAGATCATGAGGAATATAACATTGATGTTGCTCAATTTACATTACAATCAGGTACTTGGTGCTAGCATGCACAGATGAGGGATACCATTCATCTTTTGCTTTTCTCGGACTGTGTTACTTCACTTAACATAATATCTTCTAGTTCCATCCATTTACCTGCAAATTTCTTGATATCATCTTTCTTTATTGCTACATAGAACTCCATTGTGTAGATGTGCCACATTTTCTCTATCTACTCCTGAGTTGCGGGGCACTTGGGTTGGTTCCAGCTCTTTGCTATTGTGAAGAGAGCTGCAATAAACTTGGCTGTACATGTGTCTTTGTGGTAGGATGAGTCTTGTTGGGTATATACCCAGAAGTGGTATGGCTGGGTCAGCTGGTAGGCTCATTTGAGTCTCTTAAGGGTTCTTCACACTGTTTTCCATAATGGTTGTACAAGTTTGCATTACCACTAGCAGTGGATCAGTGTTTTCCTTTCCTTACACCCTCTCCAGCATTTGGTATCATTTGTTTTCTTGATCCTAGCCAGCCTTATCAGAGTGAGATGATATCTTAAAGTGGTTTTGATTTGCATTTACTTAATTATTAGCGACATTGAACACTTTTTAAGATGTTTCTCAGCCATCTCTATTTCCTCACTTTGAAGTCTCTGTTCAGCTCTTTACTCCATTTTTGAATGAGTCATTTGTTTTCTTCTTTGTTTTTTGACTAGTTTATATATTCTGGAAGTTAGGGCTCTGTCAGATGTATCAGAAGAGAAGGTTTCCTCCCACTCTGTGGGTTTTCTCTTCACTTCCCTTATTGTTTCTTTTGCTGTACAGAAGCTTTTGAGTTTTATGAGGTCCCACTTGTCAATTATTGACCTCGTTTCCTGTGCAGCTGAGGTCTGATTTAGAAAGTCTTTTCCTATGTCTATGTCTTGTAGGTTGCTGTCAACTTTTTCTTCTATCACCTTCAAAGTTTCGGGTTTCACATTGAGGTCTTTGATCCATTTGAAGTTGATTTTTGTACAGGGTGAGAGGTAGGGGTTTAATTTTATTCTTCTACAAGTGGCAATCCAGTATAACCAACACCATTTGCTAAAGATGCTGTCTTTCCTCCATTGAGAATTTTTGGCCCCCTTGTCAAATATGAGATGGCTGAAATTGTAAGTGCTCAAGTTTGGATCTTCAGTTTTGTTCCATTGGTCAACAGGTCTGCTTTTGTTCCAGTACCAAGCTATTTTTATGACTATAACCCTGTAGTACAGTTTTGCTCTTTTCTCTCAGGGTTGCTTTGAATATTCATATGAGATAAAGATTTTTTTTTCAAAGCATGTGAAGAAAGTCTTTGGGATTTTAATTGGCTTTGCATTAAATCTGCATATTAATTTGGGTAGAATGAAGATTTTTACTATATTAATTTTTCCAATTCATGATCATGGGATGTCTTTCCATCTTCTGATGTCATTTTCAATCTACTTCTTCAGGGGTTTATAAATTTTGTTGTGGAGCTCTTTGATATCTTTGGTTAGATTTGTTCCTAGGTACTTTATTTTCTTGAGGCTATTTTGATTGGAAAAGTCTCCTTATATTCTTTCTTTAGTTACTTGTTGTTGGTGTAAAGAAAGGCTACTGACTTTTCTAGGTTAATTTCATATCCTAACATGTTACTGAAACTCTAATCGTTTCTAGGAGTTTTCTGGTTGAGTTTTTAGCATCCTTTAGGTAAACTATCATATCATCTGCAAAGAGGGATAATTTGACTTCCTCTTTTCCAATTAGTACTCCTTTAATTTCCTTTTCTTGCCTTATTGCCCTAGCAAGTGTTTCAAGCTCTATATTAAATATAGAGGAGTGGTGACATGGGGCATCCTACCTTTAAGGCGAATCCTTCTAACTTTTATACATTTAGGATGATGTTGGTTGTGGGTTTCTTGTATATGGCTTTGATCATGTTGACGAATGTTCCTTTCAGTCCTATTCTCTCTAGGACTTTAAACACGAAGGGATGCTGGATCTTGTCAAGGGCTTTTTCTGCATCAGTTGAGATGATCGTGTGGTTTTTGTCTTTCAGTCCAGTTAAGTGTTTTATGATATTAATTGATTTATGTATATTGAACCATCCCTGAATCCCTAGTATGAATCCAATTTGATCTTTTTGATGTGGGTCTGTATGCGGTTTGCAAGTATTTTGCTGAGAATTTTTGCATCTATATTCATTAATGAGATGGGTCTATAGCTTTCTTTTTGCTTGTATCTTTGCCTGGTTTTGGTATTAGAGTGATGCTGGCTTCATAGAAGGAGTTTGGGAGAATTCCCTCAGTTTGTGTCCTTCTGAACAGTTTGAGTAGCAGTGGTTGTAGGACCTCTTTAAATGTTTTATAGAAACCTGTGAAACCATCTGGACCAGGGCTTTTTTTAGTTGGTAGGTTTTTAATTATGTCTTCAATTTCCTCAAATATTATGGGTTTGTTTAAGCTGTCAATCTCTTTTTCATTTAGCTTTGGTGATTCCCAGGATTTCAGATATTCATCCATTTCCCTTAGGTTTTCAAATTTAGTAGAGTATAGGTTTTTGAAGTATTCCCATATGATTGCCTGGATCTTTCATTGTATGTTGTGATGTTTCCCATTTCATCACGAATTTTATTGATTTGGAATTGCTTTTTCTTTCTTTTGGTTAACCGGGCTAGAGGTCTTATCTCAAAGATAAGATATTCTAGAGGGGCTAGAGGTATTCTCTCAAAGAACAAACTTCTGGAATCATTGATATTTTTGTGTTGTTTTCTTTGTTTCTATTTCATTGATTTCTGCTCTGATTTTTGTTATTTATTCCTCTCTGTTGTGTTTTGGGTTCATTTGTTGTCTTTTGAATGTTTTTAGCTGCAGAGTTAACTCATTTATTTGTGCTCTTTCTTTTTATTTTAATGTAGGCACCCAGGGCTATAAACTTCCCCCTTAGGACTGCTTTTAAGGTGTCCCATAGGTTTTGTTTTGTTGTACTATTATTGCCGTTTAGTTCCAGGAATACTTTTATTTTTTTCTTTATTTCTTCCTTGACCCATTCATTATTCAGGAGTGTGTTGTTTAGTCTCTATATGTTCGTGTAGGTATTAGAGCTTATCCTGGTGTTGATATTGAACTTTATTGCACTGTGTTCTGATAGAATGCATTAAATTATTTCAATCTTTTTGTATTTGTTGAGGTTTTTTTCTGCGTTCCTGTATGTGGTCAGTTTTGGAGAATGTTCCATGGGGTGCTGAGCAGAAAGTGTATTCTCTGGTGCTTGGGTGGAATATTCAGTAGATGTCTTTGAGTTCCATTTTCTGTATCATATTGTTCAGTTCAGATATCTCTCTGTTTATTCTTTGTCCTGTTGACCTGTCCAAGGTGCTAAATGGAGTACTGAAGTCCCTTACTATGAGTGTGCTGGGGTTAATCTGTGCCTTGAGGTCCTATAGAGTTGTGTTTATAAATATTGGTGCACTGGAGTTTGGTGCATATATATTCATGATTGCAAGTCTTCATGGTTAATTTTCCCATTACTAAGGATGTAATGGCCCTCTTTGTCTCTTCTGATTGCTTCTACTTTGAAGTCTATTTTGTCTGATATTAAAATAGCAACTCCTGCTTTCTTTTTGGTACCATTTGCTTGGAATATTTTTTCCCTTCTTTCACTCTCAGTTGGTGCCTATCCTTGAGGGTGAGATGGGTTTCTTGTAGAAAGCATATAGATGGATTCTAATCCATTCTCCTGGTCTATGCCTTTTGATTGGGAATTTTAGGCCATTAATATTTAAGGTTATAATTGAGAGATGTGTGTGCTTCCTTTCCCGTTATCATCTATTTGCATTTTTGGTTTAGGTTTCTACTTTTGCAGGTATGCTTTTATTAATTTTTCCTTTCAAGATAGCTTGAAAGGAAAAGGTAGGATAGCTGCTCCTCTCCTCGGCCCTTTGAATTGCTTCAAGTATTCTCTGAAATTTTGGTTTTCTAGACATATATTCTTTCATCTTGTTTATGTCATGGAAGATTTTTCTCTTTCCTTGAACTAGAATCGACATTTTTGCTGGTTATAGTAACCTGGGTTGGCATTTGTAGTCGTTTAGCACTGGGAATGCTTTGGTCCATGTTCTTATTGCTTTTATGGTTTGCACTGAAAAGTCAGCTATAATTCTAATTGGTTTCCCTTTATATGTAACTTGTCTTTCTCTTGTGGCTTTTAGAGTTTTTTGTCTTTGTATTGGATGTCTAGCGTTTTAACTATGATATGGCGTGGGGAGTTTCTTTTGTGGTTTTATCTATTTGGTGTTCTGTGTGCTTCTTGTATTTGTATGGGTTTGTCTGTTTAAGTTTGGGAAAATTTTCATCTTTTATTGTGTTGAAGATCTGATCAATACCATTATCTTGGAATTCTTCTCCTTCCTTTATCCCTGTGATGCAGAGGTTTTATCTTTTCACAGTATCCCACATTTCCTGGTTGTTTCATTCTTGTGTATTTTTAAATTTTTCATACTCTTTACTTGAGCTTTTTAGTTGTTCTGTGTTATCTTCTAGGTCTGATATTTTTTCTCTGCTTCCTCCATTCTGCTTCTGAGGTTTTTTCCCATTCTTTCTTCTTGATTTTTGGATGTTTGATTTTATTTTTTATTTTGTCTTGTGTTTTCTTTACTATTTCTACTTCCTTTTGGAGCTTCTCAATCTCTTCTTGTAGCTCCTTGCTTCACTGGTTCGTTTCCTTTTTCATTTCAGCATGGGATCTTTTCAGTGTTTCCACTTCCTTCCAGAGTTTGTCATTTTCTCCCTCTAGTTCTTTCTGAAGTTTGTCATTTTCTTCTTTTAATTCTTCCAAAGATTGTCATTCTTTCCCTCTAGGTGTTTTCTGAGTTTTTAATTCTCTCACCTTAGTTCCAGTTCCATGATTTCTTTGAATATATCTGTGGTTGTTTTATGATCTGTTTCCTGGGCTACCTCCATGGATGTCACATTGTGGGTATCCTCCATAGATTCACTAAACTTTAGTGTGGAATTATTCTGTGCTTTTCCCATATTGTTCTTTCTTTGTGCTCTTGGCATGTGGATTTCCTTTTGCATTCTGTATTCTGTATGTGAATCACAAATGCCTCTTCACCCTATTGAAGGATCACTTTCCCTGATTCCTTCTCTTTATTTATGGAATGTTTACTTTTCTAGATTTCAAGCTTTCAATTTTTGTTGTATATCGGGAGATATAGCTTACTCTTCCCTTTCTATTCTGCAAGAACTGGGTAGATAACAGTCGTTATGACACCCTCTGATCCCTGCGCTCCCTCTGCTGCTGCCAGCCAGTTACTCTAGGTTGGTTGTAGAGCTTACTAAACACTCCCTCCAGAATTCCAGTTGGAGGGTGGCTGCCTGTTTAACCAGCGGCCCAGTACCCTGCAGCTGAGCTGGTCTGGCCCAGGTCACCCACCTGTGTGCTTGGCAGGCCTAGACTCTCTTTCCCACATTCCCCTACCAGACACAGCACAGTGGCCTACAGCTGGGCAGGTCTGGCCCAAGTGACCCACCTGTGTGCCCAGTAGGCCTAGCTGCCCTTTCCCACAATCCCCTACCAGATGCAAATGTGGCCTGGTAGCCTGTAGCTGATATTTGCATTAGTAAATCACTTAAGGGGCTCTAGAATCAATCCACCACTTACTTTCAGATTCTGTAATTACTGTATATGAGTGGAAAGTATGTATTCATATTTTAGAGTAATATAAAATTAAAGGAAGAGAATGTGAATTCCTAAACATAAGAAAAGGACTGAGAGAAAGATGCAGGATAGTTATGGCAGAGTACATGATCTAGGGTGGGGTATATTTGCAAGAGTGATAGGGCTGGATCATGTGGTACGCTATTTCTAGATTTTGAATGCTGCACAGTGGCTTCACCCCCACCAGCTGTGAACAGGCATCCAACAATTCAGGTAATAAAACCAACTATTGACAAATGGGGACGTTATGAAACTACAAAGCTTCTGAACAGCAAACAGCACCATCATTCACATGAAGAGGCAGCATACATAAGGTGAAAAACTTTTCATCAGCTGTACACCCACCTGACAGAAAGTTAGTATCTAAAATATACAAAGAACTAAAAAATAAATAAACAAGCACTAGAAAAACAAACAACCCAGTTAAAAACTGGAACAAGAAAATAGAGTTCACAAAAGATGAATAAAAAAGCCTGAGAAATATTTCTTAAAATATTCAATATCTTTAGCCACAAGGAAAATGCAAACTAATACTACTTTGAGATTTCATCTTACTGCTAAGATCTCAAAAAAAAGGACAAATGTTAAGTATGTGGGGAACATTTAGATTCTAATTTTATATGTGTGTATTTATGCCTGGTAAGTATGTGCAGATACCTGGAAACCAGAAAGAGGCCCTAGAGCAGGGCAAGGGTTAAGAGGCTTTAAGAGAATGAAATGGGAGTTTAATAGAACAGATGCAATATGGAAGTAGAAGGGGAAATACTAGAGGTGGAAGGGTTCAGTTGGGAATGGACAGCAGGGAGACTGTGTAGGAGCAGAGAGTTAACTGAAACTAGGTATGTATGAAAATGCCACAAGGAAATCTGCCTCATAAGCTACTTAAATTTTTTCAAATAATGTCATGCATACATTTTTAATCCATAAAAGGATTTTATCTTACAATTTACCATAACACTGTAGAATGTGAGATTGTGATAGATGAAGCTAAAAAGCAGTAGAAAGACAAATATGTTATGAACTCAGTCTCATGTGAAATATAAAGTGACTCCCACAGAAGTTGTCAGGACCAGAGAGCAAGTCGGCTTACCTTCATAGTTTTTTTTTAATGAAATGCACAGTTTTTCTTTTCATGAAGTGCAGTTTTTCTCTGCATGTATATCTCCAACTTAACTATCAGAAACTTGTTCTTTTTATGATCTCATGTTTTAAAGAAACCGTGATGAGTAGGCAATATGCTGCTTAACTCAGACTAGAGGCTTATTTATGACTTTCATTGTATTTTATGGACATGAATGCATTGGATGTAAATTCCAACAGAGTTCATAAAAGGGCGTCAGATCCCCTGGCACTGGAGTCATGGTTTGCTGTTGGCAGCCATGTGGATGCTAGGAACAGAACTCCAGTCCTCTGCAAGAGCAGCCAGTGATCTTAACCCTGTGCCATCTCTCCATCCCTTAGTAATCTTTTTTTTTATGTATCAAATTTATGTAGGTCAGAAACACAGACAAGGGATTATGGGGATTGCTTGCCAAGTCCAGAGATCATTATCTGAAGACTCGTTCTCTAACATGCTTGGTAGTTTAATTCAATTTAACTTTAGATGAAATGCTGAGAATCGAAGGCAAGGGAAATGCTAGGGAAATGATATACAGCCACTGAGCTGCATCTCTAGCCTTTATATTTTTAAACAGGATCTGACCAGCTCAGGTTGGTGTTGAACTCATAATCTTCCTGCTTCAGCTTCCTGCGCCTGGATTTAAAAGTATGCACCACCCTGGGTCATACCACTCCTGGGTATATACCCACAAGACTCATCCTATGGCAAAGATACATGCACATCCATGTTTATTGCAGCTCTCTAAAGAAAGATGACATCATGAACTTTGCAGGGAAGTGGATGAAACTCGAAGCCATTATGCTAAGTGAAGTAACACAGTCCCAGAAAAAAAAAAATGAATGGTGTCCCTCATTTGTGGATACTAGCATCAAATACCTAGTCGAAAGGCAAGCTGAGCAATGTTAATGTTATATTTCTTTTTATCTGAAAACAACTGTGCTGTTATAATGTGAATCCCTTAATGGGCTCTAGAATTAACTTACCACTTATTTTCAGACTTTGTAATTGTGGTATATGGGTGGAAAGTATGTGTTCATATTTTAGAGTAATATAAAATTAAAAGGGAAAATGTGAACTCCTAAACATATTTTGGAATTAACATACAGTCTATTTTCAGAGGTCATAATTTTGATATAAATGTGTGTTTATTAGGCATATTTTGGAGCAAGACAAATGGGAGGGAACAACAACAACAAAAGGACTGAGTCAAAGAACTGATTGAAACAGTTAACTTCTGCCCAAACAATAAACCTCTTCAGAGAAAATCTTTAAAAAGATGCAAGATATGTATAGCAGAATGCATGAACTGGGGTGGGGTGGGAAAAGGGAATGTGTCTAAATTGGACTGAGAAATGAAACACTCAAAGCATCAATAAAAATATTTTCTAAAAATAATAAAATAAGCTGGGTGTGGTGGCGCACGCCTTTAATCCCAGCACTCGGGAGGCAGAGATAGGTGGATCTCTGTGTGTTCAAGGCTGGCCTGGTCTACAGAGCGAGCTCCAGGACACCTGGTACTAAAAGGGAGATCCTGTCTCAAAAATACCAAAATAAAGTGTAAAAATAATAAAATAAAAACATTACATAAATTTCAGTAAATATATAATAAAATTTTGATAGTTATATGAAGACATTTATATGTATATTTTAAGTGTTTAGTGGACTCTCTCTATATGTAAGAAAATGTTTCCACAAAGAAAAACATGATACTGTTGCAAATGTGCTAAGTTTCACTCTTATAATAGATACATGCTTCTTAATTTTTTCTCTTAAAATATAAGACCACAGTGTTTGTATCTCTGTTTGCAGAATATGCTACAAAAAGACTATAATTCAGACTCAAACTTGCTAAATTAACTTCTAAAATAAATATAAACTATTCAATTACTTTCCATAAAAATAATTTTATAAACTAGCAGGATGAGTTTATAGGTAATATAAATTTAGTCAAATTAGTGAAAATGAGTTAAGGCCTATTATCATATTTGTTCTTCATTGCACATTTTATATAGCCAAGACTTATATTAAATTAAGGGGGTCTATTTATCATCTATCTATCAATATGTTTATTCATTTATACACAGACAAATGCACTGTGGTTTCAATGTATAAACCTTGTGTTTTTTCTAAATGTATTTAATGAAAACTATTCAGAATTTTTTTTTAAAAAGTATGCACCACCATAGCTGGCAATAACTAATCTCATGATTTTTATAGTTGAAGAATCTAGTCATGGCTTGGCTCATATATCTATAAAGTTTCAATGAAAAAAGTAGATCCTCCAGGAATTATGAAAAAGTTCTACTTAATTAGTTGTGGAGGCTGACTAAGAATGTTCAGTCTGTGTGACACAAAAGCAGAAGAGGATCACACACTGGCTAGAACCATATGATCAGTAAAGGCTGAGGTCACTGTCCACAGGCTAAACATTTTGACCCACAGGGAAGGCAACCTAACTAGGTTATTTTTTCTCAGCTCCATGCAGTGTCAGTTGGGATCACTCATTGGTACTCAGTGGGATGTTAATTGGTTTTCCTAGATAGACTCAGAGAAGTACCTGGCACCTTGGAAAGAACATTCTGCATAGTGGATTTATCTGCCCATTTCTCTCCACTAGCCATTAAGACCTCACCAGCTGACCTCTCCCACAAGGCAGTCAGATCCCTCAGACCACATTGCAAACTGCACACAATCCACAAGTTTAGTTCTGGAGCCTGATTTATTTTATCAAATCAATCATGTGACAGTACAGTTTCTAGCAGAGGAAAACAGGCTTTTCTGTCAGATGGGAGCAATAAAAGCACATGCTGTCCTCTTTAATCTGACACAGATTAAATAGTAGTATAGTAAATGCAGGATTTTTCCTGAAGATATTAAGTAAATAAAGGAACAGAAAAAGTAGAGAAACAGACCCACATACACGAATCTCAATGCATTATAAAGATGACACCGCAGATCATTAGGCAGGAGCTGCACTGAACAATACAGAGCTCTGGATAATGATGCGAAAAATGGAAATTGGATCTCTACTTCACACCATACACAAAAAATCAATGCCAGATGAATTAAAGATTTAAATGTGAAGTCAGAAACTTTTAGAAAACTTTTAGCAAAAGGATAAGGAAAATATATTGTAAACTGGGTAGGAATTGAAAGACTCTAAATCATTTTTACAAAGAATGTGAAAAGACAACCCATAAACTTGAAACATGTTTATGACATATCCATAATGTATAAATAAATTCTAGAAAATAATAGAAATGTTTACTGATCTAGTTGAGAAATGAATAAAAGGCATGGAAGACAAGCAAATGCAAATAAAACTGTTCCACTTCACTAATAAATGCTTAGAAATATTGCTTAATATTATCAAAGAATATTCTTTTATATTTATTAGATTGCCTAAAATTAATCTGACAATAAATTGCTAACACAATACGGAGAAAGCAAAAAAAAAATCTTATACTCTTAAGATCAGAACATTAAACCCAATCATTATTTAGGTCAATAATTCTACAGTTACTTTGTAAAGAGGAAAAGTGGAATAACCCACTTCTTGGTATATACAGAAAGCTTCATTTGGACTCACGTGAAACATGAGTTCCTGAGAAGTTTCTGACAGACACAGATACATTCAATGAAATAAATTGTTAGTTCCCAACTTCCCTACATTATGTATTCTAAAGTCATCCATTTGAGATTATATCTCTAATAAAAACTAAATGTGATAATTTTCCAACATCTGTTTTCTCAAGGGTGTTTTCTCCTACTGGATTTAAAATAATACTTGTCAATTATATTTAATTTTATAATCACACATGACCTTATATTGACAAAATTCAAAGAAGCTAGATAATGGGATTGATTCAAAATAATGTGGGTGTGGGAGCATAGCAAGATGGTTCCTAAGCAATATCCTGTGTTAATTCTGTCAACACACACACCATCATGCATGAAACTATCTTCCAACAGCTAAGGAAGCCTAAAGAGCCCATGTGTTCACTTATAGAATGAGCAAGGTTAGACCTATGAAGTCAAGAATGAAAGTATCCATTTACCTGTGCCCCAGCTGCCAGAGCATAGTGATGATGCCCACATGATGTGGCCGGGGGGGGGGGGGGGAAATTATGTCCTGGCCTTATACTTGAAACCAAGCACCAGAGTTACCATGGTGAAACCCAGTGCTGAGGTAAATCCAAACAACTCAGTTCCAGACCTGTACATGTGGACTGTATCATTGGACTGATGTTTGTCAGGTGACCTAAGGACTTCCACCTTCACTGCTTTCCCAAATATAGGCATCAGAATAGGGGGCATGATTTCAGTCATGGAGTTGCAGGTCATGAAAATTTGCATTGTAGTCCAATGTTTGGTTTTAAGTTGAAGAGAGAAAAAAACTAGGCAGAAACTAGAGAGCCTATCCTGAGGTCTACACTCACAAAGACATTATATCTTCCCCAGATCAAATAAAGACATTAATGTTAATGAGACACACTTGAGTTTTGCCCTTCATCTTTACCAGCCTTGGAGCAGAATATATCCACAAATATATCCACAGAGTGTGTTGGTTTCTGTGGCTATGAGAATCAAACATTTTTTTTATTTCAACATCTCTTTTTAGTATTTTTCTTGATGCAAGAATTTCAGACAATGCATTTTGCTCATATTCAGACCCTCTACATCTCTCCAAGCCTCATCTTACTATATCCCTGCACCACCAACTTCATGAGCTATATTATTATTTTTCTTTTTCTGGAGGCTTATTGAGCTTGGTGTGATGGCACATGGCTTTAATCCCAACACTCAGGAGGCAGAGGCAGAGGCAGGTAGACCTCTTGTGAGTTCCAGGACAGCTGGGGCTACAGGGAGACCCTGTCTCAAATAAACGAAGTGTTTCCAAAGTGGCCTTAGGAGTGGATCTGTCCCTTGTAGTCTGGTCAACCTACCATTGAGGAAAACTGACTCTCCCTCTCCCAGCATCCAGGTTCAAGTATCATTGTGGAAGAGAGGAAAGGATTGTAAGAGCTAGAGGTGGCAGATGAACACAGGGGAACTGTGTTGTCAGGACAACATGACGCACTTGCACTTACAAACCCACAGTGCATCTGACAGCAAACACAAGACATGTGCAAACCCAAGCCAGACAGGTGTCCAGGGTGACTGTTGGTGGTGGGAAAGAAGGTCTCATATACATATTCAAAATATTTTATTTGTTGGGGGCTGGAGAGAGGGCCTAGTGGTTAAGAGCGCCTACCGCTCTTACAGAGGACTGGAGTTCGATCCCCAGCACCCACATGGTGGCCGAGAACCGTCTGAAACTCCAATTCCAGGAGAACTCCAGTTCCAGGGGAATCCGACACCCTCTTCTGGCCTCCGCGGCATTGCATGACATGGGTGCACAAACTTGCATGCAGACAATACATTCATACACATACAGAAATAAATAAAATTAATTAAAAAATTCAAAATATTTTATTTGTTATCTTTATTTTATGTGTATGGGTATTTTGCCTACATATTTGAACTACGTGTTTGCAATTCACACAGAGGCCAGTAAAGGGTGTTGAATACCCTGGAACTGGAGTACACATAGCTGTTGATCGCCATGTGGGTGCTGACAACTGAACCAGGGTCATCTGTAAGAACAGCAAGTGCTCTTAATCATTGATCCATCTCTTCAGGCCCCAGTATCAGATATCTTTTTAAAAATTTTATTTATTTATATTTTTATTTAGCAAATGCAATTATTTTTTATGTTTAGGAATTCACATTTCCCCCTTTAATTTTATATTATTCTAAAATATGAATAAATGCCTTCCACCCATATGCAGTAATTGCAGATATGTTAATGTCAGTCTTGGTGTTCAACACACTGTGTCCACCACCCTGCATCAACCTTAGACAGCTGAACTATCTTTAGTTTAGAGCTTGTGAACAGATTTCCAGGTGTGCCCCAATATCTGTGCCTTTAGATTCTTGTGTGTTAACATTTTCTCAACTTAGTTATCACAGTATTTTTATTAACTCATAGTTGTCTGAAAATAAATCTTTATTTGAAATTTTATCTCTTGATGTAAAAAGGCTATTTTCATTAGTAAGTTACATATTGTACATAACTAAAGCCATTTTCTATTGTCATAAGATGAAATCCTTAATAGTGAAGTGGCTGACAAGTATCAAAAGAATTATTACAGAAAAAAAGTGTGTCCAGTAATTCAGGAGCTAAATGTAAGGAAATACTTCTTCTGTAGCACATAGGCAAATAAGAAGTAATATTTCTTTTTAACTTCCAATACATATTCCATTTCCTCAACATCTACTGATATATCAGAATTATGCACAGCTTTTTACCTTCAACTCTTTGACATCACAAAAAATTGTAATGGCAGCACAGGACAGATCAGCTAAGGACATGTAGTTTGGAACATCTGGTGTTTAAAGGAAAACCTAGCACATGCCCAACACTTGGAGCATCAGGAATTCAAGGCCATTTTCCTTCACACGATGAGTTTGATACCTATGGCATTTCTGAGCCATGTTACAATTGTTCCTTAATAAAGGACAGCCTGACTCTTACTGTCCAGGTTTTTTAACTCATGTATACATTTTTACTGATTTTTTGTGTAATTTATACAAAATATCTTAATCATCTTTATGCCCCCTCCCATATGTACACCCTAATACCAACCCACTGGATTTAATGCATTCTGTCATATATGTTAATGCCTATGGAGTTGTGTAACCAGATGTTCCTCAGAGTCTTTCTCTTAAAGAAGATCTACTCTCTCTCACCCAGAAGTAATCAGTCTCCAATAGTTTCTCTGCTAAGGGTGAGGTCTGCAGGCTATTTCCTCAGTGCTATGCTGGGTTTTTGTCTGATTGAGTTTCATTGGGCCTTGTGGGGGCTGACCGCATAAGTTCATATGAGCAAGTTACCAGAGGCCTGGGAGACTCTGCTTCCTTATGATGATTCATCAACCACAGCTCTTACAATCCCTCCCATACCCCACCTTCTACAATGATCTTGAGACATGTGTGAGAAAGGTTTAATATAGAAGTCCTAACCAGGAACACACACTCTTAAGTCTCTTATTCTCTACATTTTAGCCAGCGTGGCCTTCTATGTGCATTGTACTCTGTTAATAGGAAGCTTTGGTGATGAGAGGTAAGAAATGCAATAGTATTCTATCATTTGTTCCACCATGTTCCATGAGCCTTACATGTAGAGGTTCCATTGTAGATGTGTCACTTAGGTCTGGGCATTTCTCAGAAACTTATTCTCTAAGTATAAACAGTTCTGGAAACTCTGTAACAGTCTCATCTGTTGCCAAAAATACTTCTTTGATGAGTAGTGAATGGCATTCTTGCCTGTAAATATAAGGGTTCATATTTACTTAGCATCCATTTTTTATTGTTTTTATTTTATGTGTATGTTACCTGCATGTATGTAAGTATATTCATGTCACACAATGCTTAAGGAGGTCAGAAGAGGGTGTTAGATTCCCTGGAAATGGAGTCATGGATGGTTGTAAGTTTCCATGTGGGTGCTGAGCTATCACTTCAGCCTCATTTAACATTTACTTTAAGA
>VZQC01006885.1:431745-452444 GCA_009823505.1 Rhizomys pruinosus
AGATGTTATAAGCCACAGTAAGACCCTGTCATATTTAACAGGGGGGAAAATTGTAATTCATGGATTAACATATCCAAACATGTGTCTATGCTAAAGTAACCTACCATAACTATTAGTGCTGCTTAAATACCTATATATCTAATTGCTTGTTCTTCATTAGTAGGATCGAAAGGTTATTCCTGGACAAACTGTCAGCCCATGAAAGGAAACAGCCAGAATTGACCAGAGTCCAAGTCAACAGCTCCAGAGAGAGTGGACTGTTTTACTTCTCATCCACCTGTGCCCCTTTTCTAAGCCTAGGGAACAATCTGCGGAAGAGGGGGCGTGGTAGAATGTAAAGGCTGCGACTGGGGTGAATGGTGAAACTACAGCAATGTAGTCTGGACACTCATTTGATCAACTTGATTGAACAAACAACCTGTCACCCCCCCCCACTGGATGGTGGGGCTGTGGGGGTTTGGGCACAACAGCCTGCAGATTGGTTTTGCATGAAGAATGCTGTACTCATGGATTATCACTTATAGCTAAAAAATGAAAAAAAAATGAGAGAAAGATGCAGGACAGTTATGGCAGAATGCATGATCTGGGATGGGGTGGGGGTGAGGGGGCAGGGAAAGGGAAATATGCCTGATCTGAATTGGAAAATGATGTATGAAATGCACAAAGCACCAATAAAAATTAAATTAAAAAAAAAGCAAGCATCCTTGTTTGAATGGAGATTATTCTTGGGGAGTAAGTTTATAGGATGAAAGTGGCTTTTAAAAAAGTCAGTAAACCTAGCTATAATCAACTCAAATACTCATTCGTAGAATGAATTGTCTATATACATAACACAATGTTAAAATTTTACTGTACTATAGGCAGCACTTGCAGTCAAAATACTACTTTTTTTTCTAGTACAATAAGGTATCTTAAAATTCAATGAAGCAGGGCTGGAGAGATGGCTCAGCAGTTAAGAGCACTGACTGCTCTTGCAGAGACCTGGGTTCGATTCCCAGCACCCACATGGTGGCTAAAAACCGTCTTGTCTTTAACTCCAGTTCCAGGGGAATCTGACGCCTCTTCTGAACTTCGAGGCATTGCATGACACGGGTGCACCAACCTACATGCAGACAGTACACTCATACACATTAAAAAAAAGGAAAAAAATTCAATGAAGAAAAATTAAATATTATTTGCAAAATAGTGTAAATGTACAGTACTGAGACATTTTAAAAGGTCTAATTGGGCCAGGTGTGGTGGTGCATGACTAAAGGCACTTGGGGAGCAGAACCAGGTGGATCTTATGGGTTCCAGACCAGCTGGGGCTATAGGGAGACACTGGCTCAAAAATACTAAAAAGAAAAGTCTAACTGGGGCTGGAGAGATGGCCCAGTGCAGTGCTTAAGAGCACTAACTGTTCTTGCAGAGGACCTGGATTTGCTTCTCAGCACCCACATGGCTGCTGAAAGCCATCTGTAACTCCAATTCCAGGAGATACAATGTCTTCTACTCTCTGGACATTGCATGACAAGGATGCATTTATGCACACACAGGCAATACACTCATACACATAAATACAATATTTTTAAAATTACCATTGGCTATCATAACACAGAGATGGGCTAAAAGAAAAAGAATTGTCAAGTAGCTTCTGCCATGAAGGCCAAATTCTTGTCTATTCTTCCTAAAATTGCACAGTAGGCTAAGAGGTGCTTATTTGTATGTCCTATTTTTAAACTATATTGTATTTTACATAAAATCCAAATAAATCAAATGAATATATAAGAAAATGTGGCTATGCTTCCCCACAGTTGCTTGCAAATGTTTAGAATTGGAGAGATAGAGAAGGTTCACCAGAATGGAAGAGCTGCCAATTTGCTCTGCAGCCTGGCCATGCCACCCCCACTTCCTTCACTCTTGCTCACAACTCTGATCATAACAGCTCGTATGTTCCACACTGAGGGATGTGGCCCACCAGATAAGTGTTGAAGTAAACATTCCTCACCACTGTTCAAAACTGTGAAATTTGTCTAAAACTTAAATGGCTGTTCACTGTGTCCTTTGGGACACTGTTAGTACTGGTAAGCCTTGTCTTTTGCCTCTATTTTAATAAAGACAAACTGGTAGGTAAAGGGAATCATGATTAATGCAGTAAAATTCACCTTAAGTCACAAGAACATTACAGCTTCTTGTAGTTAAAATCCTTTCTTTTCCTATTGCTCAAAGAAATCAAAACTTAACTGAAGATGTAATTTATTTGTATGGTCCATCTCATCTGAAGACGTATTGGAAATAAAGCTTTTAAATGTAAGCATTTCAAGATAAAAATAAGGCAACAATTTTCTCTGTCATGGGCTGTAGAGAATTATATACACACCTAAAGATAGATGAAAGATGTGAGATAGAGATAGATAAATGATAGATGGAGATAGATCACAAACATCTTTTGCACTTTAGCATAACCAGCAGTTTTATTAGTAATCTATACTCGTTAAGCAGATATATTTAATCATTCAAGTTATATTTGAGCAAGTGAAATTAATTGTATTTTTTACTTTTCATAATTTCAAATACTTTAAAGGTTATGAAAGTAAAAAAAAAAGTGACTGTGTTTCAGATTTTCAGTGCAATTCTAAATATTCTTTCTTGCAAAAATTCATGACTGCTTGCCTAAATTTAGTGATATTATTTACTTGGTTGTTAAAACATATGATCTTTAGCTTCCTTACCACTATCTCTTTCTCCTTGTCATTTTCAATCTGCCACATGACATAGATTGAAGAAAACTTCAGCATATTCCAAAATATTGAAAAAATGTAGATGAATTACATGGGAGACATATTGTTGTATTTAGATATCTGCAATGTGCATATTAATTTTTTAAATACTTTTATTGATGGTTTTTGTATTTCATACATTATCTTTCAGTCCAATTTAGATACATTCTCCCTCTCCCTGCCCCCTGACCCACTCCAGTTCGTGCCNCTCTGGCCTATATGTCTTGCATCTTTTTTGGTCTTTCCAAAGTTTGTCACTGCTACGAGCTGTTTTGGAAGAGTTTAAATATATCAGTCAGTTCTTTGACCCGTCTGTATGTTGTTGTTCCCTGCCCTTTGCATTGTTCCAACTTTATGCCTAATGCACACTATGGTAATCAAAATATGACCATGAGAATAAACTGTATTGTTAATCCAAAATATGGTTAGGAGCATTCCTAATTTTCCCCTTTATTTATATTAAATATAAATAAATCTAAACTATAAATTTTAAAATATGTACCATATCTTACTCATTATCAGTAATTACAGAGTCTGAAAATAAGTGTAGGTAATTTCAGAGCCCATTAAGAGATTCACATTATAGACAGCCAGTTGCCTTCAGATAAAAAGAAATAAAAATAATATTTTTCAGTTTACTTTCAACTGGGGAAGTTGGTTTTAGCTATGCACAGATGAGCGGAAAACTATTGCCATTTATTTTTCTGGGACTGTGTTAACTGTCATGTAGCATAATGACTTTCAAGTTCCATCCATTTTTACTGCAAAATTCATGATGTCATCTTTCTTTAGCCTGCTGCCATAACTCCATTGTGTAGATGTACCATCATTTTTGTTATCCACATGTCAAGTTGGGGGGCGAATTTGGGTTGGTTGCCAGAATCTTTGCTATGTGAGAGAGCTGTGCCAACAAACATAGATGATCATGTATCTTGCAGTAGGATGAGTCATTGTGGGTTATAACCCAGGAGAGTGTACGACGGGTCAGGTGGTTAGGCTCATTCAAGTATTATTTTATTTTTTATTTATTGACTTTTTGTGTATGTGTTCTTATCCTGCATTGGGTTTGTGCACCCATGTCATTGCAAGCTGGGAGGTCCGAAGAGTGGTTCGGATTCCCCTGGAACTGGAGTTCTCCTGTGAATTGGAGTAAAGGCGGTTCTAACACCATGTGATTGATGGGGATTGAACCCGGGTCCTCATGCAGGAGCAGTCAGTCTCTAACCACTAGCTATCTCTCCAGCCCCACACTTCCCAGTCTTTTAAAGGGTTTCTCCACACCTGCTTTCCATATGTGGTTGTAGAGTTTACATTAACTACCAGGCAGTGGATTAGTGTTTGCTTTCCCCACACCTTCTCCACATTTGGGTGACTTTTGCCATCTCTTCACTCAGCCAGTCTTATCTAGAGGGAGATGGTATCCTAGACTGGTTTTTAATTTGCATTTCCTTTACATATTAATGATTGTTGAACACTTTTTAAGATGTTTCAGCATCATCTTTTACTTCCTATGGGTGAAGTTTTGTTCAGCTCTTTACTACACCCTTCTGGGTAAGGGTCAGTTTGGCTTTCTAATGTCTTTGACTTTCCGTGAGATTTATATATCTGATGCTAATGCTCTCAGATGTAACACCTTGAAGGTTCCCTCACGCTCTGAAAGGCTTCTCCTGCACTTCCTTGATTGTTGTCTTTTCACTGTGCAGAAGCTTTGAGTTTGATGAAGGCCCATTTGTCACACTGTTGACCTTATTTCTTTACCGCAGATGGTGTTTGATTTAGAACGTATTTTATTATGCCTTTGTCTTCTAGGTTTTGTTGCCAACGTTTTCTATCACCTTCCGTGTTTCAGTTCACTCTGAGATTCTTTGATCCCACTTGCAGTGATTTTTTGTTACCAGGGTGAGAGGAGGGGCTTAATTTTGTCCTTTCTACAAGTGGGATCCAGTTTTGCCCAGTACCATTTTGCTAAAGATTCCAATCAGGAGAACTCCAGTTCCAGGGGAATCCGACACCCTTTCTGACCTCCGCGGCATTGCACGACAGGGTGCACAGACCTGCATGAAAAAAAAAAAAAAAAAAAAAAAAAAAAAAAAAAAAAAATAATTAATAAAAAAAATTAAAAAAAAAATAAATAAATAAATAAATAAGTACTGCCACTTCTCCAGTGTATGTTTTTAGCCCCCTTGTCAAAATATTAGGTGACTGAAATTGTATGAGCTTAAGTTTGGATCTTCAATTTTGCTCCATTTATCTATGGGTCTATTTTTGGGTTAGTACCGTGTTGTTTTTATGACTGTAGCCTTGTGGTATAGTTTGAAGTTTGGTAAGGTGATCCCTCCTGTATTGATCTTTTTGCTTAGGGTTGCTTAGACTATTCCGGGTTTGTTTTGTTTTCCATAGAAATAAGGGGGATGTTTTTTTCCAGTCTGTGAAGAAACTCATGTGGATCTGATTGGGATTCCATTGAATCTGTACATCAATTGGGTAGACCACTGGACATTTGTACTATATAAATTTCCCAATCCATGAGCATGAGATGTATTGCCATCTTTTGATGTCACTTTCAATCTCCATCTTCAGGCCGGCTGCTTAATTTTTTGTTGTTGTAGCATCTTGGTTGTTTTGGTTATGTTTATTCACAGGTATTTTTTTTGAGGCTATTGTGAGTGGAATGTTCCTTATACTTCCTTCTCCAGTTGTTTATTGTTGTGTAAAGAAAGGGGATACTGATTTTCTAGTTTTAATTTTGTATCCTGCCCTTTGCTGAAGCTGTTAATCTAATCATTTCTAGGAGTTTTCTGGTGGAGGTTTTTACCATCCCTTAGATAAACTATCAATTCACCTGAAAAAAAAGACATTTGACTACCTCTTTTCTGAATAGCACCCTTTAATTTGATTTCTTTTTTGTTTGCAAATTTCAAGCATGAGCCTCTGAAGAGGCGTGTGTGCTAAGGTGTATAGCCTTAGCAGTGGTCTCCCAACTTAAGGGAATGCTTCCAATTTTTCTGCATTTAAAATTATGTTGGCCATGGGTTTGCTCATATATGGTTTTGTTTATGTTGAGGAATGTTCTCTTAAATCCAATTCCCTCTAGAACATCAAACATGAAGGGATGCTGATCTTGTCAAAGACTTTTCTCCGCCATCAATGAGAAACTCATGTGGTTTTTGTCTTGCAGTCCATTTATGTGTTTTATGATATTTTATTGATTTTCATCTAGTGAAACTTCCTGCATGTCCTTGTGTGTGGAATCCAACTTGATCAAGCTGGATGTCTTTTTGATGTGGGTCCCCATGTGATTTGCAAGTATTTTCGTGAGCATTTTTGCATTATGTTCATTAACGAGATGGGTTTATAGCTTTCATTTTCATGCCACCCCCACTTCCTTCACTCTTGCTCACAACTCTGATCATAACAGCTCTTATGTTCCACACTGAGGGATGTGGCCCACCAGATAAGTGTTGAAGTAAACATTCCTCACCACTGCTCAAAACTGTGAAATTTGTCTAAAACTTAAATGGCTGTTCACTGTGTCCTTTGGGACACTGTTAGTACTGGTAAGCCTTGTCTTTTGCCTCTATTTTAATAAAGACAAACTGGTAGTAAAGGGAATCATGATTAATGCAGTAAAATTCACCTTAAGTCACAAGAACATTACAGCTTCTTGTAGTTAAAATCCTTTCTTTTCCTATTGCTCAAAGAAATCAAAACTTAACTGAAGATGTAATTTATTTGTATGGTCCATCTCATCTGAAGACGTATTGGAAATAAAGCTTTTAAATGTAAGCATTTCAAGATAAAAATAAGGCAACAATTTTCTCTGTCATGGGCTGTAGAGAATTATATACACACCTAAAGATAGATGAAAGATGTGAGATAGAGATAGATAAATGATAGATGGAGATAGATCACAAACATCTTTTGCACTTTAGCATAACCAGCAGTTTTATTAGTAATCTATACTCGTTAAGCAGATATATTTAATCATTCAAGTTATATTTGAGCAAGTGAAATTAATTGTATTTTTTACTTTTCATAATTTCAAATACTTTAAAGGTTATGAAAGTAAAAAAAAAGTGACTGTGTTTCAGATTTTCAGTGCAATTCTAAATATTCTTTCTTGCAAAAATTCATGACTGCTTGCCTAAATTCAGTGATATTATTTACTTGGTTGTTAAAACATATGATCTTTAGCTTCCTTACCACTATCTCTTTCTCCTTGTCATTTTCAATCTGCCACATGACATAGATTGAAGGAAAGTTCAGCATATTCCAAAATATTGAAAAAATGTAGATGAATTACATGGGAGACATATTGTTGTATTTAGATATCTGCAATGTGCATATTAATTTTTTAAATACTTTTATTGATGGTTTTTGTATTTCATACATTATCTTTCAGTCCAATTTAGATACATTCTCCCTCTCCCTGCCCCCTGACCCACTCCAGTTCGTGCCCTCTGCCATATATGTCTTGCATCTTTCTTTTGGTCTTTCCAAAGTTTGTCACTGCAGAGGCTTGTTTTGGAAGAGTTTAAATATATCAGTCAGTTCTTTGACCCAGTCTTTATGTTGTTGTTCCCTCCCCTTTGTATTGTTCCAACATATGCCTACATCACATATGTATCAAAATAATGACCACTGAGAATAAACTGTATGTTAATTCCAAAATATGTTTAGGCATTCATATTTTCCCCTTTAATTTTATATTAAATATAAATAAATAAACTAAAATGTAAATTTGTACCTTCCACTCATATACAGTAATTACAGAGTCTGAAAATAAGTGGTAAGTCAAGTCAAGAGCCCATTAAGAGATTCACATTATGACAACACAGTTGCATTCAGATAAAAAGAAATAAATAATAATATTTTTCAGTTTGACTTTCAACTGGGGATTTGGTGTTAGCATGCACAGATGAGGGAAACTATTTGCCATTTGTTTTTCTGGGACTGTGTTACTTCATGTAGCATAATGACTTCAAGTTCCATCCATTTACCTGCAAAATTCATGATGTCATCTTTCTTTACTGCTGCATAGAACTCCATTGTGTAGATGTACCTCATTTTTGTTATCCACTTGTCAGTTGGGGGGAATTTGGGTTGGTTCCAGATCTTTGCTATTGTGAAGAGTGTGCCAATAAACATAGATGTACATGTATCTTTGCAGTAGGATGAGTCTTGTGGGTATATACCCAGGAGTGGTATGACTGGGTCAGGTGGTAGGCTCATTCCAAGTCTTATTTTCATTTTTTTATTTATTATTTTTGTATGAGTGTTCTGTCTGCATGTGGGTTTGTGCACCCATGTCATGCAATGCTGGGGAGGTCAGAAGAGGGTCTCAGATTCCCCTGGAACTGGAGTTCTCCTTGAATTGGAGTTACAGGCGGTTCTTAACCACCATGTGATTGCTGGGGATTGGACACGGGTCCTCTGCAAGAGCAGTCAGTGCTCTTAACCACTAGGCTATCTCTCCAGCCCCCATTCCAAGTCTTTTAAGGGTTCTCCACACTGCTTTCCATAGTGGTTGTACACGTTTACATAACTACCCACAGTGGAAGTGTTCCCTTTCCCCACAACCTCTCCAGCATTTGGTGACTTTTGCCATCTTCATCTCAGCCAGTCTTATCAGAGGGAGATGATCCTGAGACTGGTTTTAATTTGCATTTCCTTAAGTATTAATGATGTTGAACACTTTTTAAGATGTTTCACATCATCATCTTACTCCTATTGGTGAAGTCTTTGTGTCAGCTCTTTACTCCACCTTCTGGGTAGGGTCATTTGCTCTAATTCTTTGCTTCTGAGAGTTTTATATATTCTGGATGCTACTGTTCTCTCAGATGTAACACTTGAAGGTTCCTCACGCTCTGAAAGGCTTGTCTCCCACTTCCTTGATTGTTTCTTTTCACTGTGCAGAAGCTTTTGAGTTTGATGAGGTCCCATTTGTCAANAATTCATGACTGCTTGCCTAAATTTAGTGATATTATTTACTTGGTTGTTAAATTCCGAGTTTTGGCTGTGTTTGTGTGGACTCGGATTCTCAATGTTTTTTTTTTTTTTGTTTTTTTGTTTGTTATGTTTTTTTTTTTTTTTTTTGTTCTTTTTGTTTTTTTTCTATTATTGTACATTGGTCTGTGAGCTTTTTTTTTTTGGTTTTTTTGTGTTGTTATTGTTTTTGTTTTGTATTGTATTATTTCATTTTATTTATTAATTAATTTTTATTTTTTTTGTGTTGTTTAGTTGTGTTTGTGGTTTGTATGTGATGGGTGGTTTGTGTTGGTTGTGTTTTAGTTGGTTATGGCGAATTCTTTGTTTTTGTGTGAGATGTTGTGTTTAGTGATGTGTCACCAAATCATTGGAAACATTGATAGATGTATATAGACATGCGACACTGCACACACGAAAAATGATGGAGGTCCGAAAGTCAGCATGGATAATATGCAGAATGTAGTGTGTATAAATAATATCAAGAATCAGATCTTTCGAGACAAGACGTAGAGTGCATTCAATAGGACTCACATAATACGTAATATATTCATTTTTAAATACTCTTGATTGCGATGGTTTGGTGGATTTCCATGACACAATCAATCTTTCAGTCAAAATTTAGATACATTCGACCTCTACAGGACCCGAACCCAATACCAGTTCGGTCCCGCTTGCCATATAGGCTTGGCCATTTCGGTCGTTTGGTCTTCTGTTTTATTTTTTTCAAAGTTTTTATTTTTGTGTTCTTTTTTTTAGATTTTTTTGGCTGGCTGGTGCAAATGTAGTTACAATCATGAAGAAGTCAGTTGCGGTGAACAATGGTCTGTAGGTGGGTCCATAGAACTCGGGTGTGTGCCAAAATGATGACTAGCATCCTATTACTGTATCAAAATAATGATTTTTTATTAGTACTGTAGATATTTGAAGGACTGTATTTCGTTGGTAAGTACAAAATATTCTTGTTTAGGGCATTCCTAGTGTGCCCCGTTAAGTTTATAATTCACAACTCTTTATTTTACATTATTAATTATCACATCCCTTATTATAATGGTAATTTGTAAATTGCCATCATACAGTAATACAGCGTCTGAAAATACGTGGTGTTTAAGTCAAGCAAGAGCCCATTAAGAGTCGATTTACATTATGACAACACAGTTGCATTCAGATAAAAAGCACTAACAATTTAATTTGTTCTTATTTTTTTTTCTTTTTTTACCTTTTTTTTTTTTTTTTTTTTTTTTTTTTTTTTTTTTTTTTTTTTTTTTTTTTTTTTTTTTTTTTTTTTTTTTTTTTTTTTTTTTTTTTTGTCTTTTTTTTTCTGGGATTGTGTTGCCTCACTTAGCATAATGACTCAAGTTCCATTCAACTTTTATTCTTTCTTCCTGCCAAATTCATGAGTTGTGTTTGTATTATTGTGTTGTTGTTTTTCTTTTTACCTTTTTGTGTGGTTCTTGTTTGCCTTATTTGTTAGAACTCCATTGTGGATTTGTTCGATGTTGGTTTGTTTATTGTGTTCCTAAGCTTGTTTTTTTGGTGTTCTTGGATGTTATTAGTGTTGTTGTGGTGTGTGTTTTGATGTTGTCTTGTGGTGGTGTGTGTGTCTTGTGTTTTTTTGGTTTGTTTTGGTGGGTGTTTGTTTTGTTTTTGTTGGTGGTTTTTTTTTTTTTTTTTTTTTTTTTTTTTTTGCTATTGTGAATAGAGCTGATATAAACATAGATGTGCATGTATAGCTGTGATAGTTGGGAGGAGTTAGGTGGGTATTGATAACAGGAGTGGTAGCGACTGGGTAAGTTGGGCGGTAGGCGACATGTTCAAAGTATGAGTTTTTAATTTTGGTATTTAGTATTTGATGAGTGGGCTGTATGAATGGTGGTGGGCGAAATAATGGGAAGTTTGCATATGATGGGAGGGTAGCAGAAGAGGGGTATATGAGGGGATTACCACAAGCGTCAGAATGTTGAGTTCTCCGGGAATCTGGATGTTACAGGCCTGCGTTCTGAAACTAACATGTTGATTGGGCTGCAGGGATTGACCCTTGGGGTCCTTCAGGGCATGAGGTCCATTGTTGCAGGGCGCTAACCACTAGGTCAGCGATACAGCCCAATTCAAGTCTTGTTTTAGGGGGCTACACCTTCTGCGTTGACAGGTGGGTGTACAGTGCTACATGACTGACCAGCAGTGGCGGAGGGGTAGCACCACTTTCCAAAACCGCTGCCAGCATGTGGTCACTTTGGCAATCCTCAATGTCGTAACAAGGAGTATCCGAGACGAGATGATAATGGAGAAGGGTGTTATGGCACTGTTCCTGAAGTGAGTAATGGATGGGTGAACACTGTCCGAAGCTGGTTTAAGCAATTATTAAGTCATATATTGGTGAGGCATTTGTTTCAGGGATGCGTTATAGCCACACACTTTATGGGTAAGGCATTCGTCGTCTTAAGTATTTGAATTTCTTGAGGAGCTTTATATATCTATGCTAATGTCTCTCAGATGTATCACTGTGAAAGGTTTCTCACGCTTGGGCTTTCTCCTCACTTCCTTGATTCGTTTCTTTTCACGTGCAGAAGACTTTGATCTGTGATGAGGTCAATTTGTCACACTTTGACCCTTATTTCTTACCGCAGTATTGTGTTTGATTTAGAACGTATTTTATTATGCCTTTGCTTCTAGTTTATGTTCCAACGTTTTTTCTATCACCTTCCAGTGTTTCACCGTTTCACTCTGAGATTCTGTGATCCACTTTGCAGTTGATTTTTGTACCAGGGTGAGAGCTGATTGGGGCGTAATTGTCCGGTTCTTTACAAAGGCGTGGATAAGTTTTGCCAGTACCAATTTGCTAACAGAATTCCTAATCAGGAGAACTAAAGTTCACAGGGGAATCGAACCGTAATATCTCGGACTCGCGGCATTGCACGACAAGGGTGCACAGACCTGCATGAAAAATAAAGAAACAATTAAAATAAAAAAGAAAAAATAATAATTAATAAAAAAAATTAAAATAAAAATAAATGAAATAAATAAAATAATGCTACATAAATTGCACGATGTTCTGAAACTGTAAATTGAGAATGTATAGATTATTTAGCCCCGACTTAAATTATAAATGTCAAAATTTTAGGTGATAAATGTATGAGCTTAAGATATTGCGACTTAACAATTTGCCATATCTATGGCTATTTGTAGTCCTGTGTTTATACGAGCTTGTAGAATGGAAGTGCACCCTCCTAATATTCATCTTTTGCTTAGGGTTGCTTAGCTATTCCTCAGGGTTGTTTTGTTTTTCCATAGAAATAAGGGGATGTTTTTTTCAGTCTGTGAAGAAACTCTCGCGGGATCTTTGCTGGATTCACATTGAATCTGTAATCAATTGCGGTAGCACTGGACATTTGTTACTATATAAAATTTTCCACATCACATGAGCATGAGATGTCTTGCCATCTTTTGTGCTTCACTTTCAACTCCATCTTCAGGGGCCTTTAATTTTTTTGTTGTAGCTATCTTGGTTGTTTGGTTATGTTTGTTCACAGGTATTTTTTTTGAGGCTATTGTGAGTGGAAGTCTCCTTCGTATTCCTTCCCAGTTTGTTATTTTGGTGTAAAGTAAAGGGATACTGATTTTCTAGTTAATTTTGTATCCTGCCAATTTCTGAAGACTGCTTAACAATCATTTCTAGGAGTTTTTGGTGGAGCGTTTTACCATCCCTTAGATAAAATATCAATTCACCTGAAAAAAAAGGACATTTGACTACCTCTTTCTGACATAGCACTCCTTTTAATTGTTTTTTCTTACTGTTTTAGCAATATTTTCAAGCATGACTGCTGAAGAGGCGTGTGGATAAGGGGTTATGCCTTAGCTGGTCTCCCAACTTAAGGGAATGCTTCCAAATTTTTCTCATTTAATATGTTGGCTGTGTGTTTGTTCATATATGGTTTGTTTATGTTGAGGAATGTTCTCTTATAACCAATTCCCTCTAGAATATAACAGGAGGGATGCTGATCTTGCTCATAGCCTTTTCTCGCATCAATTGAAAATCATGTGGTTTGTTGTTTGCAGTCATTTATGTGTTTTATGGATATTTTATTGATTTATCTAGTTGAACTATCCCTGTCACTTGTGTGTGATCCAACTTGATCAATGCTGGATGATCTTTTTGATGTGGGTCCACTAGTGATTTGAAGTATTTTCGTTGAGGAATTTTTGATCTATGACTTCATTAACGAGAGGGTCTATGTTTTCTTTTTTTGTTCTATCTTGCCTGGTTTGGGTAGTAGAGTGATACTGACTTCATAAAAGATTGGGCGATTTACCCACTGTTGTAATCCTTATGAACCGTGGAGTAGTAATGGTTGTAAGATTCTTTAAAAATGTTTTATAGAAAGTCTTGTTGTGAAATCCATCCGATATTGGGCGTTTTTTTAGTTTGGAGGTTTTTTTTATTACATCTTCAATTCCTCAAATATTATGGGTCTGTTTACAAACTGCCACAATCTTTTCTTGATTAATGTCTTTTGCCTTCTAAGGATTTCAGATATTCATCCATTTCTCTTAGAGTTTTCAAATTTAGTCAAGTATAGGTTTTTGAAGTACTTCTCATATGATTGTCTAGATTCTTCTTTGTATGTTGTGATGTTTCCCTTTCAAAATGAATAAATATTGATTGGAGTTGCTTGCTATTTTTTTTATTAACTGCGGAAGAGTTCTGCCTCTTTCGTTATATTTTAAAGAGTGACTTTGGATTCATTGATTATTTGTATTATTTTCTTCTTATATTTCAGTGATTTCTAATCTGAATTTTTGGTTTTTTTTATTTTTTTTTTCTTATATGTTTTTGATTTCGGAGTCATTTTTTGTTGTCTCTCAAGTATTTTCAGTTGCAGGGTAGCTATTTTATTTGTTACTTTCTGTTTTTATAATGTAGGCAAACTTAACGGGTATAATTTCCTTCTTAGGGCTAATTTTCAAATATCTCACAGGTTTTGTTGTGTTGTATGTGTTAATATTCAGTCCATGGAATACGTTTATTTATTCTTTATTTTTTCCCTGAAACATTCATTATTCAGGTGTGTATTGTTCAGTATCCATGTGTTCTTTTAGGGTTTCTAGGGCTTATTCTGGTGTTTCTTATTGAGTCTTTCTATCACTGTGTCTGATATAATGCATGAAATAATGTCAATCATTTGGTATTTTGTGGAAGATTTCTTTTGCGTCCACAGTGTGTGGTCGATTTTGGAAATGTTCCATGGGGTGCTGAGTTGAAGTATATTCTCTGGTGTTGTGTGGAACTATACTGTAGATGTCTGTGAGCGGTTCCATGTGGTGCACACGCACACACACGCAGTTCTGATGTCTCTCTGCTTATTTTGTCCTGTTGATCCAACGGGCTCAGTGGGGTATTGTAACCCCCCACTGTTCTAGTCTGTCTTCCATTGCTGTGACAAAAACCACTCTGACTGACACTTCACCTTGGGGAGGAAAGGATTTATTCAGCTTAATCTCCTGGGTCAACAGTTCATCAATTAGAGGAGCCTCAAGGCAAGAATTCCGTGCAGGAACTTGGAGGCAGGAGCGGAAGCATAGGCCATGGAGGTATGCTGTTCAATGGCTTGCTACCCTGGCTCATGTTCAGCCTGACCTCTTATACAGGACACAACAACCTGCCCAGATGGTTGTGGATCACCCATAGGTGACGCTGGGCCCTCTGACATGGATCAACAATCAAGACAATACTCCCACCAGACATGGCCCCAGGCCATTCCACATGGTAGCCAGATCCCCATTTGAGGCTCCCTCAACCAGGGTGTGTCAGTTGACACTAAAGCATCAGCACACCCAATATAGTGTCTTGGGATTTAATCTGTGTCTCAGGTCTGGAGGCAGTGTTTATAAAAGTTAGGTGCACCAGAGTTTGGAGCATAAACATTTAAGATTGTGAAGTCTTCTTGGTTAATTATGGCCCTATTGTCTCTTCTGATTAATTTTACTCGGATGTATTTTTTTGCTTTTGAGGACAGGGTATTCCCTTGTTAGCTATGGCTGTCTCTGCGGGAACTCACTCGTAGACCCGGCTGGCCCTCGACTCACAGGCGGATCCACATGCCTCTACCCACACTACGTTGCTAGGATTTAAAGGTGTGCGCCACCACAACCGGCTTTTTTTTTTTTTTTTTTTTTGTGTATCAATGTACTGTCTTGCATACAAGTTTGTGCACCCGTGTCGTGCAATGACGCCGGAGTCAGAAGAGGGTTCGGATTCACCCTGGAAATGGAGTTCTCCTGGAATTGGAGTTTTTCAGACAGTTCTAGGCCACAATATGGGTGCTGGGATTGGATACCCGGGTCCTTGTAAAGAGCAGTGGCTCTATAACCGCTAGGGCCACTCTCTACAGTCCCCCCGAGACATGTATTTTGTCTGATTAGCAATTGCAACTCCTGATGGCACTTTGATGCCATTTGTTGGAATATTTTTTTCCCATCCTTTCACTCTAAGGTGGTTTTGTCCTTGTTCGGGGGAGATGTGTTTCTGGAGACAGGCACACAGAGGATTCTGTTTTTCCTAATGCATTTATTTTTTGATTGCAGGAGTTTAGACCATTAATATTTAAGGTTATTATTGAGATATGTTGCTGCTTCATTTCCACTTATTTTTTTTTATTTCCATTCTTGGTCTAGGTTTATATTAACTCTATTATGCTTTTGTTAATTTTGCTTTTTTAATTGGTTAGCCATAGTTGCTCCTTTCCTTTGTTATTTGGATTGCTTCAAGAATTCTATGAAGGGTTGGTTTCCTGGACATCTTGTTTATGTCATGAAAAATTGCTCTTTCTCCTTCACCTGCACTCCGAATTTGACATTTTTGTTGGTTATAATAATCTGGGTTGGCCGGGTGTGGTGTGGACACCTTAAATTCCTAGCACTCAGGAGGCAGGGCAAGCAGCTCTTTGTGAGTTCAAGGCCAGCTGCGTCTACAGAGTGAGTTCTCAGGCAGCTGGGGGCTACAGGGAGACCCTGTCTCAAAAAAGCAAAAAATAAAGAAATAAAAAATAAATAAAAATAAAAATCTGGGTGGCATCTAAATTTGTTTAGCACTGGCGAATAGT
Organism: Rhizomys pruinosus; assembly: GCA_009823505.1. Lineage (NCBI taxonomy): Eukaryota > Metazoa > Chordata > Mammalia > Rodentia > Spalacidae > Rhizomys > Rhizomys pruinosus. The sequence continues at coordinate 447,590 of VZQC01006885.1, forward strand.
GTTTTGCGTCCACAGGCGTCGGTCTCTGAATAGTTTGTACTGAGATGTCAGCTGTGATTTTGATGGGTGTCCCCTTATATGAACTTGTTTTTCTCTTTGAATTTCTGTATTTCGTCTTGGTTTGAGACTTTAGCAGTGTTACTACTATAATATGGCATGGGAAAATTTCTTTTTGGTCTTGTCTATTTCTGCCGCCCTTTGTCTATGTGTTCTTTATTTGTATGGGTTTGACTATTTTTGTTTGGTGCATTTATTCTCTTATTCTGTTGAAGATTGCAAAATACTGTTGTCTTGGGATTCTTCTTCTTCTATCCCTATGATGCAGAGGTTTGGTCTTACCATAGTGTCCCACATTTCCTGATTATTCCACTTTTGTTTATTTTTAAACTTTTCATAGTCATTACATGTGCTTTTTAGTTGTTTTTTATTATCTTGCAGGTCTGATATTCTTTTTTCTGCTTCATCTATTCTATTTCTGAGGCTTTTTTCCCATCCTTTCCTCTTGCATTGGGTTGACAGTTGCTTTCCGTTTTTCATTTCATCTGTGATTCTTAGATTCCTCTTGACTTTGGAGCTTGTCATTTCTTCTTGTAGCCTGCTTTGCTGGTCAGTTTTCTTTTTTTTTCCATTTCATCCTGCGGATCTTTTCCGTGTTTCCACTTCCTTCTGGCGTTTGTCATTTTCTCCTCTAGTTCTTTCTGGAGGTTTGTCATGTTCTCCCTTCATTTCTTTCTGAATTTCTCATTATAATCCTCTAGCGTTATATCCTAGTTCTCTGATTTGTTCTTTATATTCTGTTGATCTTTGACTATGTCTACAATGTTCTTCTAAGGTCTGTGTCTTGATTTCCTTCCACAGAGATTTCATTGTAGGAATCTTCTGTAGGACTGGTAGAGTTCAGTGTGGGTTTATTATAAGCAATTCCTGTGTTATTTTTTCATTGTGTCTTTGGCACGTGAATTTGGTTTTTTGTTTACTTTTTGTTTCGATTCTGGTGCATCAACATTGGTTGCACAGACTAGAATCACTAACACTGCACCTGCTAGATCCTCTGCAACATAGCACCACCAGCTTGAGTTGGTAGGGGACTTGCTTCTTTGGCTATCACTGGTGCCCTGTTGACCTGTTGACCACCTGTCTAAGTCTGCCCATGCCTCACTGCTCACTGGAACCCAAGGTAGAAGGTTTCCACATTATACCAAGCCTTCAAGGGGGGGGGGTGGTGGTCATAAAGCCCTAAGGCAGGTGCATCTCACCTGGGTGCACACTGCTGTTCTACTGCAGCCCTGTCTAGGTCTGCCCACACTGCACTCCCTGTTGGAACCTGAGGTGGGAAGTTTCCAGGTTTTGCTAAGCCTCCAGGGACAGGGGAAGGGGGTGCAAAGCCCCAAAGCAGTGGTGCCTCACCTGGGTGTGGCTGGTGGTCTGCTTCACCCCTGTCTAGGCCACACATGCCACTCTGATCACTGGAACCTGAGATGGGAGGTTTCTGGGTTATACCAAGCCTCCAGGTATGGGAGAGGCGCAAAGCCCCAAGGCAGGTGCACCTCACCTGGGTGTGTGCTGGTGTCCTTCTGTGCCCCTGCCTAGATCTGTCCACACTGTTCTGCTTGCTGGAACCCGATGTGGGAGGTTTCCAGGTGATATCAAGCCTCCATGGGTGAGGGGGCACAAAGCCCCAAGGCAGGTGCACCTCACCTGGGTGCATGCTGGTGTTCTGCTGCACCCCTATTTAGGTTTGCCCACACCATACTGCTTGCTGGTACCCAAGGTGGGAGATTTCCTGGTTATACCAAGCCTCCAGGGGTGGAGGGGGTGGCCACAAAGCCCCAAGGCAGGTGTTCTTCATCTGGGCATGCACTGGTGTTCTGCTGAATCCCTGTCTAGTTCCACCCATGCTGTGCTCTTTGCTCAAACCCTGCATATTAATTTTTATATAATAGAAGCACTCTCTGTATTTTGGTATGAAAAAAATTCAAACCTGAGAGAAGTTTTAAACTTGCAAGAAAGACAAAAGTTAGTAAATTTGTTCAATGAGGTCATACTTTAGTTACCAATAACATTACTTCATTTATAATAATCTTATAAGAACTTTGTTTATTCCAGTAATTGCTATTTATCTGGTACAATATTCTTAAATAAGCAAAACATTTCAGTCAAAAACAATTACAAATTTCTTGGTAATACAATTCTATTATATTAGTGCTAAATCATTCTTTTCATTTTCATACGTATATACAATGTGTTCTGATTACTCTCCTGTCCAGTTTCCTTGGTTTCTCTCCCACCTCTAACAACCACCTCTCCCTGATACAAACTTCTTTTCCATATTCATGTGTTTTCTGTTTTGTTTCAGGATCCAATGAGTTTAATGAGGACCATCCACCTGACTATGGATTTGGAATTCTTTAATGAGCCTGGTGTTCTCATCAGTGGTTGCTCAAGTGATGGCCATTACTCTCCAATTCCTAGAGTCTATTAGTGTCTACTACTTCCTGAGTTTCTCTTAAATCCCTGGTTTGCTGTTGATAGGCTCTTTCTGTGCAAGGTCTGTGTAGTTCATGCAGTGGCACTGAGTTGGCATTGCAATGGCTGCATCATGCCCAAAACATTGCATTCCTCACTCTTTTTTTCTAGCTTATGGTTCTTAAATTCTCTTTCCACATCCCATAGCAATCCATGAACCTTACACAGAGTAATATAAATGCCTTATTTATGGCTGAACCATCACCTTTATTTATTCTTGAAAATTTGAGCAGTCATGAGTCCCTGCATTCACTGAATTTTACTGGAAAAAGAGGCTTCTCTGATTAAGACTGAGAGCAGAATTTTTCTCTGGTTATATGCTGAAAACTTCAGTTGTCAGCCTGACACAACTAGGAAGAGGGTAACTCATTTGAGGGATTTTCTCCTTTGGATTGGCTTGTGGACATGTCTGTGAGGCATAGACACACTTGTGCAGGTGGTCCTGGGTTATAATAAGAAAGTGGACTGAGCACAGGCCTGAGAGCAAGTCAGTAAGCAGAATTCCTCCATGTTCTGTGCCTCAGTTTCTGCCTCCAGGTTCCTACCCTGAGTTCCTGTCCTGACTTCCCTCAGTAAGGACTGTCACTTAGAAGAGTCCATAGGAAGCGTCCCTCCCTTAGTTGGTTTGTTCAGCATTTTATCACAGAAATAGAAAGCAAACTGGAACTGAGCACAAAGATACTTAATTCGAAAGTAGTCTGATATATGCCAGTTTAGTTAAGCAACATTAGTGAGTTCTTCTCTGAGGCCTGCTACTTCCCCAGGCATGGAGGTTTTATTGAAATCTACAGATTCAGAAATGGATTCCTTTCTATGGAGCAGGTCTCAAGTATAATCAGAAAATGGTTGGTTACTCTGAACACATTATATCACAAGAGCCATGCCATTATTGCACAAGTAGGTAGATGTTTTTCAGTTTGGTATTATAATTCATAGAGTTTGCAACTGGGAAAGACCATTAGTGCCTTTTCTCACTTGGCAGCCTACTAAGCACCTTTCTGAGGTGTGAAAGCTAACCAGCAAGAGGAAGCTTCAGCTCAGTTCCAATTTGGGATTTTTGTATCATGCAATTATAGACTGTGGTGTCTTCAGCAATAGGGTCTTATCATCCATCTAGTTCTTAAGGGCAACCAGCAGGAATGGGAAAAGTGTGCATTGTTTGGAGGGGGGACACTCTGGGACTTCCCTGGCCTGCAACTCAAAAGGTAGTTTCCTAATCTAAATCCAGTATTTTTTTTCTTTCTTTTTTTATTGAAGTTTTGTGCATTTCATGCAACATTTCTTAGTCAAATTTAGACTCATTCCCCCTTCCATGCCCCCCACCCTGCCAGAGCTCATGTATTCTTTTTCTCAGTCTTTTTTAAGTTTTTTGGTGCAGAAGTTTACTGTTTAAGTCTTTGAACCAGTCCTTTTAGTTTTTGTTGCTCCCTTCAATTTGTACTGCTCCAAAATATGTATATATACATGCCACACATATACCAAAATTATGGCATCTGAAAATAAACTATAGGTTATTTTCAAAATATGTTTAAGGATTCACATTTTAACAGTAGAGCTGTATGCAAGTAAAAAGAAATATTACTTAACATTCCTATGTTACATAACAAGTTGATGTTTTTTTAAAGTACCTTTTTTGCATTTTATTTATTTATTTTTAATTTTTATTTATTTCTGTATGTGTATGAATGTACTGTCTGCATGCAAGTTTGTGCACCCGTGTCGTGCAATGCCACAGAGGTCAGAAAAGGGTGTCGGATTCCCCTGGAACTGGAGTTCTCCTGGAATTGGAGTTTCAGACAGTTCTCGGCCGCCATGTGGGTGCTGGGGACCGAACCCGGGTCCTCTGCAAGAGCAGTCGGCTCTCTTAACCACTAGGCCATCTCTCCAGCCCTGCATTTTATTTTTTAAAACCTGTGTATTCTAAGAGTAGCCTTGCCCAACCTTGAAAAAAAGTACCATTCTCTTTAACACACACACACACACACACACACATATTCTTTTTTTAAAGTTGTATTTTAATTGTGTTACAAAATAATGTATTTCTTTCTTTTTACTACATTTATTTATATGTGTATACATTTGTATGCATGGGGGCATGTGTGTGCTATGGTGCACATACGGACATCTAAGGACAATCTTTGGGAGTTAGTTTCTCCTTCAACCATGTAGATCCTAGGGAACAAACATAGGTTTTGAGGCTTAGTGAGAAGAGCTTTGCACCACTGAGCCTTATCACTGATCCAGAGAGTAAGGTTCAATATTACTTCTTCATGTCCCATTCTAAATCCTTCCCTTTTTGACAGAAGGTCTCATATATCCAAGAACGCCC
>VZQC01006886.1:4930-16412 GCA_009823505.1 Rhizomys pruinosus
CAGATTGTTCCCTAGGCTTAGAAAAGGGGCACAGGTGGATGAGAAGCAAAACAGTCTACTTTCTCTGGAGCTGTTGTCTTGGACTCTGGTCAATTCTGGCTGTTTCCTTTCATGGGCTGACAGTTTGTCCAGGAATAACCTTTCGATCCTACTAATGAAGCACAAGCAATTAGATATATAGGTATTTAAACAGTACTAATTGTTATCATAGGTTACTTTGGTATAGACACAGATGTTTGGATGGTATGTTAATCCATGAATTACATTTTTTTCTGTTAAATATGACAGGGTCTTACTGTGGCTTATAACATCTCCTGACCATTAGAGGATGTAAGCTTGTGGCATCAGCCATGGGTTATTCCTCCAAGGAGAGAGCCAATAGCCAATTAGATTTGGGATATACAGGCATATGGCTGCCTCTGCTGCACAGTATTTCCAGGCAGGTGAGGTGTACCTGGTGCTGACAGAGGAGTCTTGCTTGACTCAGGGAGACCCATATTTGCTTTATTGGTTTAGCGGCCTTTGGTAACACTCTCTGGTATTCCAGAAACCATCTGTACACTTGCAGTACCTTAGTAATTATCTGGCAGCTAACTAGATACTGAGGGACATCATCATTTCTCTGGGTATACAATTTTGTGCATGACTGCTTAGGGGACCTAAAACTCAGCTTTTGTCTGACAAGATCAGCACTAGGGGTGGTCTAGTACAGTGCAGATGAGAACAGGAATATAAACAGAATATGTAGAATTTGTATATGTGCTCCTGGTTAATGTGACATGGATTTAAGTGATAATGTCATAACTTAAAGAGTTAATTTTCAAATTACTTCTTTAAACATTAAATCCATTTATTTTGCTTAACACATTTAGTTCTAGGCTAATATGTACCTTCTGTACCTTTATTTCAGGATTCCAGCCAGTGCTATAGTGTTTGTCTTATGTACCGTCTGGCATCAAATCACAAGTTTTTCCCCGAAGCAACAATTTAATGATATAATAATCTCACTTGGTATTTTTTTTAATCTTTTCTGGAACCACAAGTCATATCCAAGGGATTTCTATCTACCATTCAGAAACAAAAGATGGTTATTAAGCTTATTGATAAAGGAAACAATGATTTATTGCCCAGATCCTTTTGAAATTGCACTGTTTGGACTTTGGATGAAAATGGTATGTGACTTTCCTTTGGTTTCAAGGGACTCAAGCTTCTTTTCCCATGACTCTTGTACATTACTAAACTAATTTTTATTTGGTGTTGGTCCATAAAATAACTGGAGCATTTTGTCCGGGCTTCATTAGTTAATGCGAAATTTATAACTTTCTCTATATATACATTAGACAAATAATGCTTAAAAGGACTGATTCTAAATTTGGATTGCCTAGATTTAAGTCCTACTAAGTTATTTGAGTCTTCTGTATCAGAATTTATTTTTCCATAAAATAAGAATTATAGTTACAACCTGATAGGTTTGAGAGGATGAAATGAATAAGTGGACATTCAGTGTTGTATGCCTGGAATGTCGAAAGTACTCAATGTTAAATGCTACCTTTTACAGCTTAATTGGAATAATAAGTCATCTACCAGTCACCACGATTGTATTTCTCCAAATGTTTCTTCTAAACTTATCCCTTTTCAAAAAATGACTTATTTATTATTGTATGTGGTTAATTGGATATGTTTTGACATATTTACATAAGAAAGAATTTATCTTCACTTTAGGTAATCTTATCACAGCACTATCTGCCATATCATTTTATAAATATAGAAATAAAGCCATTTGAAATGTTTTTCTAAGATTATGAGTCTTGGACTACTGAAAAATAACTGAGCTTAAATACTTATACAACTAAGACTAGAATTGATGTATCAGATAAAATAAAATTAGAGGGCATACATTAAATTGCTGTTCCTTGTTATTTTCATCTAAACTTTTTAGATTTTGAAACAACAATAACAAATATCTACCATCTAAAAAAATGCATCTGAATTGCATTCTGTCCACAAGAGCAGTGCTTTTGGAGAGTAAGTACCCTGTAATGAAACTGTTGTGAGCCCTGCAGACAAGCTCCTCATATGTCAAGCACCTGGGATGGTGAGGCAAGCTTAATACACAGAAAGAGCTGTTATTAGCAGCAACAGTGTTCCACACCCTTGGCATGACCTTTGTCTTTGAAAATAAGAAAGAGAGCATTGCACCTTGGCTGTTTTCTTCAGGCAAGAGCTTATGTGAACTCTGTATACTGTAGTAGTTCTGGGTGATTTTTTTCTCTTAATGCAGGCCTTTCTTCCATGACTTCTTTCTTATAATGCAGTACTAATGGCAATTTAGCTTGTATGAACTTTGAGAATACACTCTTACAAGGCTTGTAGCACAAAACTTATATTATTGAAGGTCAGTGGTTGTTTTTCTTGCCTTCATTTTAATAAAGGCAGCCTCAAGTTATTGTACTACAAAAATAATTGGGTATCATTTTGTTTGGTTGTATAGTATTTGTAACATTTTAAGTGATTGTATTAGAATGTACAACTCATTGAAATAGGTTGAAAGTATATGTCAGATTGCAGAGTTTGCATAAAATCTTGCCTTCCATTTTCACTTTCCACTGGTTCACAAATTTAGGCCCAGAGAAACTGAGTCATCACAGTGTTGGAAAGCCAGAAGATTCTGTTTTCAGGTAAATCTCAGTTTCATTCTTCTTTATTCACATAGATAGGTTGTGGTGTTTCTTTTTTTTTATTATTTATACATATATTTTTTTATCAAATCTAGACCTGTGTCCTCCCATCCCCCCACCCCTCCAGAGCTTGTGCATTCTGCCAAACATGCTATTCATCTCTTTCTCAGTGTTTCTCAATATTCTCCATGGGGAAGTTGACTTTTGAGCAGAAATTCACTGTTTCAGTCAGTTCTTTGATGCAGTCCTTTCTGTTGTTGTTGTTGTTGTTTTTTCCAATATGCATCATTCACAACTGCTTTGGACAAAGAGTTCTTTTAAAAATTTTTTAAATTATTATTTATGTGTATGAGTGTACCGTCTGCATGTAGGTCTGTGCACCTGTGTCCTGCAATGCCTCGGAGGTCAGCAGTCTTATCCCCTCAGCCATCTCTCCAGCCCAGGTTGTGGTATTTCTAATGCAAGAGGAGAGATCTCATTATATTGATAATGTAGCCCCAGATGGTAAAAGGACAATATAGCAAGGCTGGAGCTTTCCAGACCTGTGAGACTCCACTGTAGCATCATGGACAGCTATGCCCCACTGGATTCTTGGAGACGCAAATGCTAGATGGGCTGTGTGTGCTCCTGCTTGGTAGAACTAAGCTTAAAACCTAGGTTCACACTGAGCACATGCACAGTGACTTAAACACAATGTCAAAAAATTTGTCATAAAAGGGGTTTGGTGGCGTGTGCCTTTAATCCCAGCATTCAGGAGGCAGAGGCAGGCAGAGTCTGTAAGAACAAGGTTAGCCTGGTCTACATAGAGAGTTCCAGCCCAGCGGTGGCTACCAGGAGACTGTCTCAAAAAGACAAACAAAAACAAAACCAAAAAGCTTTGTCATGTAAGGAACATGCTTGATTCTCCCTCAAGCATGAAGCCCAGTTGTTGCTCTTCCATCAATTAACAACATGAAAGCTGGTGCTCTAATACAGGCTGAACTAGGGGTTGAAGAGGTTGGTTCAGTGTGTGGAGTGTTTGCCACACAAGAGTAAGAACCAAAATGTGGATCCTAAACACCCACATAAAGAGCAAGACTTGGTGGCATGCATCTGGAATCCCAACACGAGAAGGCAGAGACTGGATCCTGGGGGCTCATTGGTCAGACACTCTAACTTTTTGGTGAGCTCCATGTTCTGTGAGAGATGCTGTCCCAAATAATAAGGTAGAGAGTAATAATGAACATCAGCCCCTGGCCTCTACAGCACATGCACAGGTGAGCGCACACACATGTGTACACATATGTTTGTGCATACAGATAAAAGGAAATAGTTGAACTCAGGAAAACAAATGAATAAGGGCATTCAGCCCTTTTCAAGTAAATCCAATAAGTCATGAATTTTAAAAGTAGAATGACTGGAAGGAATTTGCAAACAATTCACTATTACAGAGTTTACTACTTGGGCTTGACAATGTTAGACTATGTTCAGAGTAGAAAAAATATAATCAAAGCCGGGCATGGTGGCGCACACCTTGCATGCTTTTAATCCTAGCACTTGGGATGCAGAGGCAGGCGGATCTTTGTGAGTTCGAGGCCAGCCTTGTCTACAGAGTGAGTTCCAGGACAGCTGGGGCTACAGGGAGACCCTATCTCGAAAAGACCAAAAAAAAAAAAAAAAAAAAAAAAATATATATAGGATAATATATATATATATATAATATATATAATCAAAATTGACTTTCAGTGTATATTTAGTACTATTATGACTCTCCTTACTAGCAGGGGATTATTATGGCTCTGATAATTAAAGATTTATGCTCAAAAAATTGTTTCTGTTTCCTTAATTTCTTGATTTCTACAATGAGAATATATTGAGGATTATCATTTTAAAATGAGGAACATTTGTAAAGTTGCAACTAGACAAATAGCATGCAGTAAATGACAATGAACCCTTATTTACGTCTGAAGCAGATATCAGCTTCCTCATTTACAGAAAAGACTGTTAAGGCTCAGATAGCTTCCCCTTCTAACATAAGGCCATATGAAACTTCAGAAATTCAAACAATCTTTAAAAACTGTGGTCCTCTAGCTGGACTGGTTGTTGATTTTATGTTGCTCAGACATAAAACGGCCCATTGATAACATGCCATGTATTTTATTTTTCCTAGATCTGATCACTGCTCAATTGTGGACTGGCCCTGTATCAATGTGTTGGTCAAGGTCTCCCAGTGTAAGCCCAGTCGAGTCAACTTGCATCCTCCTCTCTTTCCATTCCGTCATTGTCCCAGATGCCACACCTCAGGTACTCATTTCTAATTTTTAAATTTAATAGTATTTTACTAGTCTTATATATGAAATATGTTTTGTGCAGGGACTTATATGCTATTTGAGGTCCTTCTTACTTTCTAACTCTATAAATGAATTGCCTTGGACTCTCATCTCATGCCCCCTTGAAAACATACTACCATTCTTCCTCTAATTTTTAAGTGAAGTGAATTCTCATGAGGCACCCCACTGTTCCTGGTACAGTCCTCTGTTTTTTTGGTGTTTTCTGTGTGTCCTGCTCTGGTCCATACCCTACTAGGCAAATTAATCTTTCTTACATATATACCATTTATATACTTCAGATGCATCAATATGCTCAATAATGTCAATAAAGTACATATTCCTGAACATTGAATAAGACACCAAACCCCATCAACTTAAAGTTGAATTTTAGATGACCCCTCTTTTAATTTTTGAAGACCTCCCTGCCTTTCACTTATCCTTTCTTTTTTATTCTCTACTACCTATCAAATTCACTTTAATGTATAATTTCAGGAAATTTTTCTGTCTTCTATTGCTCTTTCCTACTGACATATTCTAAATTCATCTTTTTGAAAAGTTGCTTTATCAAGACATTTTTCTAATCCTAGACAAGTTTCTTTTCAAAAGAGTCACTGTTGTCACACCTGCACACTGTAATTGTAAGCTACCTCAACTCTTCCTGGAATAGGAAGAGTGAATTAATAAATAGAAACAAGAAAATAAACCTGAGCAGACTTCACATTGAAAGTCCCCATCTCCAAACTCTCCACCTAATGACCAAGGCTAATTTGCTTCTCAGTCTTTATTCCTTAAAGCAAATCAATCCCCATCTATTAACAATCTTAGGGGTTTTTTTTTTTTTTTTTTTTTGTTGGTGGGTTTTTTTTTTTTTTTTTTTTTTTTTTTTTTTTTTGGGTTTTTGTCTTTTCGAGACAGGGTCTCCCTGTAGCCCCAGCTGTCCTGGAACTCACTCTGTAGACCAGGCTGGCCTTGAACTCACAAAGATCCGCCTGCCTCTGCCTCCCAAGTGCTAGGATTAAAGGTGTGCACCACCACGCCTGGCTAAAACATCTTAGTTTTTGTGGAGGGAAAAGGTGAAAATCCGAGCTTAGAACTTCCTTGAATGTGTTGCACTGAACTCTGCTTGTCCAGGGGCACTGCATTTGAAAATGCAGAAACAATCTTTTCTCAAAAGCAAGCAGGAGTGCACACTGCACCTTAATCTCAGGCATCTGATTTATCAGGCAAGGGGCATAGTGCTTTTAGGCTACAGTATTCTGTCTCCATTTTCCAACTGGAATAAAATTATACTTTGAAAATGTTCTGTTCCTGAAAGCTCTGATTGGATTGAAAAGTCCAAATGATTATGGCTCCATTAGATATTTCTTCTGTGGAGGGCCTATAAATTGTGTTTATTCTCCAAGCTTTGACTTTATTTATTGGCTATTTTAATGGTCTATCCCTGTTATTTGAGATTTTAAGATGTCTCATTATTTAGGCAAAGTACTATCATCCCAGGATTTATTATGAAAATGGAATCATGCGTACACTGTTTCTACCTTTGTCTTTTGTGGCTTTTTTGTCTAATCATTCAACATATAGGTGTCATTAGGCTAAATCATGCTGTACACTATTTCCTCAGAACTTGAACTGGAAGTTAGGTTTTATTTAATTTTATTTTTAAAATGAGAATATTTTGATCTTTGAAAAATAAGCCGCTGAGAGAAATAATTAAAAAGCAAATGTAAAAGCTAAGATACAAAGTCATATTTTTAAAAAACTATAATTTTTCCCAAAAAAGCAAAAGAGTGACATGCAGGCATACATAAAAAAATATTTATGCATTTAATCCTAGCACTTAGGAGGCAGAGGCAGATCTTTGTGAGTTCAAGGCCAGCCTGGTCTACATAGTGAGTTCCAGGACAGCTGGGGCAACAGGGAGACCCTGTCTCCAAAAAACAAAACATAAAAATTTATGTCAGTCAGACTAATGGCACACACATTTAATCCCATAGCTAAAGAGGCAGGATCAGGCAGACTATCTATGTAAATTCCAGACAAGCCTGGTTACATAGTGACTTCCAGAGCAGCCAGGGCTACCTAGTGAGATCTTCACTCAATTAAAATATAATAATAACAATAATAATAATAATAATACACCATCGGACACAGCGTCATGGTCCTATAATTCAAGTGTGGTAGTTGCTTTGTATATATTTTAAAAGGCATTCAGTAAGTTGTTATTCAAGCATTATATATGGACCTCAAAATTAAGGATTGAGGATTGCTGCAAAGTGGAATTTCCTATTGCTGGGGGGGGCAGATGACTGCTCAGATATACCTTCAGAACATATCTTCAGAACATATGAAGTCTTATAGAGTCACCATATTCACCTTCTTGGCAAATTATGATGAAATTTGTTTAGAAATCTATTCACCATACTTTCTGCTTTGAATCACTGAGTATATTTCTTCCTGTTATTTCATCCCTATTGGATCCAAAGAAATATGGATTCCTCCCTCCACACTCCCCCAACACCTAATGACCAAGGCTAATTTGCTTTTCAGCCTTTATTCCTTAAAGCAAATCAATCCCCATCTGATTAAAACATCTTAGTGAAGCCGGGCGTGGTGGCGCACCCCTTTAATCCTAGCACTTGGGAGGCAGAGGCAAGAGGATCTTTGTGAGTTCAAGGCCAGCCTGGTCTACAGAGTGAGTTCCAGGACAGCTGGGGCTACAGGGAGACCCTGTCTCGAAAAGACAAAAAAAAAAAAAAAACCAAAAAAAAAAATAAATAAATAAAACATCTTAGTGAATATCAACCTTGGCAGCCAGGCTGCTTGCAGAACCCTCCTAAACAAAAGCTACAGAGAAAAATTCACAGTGCTTAGGAGGCTCTTCAGGAATAGTAGTAAGAGCAACAAAGACTGAATTCAAGCTTAGAGCCTTGGTCATAGACTGATAGGATAATTCCCTAGATGTAAAACTGCTGACATTCAAAGCAATTTAATCAAAGCTCTTGCCTTCCCGTTCCCTCTTGGGTTCCAGGACATAATGTGAGGTTTTTAAAATTACTGTCTTCCAAGTGTTAGCATCTTTAGAAAATTCAAAACCATGTTTAGCACCTGAAAGCCTTTCTATTTCACTGCTAGTGTGATGGAAATAAATTCCATATATGCTTTATGGTTTAGATATTCATCTTATTTCATTTTTTAGACTATTTGCTGACAGAGCATGGCTCTTGAATAATACAAGATATATAATAATACAACATAAAACAACCTCTTCTCACCCGTACCCACAGACACAGGAAATGAGGATGCTCACAGGGCCCCCCTCCTTGAGTTAGCTCAATAAATTTGAATTGCTCATTAGAGTTCCTGTTCCTCATTGTTGCCTATATGTGCACAGATTAAGTGAATAGGAATCAGATGGAGAGTGGGGGAGTACATAGAGATTTCACATAATTCCTGTTGCTAGAGAAACCATTTTCTTGCTGTCTGGGCATGCACTGAGCAGCTTAGATCAACTGGAGGCTCAGTACAGCCCTTGCTGTGACTTTGGTAAAGAAAACAAACAGAAGGGAGAATGCTTACAGAAAAAAAGCAGAATTGACTATTAAAACATTCCTTTAATTGGAATGGTTTAGTAGACTGGGCGTTGAAAGGCCTTGTTCTCTGAAATTACCCATGTGCCTGACTATGTGTTTCACACTCCCTGTCCATTTTCATTTCTACTTAGAAAAGATTATGTATTTATATATTTTTGTATATTATGCATATTTACACAAGAATGTTTTCACTTCTTGTCCTTCTTTTTCTCGCTCCATTTCCTCACCCCTATATACCTAGCCCTGTTTAACACACAAGAAACTTTTCTCAGGGGAAAAAAATAAAGGGAGAATGTGGCAGTAACAGCTTCCTCATGAAATCACAAAGAAATGACAGAAAATGAAGCACAAGGAGAGCACAAACTGTGATTTCTATAATTATTTATTTAACATTTGGATCTTTCTTGATGAAGGATTATTTCTAAATATGAACATCAGAAAGTCAGTTAAGGTTCTTTCAGGGAAAATGTTCCAAATTCACAGCTAACTCCAAATGTACTCTTCCAACAACTTTAGTAAGCAGAGTATAAGATAGCTGATGAAGTACATTATTTTAATCCCAAAGCTATTGAAAGAAAGCAGGTAGTGGTAACAAAACATTCTGTATCAATGTATGGATTTGTGACAGCTCTCAAGACAGCTGTGACATATTTTTCTAACAATTTTGCCTGTATTGAAAGTTTTTGATTTCTCCTGCTTTAGGAGGATGATTAACAAATGCCTTTGATAGACTGAGGCTCTGTGCTACTAACTCTCCATTAATGACTTCCATAGTGATTCTCCTCCCATGTGGGAATCATCTCGTTCCAGAGCGCATTGTGCACTTATACATAGTTTTAATTAAAGTGCCTCTGCCTTTATATCACTTTTGTGCCCACCCCATCAGTACTATCAAATGCACCAAACTGTAGCCAACACCTATTTCTTTTCACAACTCTGGCATCAATGCACTGCCTGGTATATACCAAGTTCACAAGATGTAACTTTTCAAATAAGTGAATGAAGCAGCAGATCAGTCCAAAGGAATACTCTGCCCAGGTAACATCATACACTGAGCAGGAGGTAGAAAACAAAGTCCAAGATTTCAAATTCCGTATCAGTTTCAATAATCACATTTCACATTTTTAAAATAAGATCACAAGTATTCAAACCGTCCCATATTTCAAATTACATAAAAACTACTTTAGGAAACTCTATTATGAAAATGATTTTAGTTTTCTTTTCAGTTCTTTCTGAATGGAGCCTGTTTTTTCTTTTTTGTTTTTTTGGTTTTTTTTTTTTTTTTTTTTTTTTTTTTTTTTTTTTTTTTTTTTTTTTTTTTTTTTTTTTTTTTTTTTTTTTTTTTTTTTTTCCTTTTCCATTGTAACCTCTGTCTTAGGTTGTTGCAATGCTAAAATCTCTCTCTGCAGGCACAATTACTAGATGCTAATTTCACCTTCCCTGGGGATATGGCCTAATTTGCATTCCTTTTTAATGACCCATCTTCTTTATGCCAACACATGTTGAAAATGTATGATCGATTTTAACATAATCAGAGAAAAATTACTTGAGCTATGTTTTATTTTATTTACCTATTTATGCTTTCTGTTTTTCTTAGAAAAACATGAGATTTAAATCTGTGTGATTTGTGTAGTTTAGCATGTTTCTCTCTGCTTTTCTTTTGATTCTTTAAATTTTCTAGCACTTTATCTGTCAGTCAAGCATACCAACCGGAGGCTGTTAAGATCTCCATAACTTTGCCCATCACTGCTGACTGAGCCTGTCAATACTAATTCTAAATTTGAACATTACCAACTAAAACACATCCACTCCCTTTTATGTAGGAAGCTAATTCTTACCAAGGTCTCAATTCAAATTTCAATGTCCTTAAGAGCAGGATTTTTTTTTTGCCTTCTGGTTTTCCCTTTCTTGTTAGTTGGTGGAAAAGGCTTGGGTGGCGCTGGGAATCCACGCCTTCTTGTGTTAGGCCTTTTCATTGTAAATGTAATTGACAGAGTTGTCTATTATAAGCTATTTGCTATACAATCTTTATAAATAGCTCCCATGATGTACAAGACAAGTCTAAATGTGTTTGGAAATAGTTTCTGAAGCCACCCTGCTGTGGCTTCCTTTGCCTGTGCCCAGCCAACATTCAGTGAGAGAGGCCAACATTCAGAGCAAACTTTATCCAGCTATCTTTCCATCAGCTCTCAACCATGGGCATCTCTCTCTACTTAAATGATTCACCTTCCCTGGGAATGGGGTTCACAGATAACACACATATCATTTTTAATTGTCTTAAATTCTTTTGGAGATGTCTTGCTTAGCTACTTTGGGTGACATAGCCACATTTCCATTCCTTCTGAATCTAAATTGATCTACAGTGCAGTAGAGAGAGGTCTTAATCTCAAAACATGTGATAGCTTAAAAGTTAGTATGTATAAGACAGAAAGTTTAGGGCTCTTCTAATTTTTGGTCTTATGTTTCTATTCAAATGTAAGTCAAAAGTCCATTTCAAAGTCAATATAAAGTGATATGTATAATTCACATACCACTATTCTCTGTGACTTCTGGTGATTATAACTGGCTTTGGGAAACTTGCCTTAAAACAACAACCTCTTGTCTACCTAACTTTCCCAAGACCTGTAATAACAGAGTGAGGCTGGCTGAGTATAATTGCACCTCCTCTCTCTGTCCAGTCACTAAAGAGGATAATCAAAAGCCATCCTTTCCTGTGAAGCATTTGAAAAGAAGGTCAGAGAAGCTGGAAACCTGACAAATGAAAGCTTTATAGTCAGTTCTTGATGATGATACATTTTCAACACTCTATATCCAAGAGTCTTATGAGAAAATATGGCTTTAGGGGAAGAAGAAGAAGAAGAAGAAGAAGAAGAAGAAGAAGAAGAAGAAGAAGAAGAAGAAGGAG
>VZQC01006898.1:13025-101685 GCA_009823505.1 Rhizomys pruinosus
CAGTGTGGAGAACCCTTAGAAGACTCAAAATGAGCCTTCCATTTGACCCAGTCATACCACTCCTGGGTATATACCCACAAGACACAACTTACTGCAAAGATACATGCACAGCTATGTTTATTGCAGCTCTGCTCACAATAGCAAAAAGCTGGAACCAGCCCAGGTGCCCTTCAACTGACGAGTGGATACAGAAAATGTGGTAAATGTATACAATGGAATACTATGCATCAGTAAAGAGGGACAACATCATGAACTTTGCAGGTATTTATTTGTCTTTTTGAGGTAGGGTCTCCCTATAGCCCCAGCTGGCCTGGAATTCACTTCGTTGACCAGGCTAGCCTTGAACTCACAGAGATCTGCCTGCCTCTGCCTCCCAAGCGCTAGGATTAAAGGCATGTATCACCACCCCCATCTTAAAGACGGTTCTTAGCTGCCATGTGGGTGCTGGGAATCAAACCCAGGTCCTCAGCAAGAGCAGTCAGTACTGCTGAGCCATCTCTCCAGCCCCTATAGTTCTCTTTTTTGGTTGTACCTTTGCCTGGATTTGGTATTAGAGTGATGCTGGCTTCATAGAAGGAATTTGGGAGATTTACCTCTGCTTGTATCCTTCTGAACAGTTTGAGTAATAACAGTTCTAAGTCCTCTTTAAATATTTTATAGAATTCTGCCATGAAACCATCTGGGCCTGGGCTTTTTATAGTTGGGAGATTTCTTATTACATTTTCAATTTCTTCATATATTATGGGTCTGTTTAAGCTGGCAATCTCTTCTTGGTTAAGCTTTGGTGATTCCCAGGATTTCAAATATTCATCCATTTCTCTTAGGTTTTCAAATTTAGTAGAATATAGGTTTCTGAAGTATTCCTGTATGATTGTCTGGATCTTTTCATTGTCTGTTGTGCTATTTCCCCTTTCATCACAAATTCTGTGATTTGGATTTGCAATTTCTTTCTTTTGGTTAACTGGGCTAGAGGTCTGTCTATCTTGTTTATTCTTTCAAAGAACCAACTTTTGAATTCATTGATTCTTTGTATTGTTCTCTTTTTTCTACTTCATTAATCTCTGCTCTGATTTTTGTTATTTCTTCCTGTCTGTTGAGTTTGGGGTTCATTTGTTGTCTCTCAAGTGTTTTTAGCTGCAGGGTTAGATTGTTCACTTGTGCTCTTTCTGTTTTTCTAATGTAGGCACCCAAGGCTATAAACTTCCCTCCTAGGACTGCTTTTAAAGTATCCCATAGGTTTTGCTGTGTTGTATTATCATTGTCATTCAGTTCCAGGAATGCTTTTATTTCTTTATTTTTTCTTCCTTGACCCATTCATTTATTCAGGAGTGTGTTGTTTAGTCTCCATGTGTTCTTGTAGATAATAGGGCTTATCCTGGTGTTGATATTGAGCTTTATTGCACTGTGTTCTGATAGAATGCATGAAATTATTTCAATATTTTTGCATTTGTTGAGGTTTTCTTTTTCTTGCATCCCAGTATGTGGTCAATTTTGGAGAATGTTCTGTGGGGTGCTAAGTAGAAAGTATATTCTCTGGTATTTGGGTGGAATATTCGGTAAATGTCTGTGAGATCCATTTGGTGTATCATATCATTCAGTTCAGATGCCTCTCTATTTATTCTTTGTCTGTTGACAAAGGGCTCATCTGATAATCATGACAAATTGGCTTCTTTTCCAATGTAGATTTCTTTCTCTGTCTAAGTGTTCAGGCTAGGACTTGAAGTATTATATTGAATGAAAGCAGTGAAATTAGGCATTCTTCCTTGTCTTGTTCTAGATCTTAGAGAGAAGCTTTCAGCTTTCCCCCATTCAGTATAATACTTCTTTATTGAATTTCATTCTATCTTTACTTATCTATCTAATCTTTCGTATATTCAACTTGCCCCTCCATACAAGTTTCTGGGGTCAATTCTGGAGACTAGGCTGATTTGGTCTCAGACACCAATAATTAATCTCCCCAAGACATTTCCCCTTAATCATCTCCATAAAGCTTTGGGGCTATTAACTGGCCCTCCTCAGAGGAGATGTGTCCATTGTATGATTGTCTGAAGGGCCCTACAGAGCCTTCCAAGCTGTGCAGTGTAACCTGAGTAGTGCATATTGTTGTCTAAAGAATCAATGCTGCTATGCCATGCACCTTCACTGTTAGGTTTGACTACCCCTCCCCTTAGTGGGGATAATTCTCACTCTAGGTGATTGTCTGGTGGGGGCAATATGGAAATCTCATGGGCCTCTGGAATGGCTACATCCTGTATATCACAGAGTCCTAAGCCACCTGGAAGCCATTGCTATCATGATTAGGATGAAAACTTTAAAAGAGCAATTACACAGTAAGACCCTGTCATATTTAACAGGGGAAAAATATAATTCATGGATTAACATATCATCCAAACATATGTGTCTATGCCAAAGTAACCTACCATAACTATTAGTGCTGTTTAAATACCTATATATCTAATTGCTTGTGCTTCATTAGTAGGATCAAAAGGTTATTCCTGGACAAACTGTCAGCCCATGAAAGGAAACAGCCAGAATTGACCAGAGTCCAAGACAACAGCTCCAGAGAGAGTGGACTGTTTTGCTTCTCATCCACCTGTGCCCCTTTTCTAAGCCTAGGGAACAATCTGCGGAAGAGGGGGCGTGGTAGAATGTAAGGGCTGCGATTGGGGTGAATGGTGAAACTACAGCAATGTAGTTTGGACACTCATTTGATCAACTTGATTGAACAAACAACCCGTCACCCCCCACTGGATGGTGGGGCTGTGGGGGTTTGGGCACAACAGCCTGCAGATTGGTTTTGCATGAAGGATGCTTGTACTCATGGATTATCACTTATAGCTAAAAATGAAAAAAAAAAACTGAGAGAAAGATGCAGGACAGTTATGGCAGAATGCATGATCTGGGATGGGGTGGGGGTGGGGGGGAAGGGAAAGGGAAATGTGCCTGAACTGAATTGGAAAATAATGTATGAAATGCACAAAGCATCAATAAAAATAAAAAAAATAAAAAAATAAAAGAGCAATTACACAAACAGAAGGGGGAGGCCTATACCCACCCCCAATGATGCAGTGTGCAGAACACTCTTTACTATAAAGTTTCTGTACATTTTGGAACAAGACATGATAACCCCAGTCCACTAGCACTGGAGCACTCTGACAGGACATAAAGAGCTACTATGAGTTACTGTGGTGAGATCCAATGTTGGGACAATGGAAGGGCCCAGACCTACTACTAACCTGGGAAGAGGGTTTGCTTGTGTATTCCCACAGGCAGAGCCCTCCTCATCTGGGTTTTGGCAAGAAGTGTTCATCCTTGGACTGCAGGAGATGGACCAGAACCCACCTACCAGCAGAGAAGTTGGCCTGCCTGAGCATTCAGGAAGGGTGGAAGAAATCCAGGAGACTGCCAGTCTGCTGGAGGCCGATGCACAGGGTGACATCGGGGGGAACCTCAAGGCATGGAGTCACAGGCACAGAGCCTGAGGCCTCCAGGGATGATACCAGCCATGGGTCCACTATTGTTGGCTCTCATATGTGATGCCCTGACCACCAATAGTGTAGCAGACCTGGTATCACAGGTAACATGGGCGTATGTGCCCAACCCACCATTTCTGATGGTATCCTCTTGGGCTAGCACCCTGCCTCTGATTCTTGGCAATGATTCTGCCTTAATCCAACCATGGGCCTTACCTTACAAATTGAAACAGCACCTTACAATCAATTTGTCCTAATGGGAACCAGCCAGATTTTACTTAACTTCAATCAAACTCTTACTCCCTATTTGGGAGGAATTGGTATGAGGGTCTTTCCACCCCTCCTCCCTGCTGTGAGAGGAGTCAATTATTATGGTAATGGATCTCTATCAGGGTTGCCTGATAGCTCCCTTTGTGTTCTTCCTAACTAACTCCTCAGCTGAACTGGTAGAACAAGGAAATTTCATGGCCATATCTCTAATTGTATTACACCCCACAGTGCTACTGACTTTATTCGTATCCTTAAGACTCCAGCAGTTTCATGGTTGTCGGTTAATCTGACCATGCCTTGGCAAGAGCAGACCAGGTTGAAGCATGTGGTCATCCTTTATCATAAAAAAAGAGACTTAAGAGGCAGGTGGATCTTTGTGAGTTCAAGGCCAGCCTGGTCTACAGAGTGAGTTCCAGGACAGCTGGGGCTACAGGGAGACCCTGTCTCAAAAAGACAAAAAAAAAAAAAGAGACTTAGAGGCCGTTATCCTTAGCTACAGAAGCAGTTACCTCATGAGTATCAATTGCAAACACCCTACAAACTGCAGCCATACCCATCAGTAGGAAAATGACCTGCAGCAAAAATTGACTGAACTTTTATTTGATCAACATGTTTGTGTATGCAAACCTCTCCAACTGGACTTGGGGACCCAGATTCTTTTATTCTTTGATGACTTTGATGACGGTACAAGAACTGGACTGTACAATTAGCAATCATTATACAGATGTTTGCCAATTGGGTTCATATGGATATTGTTTATTGCTTTTGCAAATAGTCATGGCCATTTGGGCCAGACAAAGACAAACTGACCACCACTACTATCATGCTCTCTGAGCTCGTGGAGGCAACAATAGAAGGGGGAGATGTGGGACAACAATCCTGGACTCAGATGTATCTTGAGCATATGCCAGCTACCAATCTGCTTAGCACAGTACACAGAGCAAAAATACAGGGCATTCCCTGTGTTCAGCTAGCATGTGCTCAGAAGTCACAAGTCAGCTTTCTTGTCAGCCCCTTTTTTGAATATGCCCCATGAATTGGGATGATGTGTGATGGTATGGAGGTCTAGGATTGGCCACTGGGAGGGGATGTCACATGATGTAGAGGCTGCCTGTCCCAGACTTAAGCTACCAGCTATGTGAAAATAGATGGATTTTATGGATTTGCACCCTCTGATGTGATCCCTGGGATGTTACTGGAGTAACCCTGCAATATACCCTCTTCATCAATCAATATTATCAAAATATTCATACTGCCACAAACAATTTACAGGTTTAATACAATTTCTACTAAAATGCCAATGGTACTCTTCTCAGAACTAGACATTAAAACATTGACATAGGGCTGGAGAGATGGCCTAGTGGTCAAGAGCGTCGACTACCATTGCAGAGGACCCAGGTTCGATGCCCAGCACCCACATGGCAGCTGAGAGCCTTAACTCTAGTTCCAGGGGAATCCGACACCCTCTTCTGACCTCCACGGCATTGCACGACACGAGTACACAAACTTACATGCAGACAGTACATTCATACACATAAAAAAGCATTTACATAAAACCACACCCCCACCCCGCACAACAGCCAAATCCATTTTGAGCAAATGAACAAAGCAAGGAGTATTGTGCCACTAGTCAAAATAGCATGGTATTGTCTTCAAAATGCTTCAATAGCAGGGAGTACTGTCTTCTGCCAATGGAGCAGAAGAGAGAGGCTAGAAATGAACTCATGCATCTGCAACTAACTAATTTTCAACAAAGGGGCTAAAAACAGGCATTTGAACAAAGTGTTTTCAAAAAACAGTATTAGGAAAATTGGAAACCTATGAGCTGAAGGATGAAGCTAGAAACCCCTAGCTCTCCCCTGACAAAAAGAGCAACTCAAAAATAGATTAAAGATATCCACTTAAGACCTAAAACTATGAACTGTGAGGAGAAAACATACTTCAGAACATTGGAATGTGCAGGTTTATTTTTTTACAAACTAAGACACACACACCCCAAATAGACAAATGAGATTTCATAAAACTAAAAGCTTCTAAGAGTAAGGAAAACTGGGCAGAGTACAGAGACAATCCACTAAATGGGAGAAAAGATACACAATGTATACATCAGATAAGGATTTCAGATCTAGGTTATGTAAGAAACTCCAAAACCCAACAGCAGAAACTAAATTATTTCTCAAAAGAAGATGTACATATGACAAACAGGCACATGAAAGATGTTCAGCATCACAAATTATCAATGAAATGCAAATTAAAATCGTAATGCTGGAGAGATGGTTCGGTGGTTGAGAACACTGACTGCTCTTGCAGAAGACCTGGGTTCAACTCCCATCATCAACCATTATGTTATGGCTAACAACGGTCCATAACTACAGTTCCAGGGGATCCAACACCCTCTTCTGACCTCTATGGGCTTTGCACGACATAGGTGCACTTATATATGTGCGGGTAATACATTCATACATGGAAAGTAAGGCCCAGGGACTCTCAGGGAAGAAGTTGGCATATCACCCCATAACTCCAGTTCCAGGGGATCCAACACCCTCTTCTGACCTCTATGGGCTGTGCACAACATAGGTGCACTTATATATGTGTAGGCAATACACTCATACATGGAAAGTAAGGCCCAGGGACTCTCAAGGAAGAAGTTGGTATATCACATTGTAAGGGCTAAAGGGGGGGGGGTGAATTGTGAGATCACAGCAAAAGTGGACTGGACTTTTATTTGATCAGCATGCTTGTGTATGCAAACCCCCCCCAACTGGACTTGGGGATCCTGGGTTGTACAAGAATTGGACTCAGATGCTTGTTAATTGGGTTTACATGGATATTGCTTATGTTTATTGCTTATGTTTACTAACTGGTTAAAAAAAGATGTTCTGTATGAAATACACAAAATTTCAATAAATAATAAATAAATGAACATAATGAGTATCATCTCCCATTAAGTAAGGCTAATATAAAAAGATACCAAGCTGGTGAAAATGTGGAGAAAGGGAAACCCTTCCACACTGGTAGCAAAGTGAGCTAGTACAGCCATGATGCAACACAGCAGAGAAATTCCTCAGAAAATAGAAAATAAAATAAAAACAGAAGGCTAGAGATTGAGAGGCCCTGAGTCTGAATCCCAGCACTAAAAATGTCTTTATCTGTGTATTCTGTTAGAATACTTATAATGGAATGTGAACACTGAATAATGTTATTATGTACACATCTGAATTCCAACATTCAGGAGATGGAGACAGAAAGAATGGAAATTCAAGACCAGTCTGGGCTATCAGACACTCAGTTGCAAAAAAAAATTATGAGCTTTATATGACTCAGCAATTCCATTCCCAGGTACTTTCAAAAGAAAGGAAATCAGAGGGCCAAAAAATGTCTGTACTCTCGTGTTCATTAAAGCACCACTAGAAGTATTGAAATAGCCAAGAAATGGAAAGAATACAAGTGTTCATTAACTGATGACTGGATAATGGAAACGTCATATACAATGGAAAACTACTCAGCTATAAAAAGAATGAAATCCTGTTATTTACAATAACACTTATGGAACTGGATATTATTATGTCAAATGAAATAAACCAGGCACAGCAAGACAGACACCCTATGTACTCACTCATATGAAGAAGAATATAAAGTTATCTCATGAAAGTTGAGAGTAGAATGTTGGTCACCATAGACCCAGGGTAATAAGGTGAGAAGCAGTATGAAACAAGGTTGGTCACTGGGCACTATCCTGGTTCGCTTTGGTTGCTATGATAAAACACTGACCAAAACCAACTTAGAGAGGGAGGTAAGGGTTTGTTTCAGCTCGCAGGTTACTGTTTGTCATCAAGGGAAGCCAGGGTAGGAACTCAAGGCAGGAACCTGGAGGCAGGAACTGAAGTAGAGACCATGGAGGATGCTGCTCACTGGCTTGCTTCCTCCTGGCTCACTCACCTTCCCAGGAATGGCATTGCCCACAAAGGGTTGGGCCCTCCTAAATTAATTAGCAATTAAGAAAATGCCTCCAGCTGGGCATGGTGGCCCACACTTTTAAGCCCAGTAATTGGGAGGCAGAGGAGGGAGAATCTCTGTGAGATCAAGACCAGCCCAGTCTACATAATTAGTTCCAGGCCAGCTGGGAGATAAACTGTCTTAAAAAAAGAAGACAAAAAGAAAAGGAAAAAGAAAATGGCTCGTGGATATGTGCACAGAGCAATCCAACTGAGGAAATACTCATGGATATGTGCACAGAGCCATCCAACTGAGGAAATGCTCATGGATATGTGCACAGAGCCATCCAACTGAGGAAATGCTCATGGATATGTGCACAGAGCCATCCAACTGAGGAAATGCTCATGGATATGTACACAGAGCCATCCAATTGAAGAAATGCTCATGGATATGTCCACAGAGCCATCCAACTGAGAAATACTCATGGTTATGTCCACAGAGCCATCCAACTAAGGAAATGCTAGTGGATATGCCCACAGAGCCATCCAACTGAGGAAATGCTCATGGATATGTCCACAGAGCCATCCAACTGAGAAATGCTCGTGGTTATGTGCACAGAGCCATCCAACTGAGGAAATGCTAGTGGATATGTCCACAGAGCCATCCAACTGAGGAAATGTGTCAATCGCGGTTCTCTCTTCCCAGATGTCTCCAGCTTGTGTCAGGCTGAAAAAACCACCATCATTGATACTAAGATATAATTAGAGAAACAAGGTCTTATTGGATGCATGATGTTTGTGTGGCATTGTGTGTCATGGTATGTGTGTAGAGGTCAGGGGACCACGCTTGGGAGGCAGTTCTTTCCATTGTCGTATGGTTGCAGGGATCAAGCTCAGGTCACCAGGCTCCTGTAGCAAGCACTTTACCTGCTGAGTCTTCTTGCAGACCTTAGAATTGACTTTGAGATGGAAATTATAAAAGAAGTAATTTTTAAATATTGAAATAAGATTGCAAACAAGATACCAAACAAGAAAGATTAAAAAATCATTGAGTCAATCTAATAAATATTTAAACAGACTAATATTAAAAAGAGAGAGTTACAAAAAAAATAACAGGAGTTCATGCTTACACCTCCTCTCAGGGGACTTGTTACTACTTGAATTGATCATTTTTTTCCATACAACTATAACTTGGACTCAGTCCCGACAGGATTTTGTTGTCATACTTGGTAGAGTTGTTTGCTCTAGAAGCACACTTTGAGGTAATTCAAGCAACAAAAGGAGGTTTGTTAGAAGGACATGTGGGTGTTTCTCTTAACTCATGTAGGTGTCATGAACCTGGAAAATCCTCAGGAGCTGAAAAATTTACATTCCTTCCCTTTTCCTTCTAACCACAATCCTAAGGAAAAGGGGAACCGAACATGGGAGAGAAGATAAGCCACACAATGTGAATGTAGTGCAGGTGAGTTTTAAGTGATAATAAATGAAGTCTAAATTGTGATGGACAGGTGAGAGACTGAGATGTGCAAAGTGGAGGTTCAAAGGTCGAGTCAGTGAAAGAAGCATGGTCTAGTCAGTCAGTGAAAGGGGCATGGTCTAGTAAGTGAAAAGAGCATGGTCTAGTCAGTGAGTGAAAGGAGCATGGTCTAGTCAGTCAGTACAAGGAGCATGGTCTAGTCACTTTCCAAAGGCCCCGTCTCTCAGTACTGCTGCACTGGGGACTAATCCTGAAACACAGGATCTCTTGAAGAACATTTAAAATCCTATCGGAGTCTTAAGCTACTGCCACTCTTCACTTTCTCCAAAAGACTGGCATATTTACTTCATGCCACATGCATGTAGTGAGGGTGTTATATCTGACATGATTGGCACTTTGATACTTACCAAACGTTATGCCTTTTACGAATAGTTGTCTTGAGCTGAGGAAATGGCTCAGTGGGCAAGAACACTTATTCAGAAAGAAGGAGGAATTAAATTTGAATCCTCAGCAGCCACAAAAAGGAGCAGAGCGGGGCTGTACATGCCTATAACCACAGCACTGAGGTGAGGGTTTAGACAGGAAGATCCTTAGATCTTGTTGATTAACTAGTCTAGACAAAATGGTGTTTCTGGTCCAGTGAGAAATCCTATCTTGACTCCATAAGGTGGAGGCAATAGAAGATCTCCAGAGTGCTGTTCTGGCTTCTGCACTCACGGACATGGGTACATGCATCCTCACATTCACGAAGTGCACACACACACACACACACACACACACACACACACAAACACACACATGCTACATTGAAAAGAATAGATGTTTTGCTAGGCATGGTGGGTCATGCCTGTAGTTTCAGTACTCAGGAGGCTGAGAAGAAAGAGTTCAAACTGGAGACAGCCAACTACGGTGCATAGTGTCACCCTGTCTTGAAAAAAGTTATGTAAGCTTTCAACTGTTTCTATCAACTATGAGTACAGTAATTATGCAATTTTTCTACAAATATTGACAATAAAATGGCTGTATAACCATACAGCATAGCTATAATTTTTTAAACTTTATTTATTTATTTTTTTATGTGTATGAATGTATTGTCTGCATATAGGTTTGTGCACCCGTGTCATGCAATGCCACGGAGGTCAGAAGAGGGTGTTGGATTCCCCTGGAACTAGAGTTCTCCTGGAACTGGAGTTACAGACGGTTCTCGGCTGCCATGTGGGTGCTGGGGATCGAACCCAGGTCCCTAAAATTGGGTGGGGACGGGACCAGAACTAGCATCACCCCTGCATTTCGGTGTGCTACACTCAGGGCTGGGAATGAAACTGGTAATCCTGGAGCCCTTGCAAAGTGAAAAATGGGACCGCGCCTTTGCAGACCGCGGGGAGATAACGCTAAAAACAGCCAAGGCGAACCAGATGCCTGTCAGTGTGGACGGACCTGGGCTGGGCGCGCAGAG
Source organism: Rhizomys pruinosus (assembly GCA_009823505.1). Taxonomy (NCBI): domain Eukaryota; kingdom Metazoa; phylum Chordata; class Mammalia; order Rodentia; family Spalacidae; genus Rhizomys; species Rhizomys pruinosus. Next base: position 23,637 of record VZQC01006898.1, read on the forward strand.
AGCATCGGGGGCATGGGACTCTCCAGCTGTCCTGGGGTACTAGGACGGGCGGGTTGGTGAAGAAGCAGCCCACAGGCGCTGGGCCTGATCCCGGGTAGCAGCGTGAACTTGGAACCCGGGTGATGTCAGGCGCAGGTGGACTGACTGATAGGGAAAGCGAAAGGAACAGGAGAGGTGAGTGGCAGAAAGAGGAGGGAAGATGAGACAGGATGAGACTGGCGCGCTGCAGCAGGTGCACCCATGTGCCTAGGGCCGGGAGCCCGGAGCACAACAGAGAGCCCTGTTCCTTCTTCATTGACATCTGCTCAGGTCTCTCCCCACGGGTCCTTCGAGGGGCAAGGGGAGCCAAGCTTCTCTGAAGGCTCCCTGACCCCGCTGCCGCTGCCCAGGCTGAGGGCCCCAGACTTGCTTGTGAGCTCTCTCCTGCTGTGCAGAAGACAGAGTTGAAGATCGACGTCCCCTTGTATCTGGGGCGCCTCCTGCTGGTGAAACTGCGCAAACACAAAGGCCTGTTGGATTGTGACTGGTTCTGCAAGTGGATCACGGTGCAGGGACCTGAGACCCAAGGCAAAGTCTTTTTCCCCTGCTACAGTTGGGTGCAGGGCAACGGGATTATCTGCCTACCAGAGGGCACTGGTGAGGGCTCTGGGGAAGGGGGTGCGGCTAGAGGAAGCAGGGCATCGTTGGGGGCAGGATGGGGTGGGGTGGGGAGACGGGAAGGCCCTAGCACAGAGGAGACCACGGAGGATGCAAAACTCTGTGTCTGTCTCTCTCAGCCTGGACAGTGAAGGATGACTCCCAGAATCTATTTAAGAAATACCGAGAGCAGAAGTTGGAGGACAGAAGGAAGGTGTACCGGTGAGTCCGGGAAAGCCTGAGCCCTACCAGATCTCCAAAGCCACTGCTTCACGTACCACTTGGTATTCGTACTCCAGATGGGGTTCCTGGAAAGATGGCTTAATCCTGCCTATAGCAGGGAACACGCAGTGGGATCTTCCCAAGAATGAGTGATTCATGGGGGATAAGGATTTAGACTTCAGGCTCTCTCTGGCAAGTGTGAGTCCTTGGTTGAGTTTGTGATCTTTCTTCCTAGACTTTGCAAAGTGGAATCTTTCTTGATCTTCTTGCGTGTCATTCTTTGCACAGGTTGAAGGACTTGGCCATTAAGGGGACTCTAGATTTTGCAGATCATGTGCAAAGACTGGAAGATTACAAAAAGATATTGCCCCATGGAAAGACTGCTCTGGCTGGTCAGTTACAACTTTCAAAATCTCTCTACAGAATTGCAACCCAGGGATCTGCAAGAAGTGGGGAGAGGGGATAGGAGGCTGATGCGTTAGTGGAAAGAGAGCTTGTAGCTCACAATATGCTATGTTAACTGATATCCCCAGGTCAGGTCTGTGCTTCTTGGAAGGATGACGCCCTCTTTGAATATCAGTTCCTCAACGGTGCCAACCCCGTGCTCCTGAGGAGATCTACGAGCCTTCCAGCCGGCTGGTGCTGCCTCCAGGGATGAAAGACTTGAAGACCCAGCTGGAGAAAGAGCTCCAGGTGCCATGTCTGTTCACACACCGGCTGGTCACTGTCCCATGACTTTGCCCTTGATCCTTGCTCCTGTCTCCCTCATCTTTGTGTATGAGTTTCATTAGCACTTGGGGTTTTCCGACCTTGGTAGTATGTCACTAGTATGGGACATATAATTCTTTGTTAACAGAGGACCGTCCTAGGCATTGTAGGATCAATCCTTCCTTTTTGCCTACAGGATCAGTAGCATCTCCCATCGTGACAACCAAAAATGCCTCTAGACATTGCCAAATGCCCTAGGGAGAGATTATTTGTGGTTGAAAACCACAATCTATATACTTTCATTGAAAACCACGATCTATATACTTTCATTGAAAACCATGATCTATATACTTTCATTGAACTCTTTTTCCCTCCTTCATCTACACCTTTCTTATTTCCTTTTCTGTGAGACCCATCTCAGTCCTAAGAGCTTCTAGAGGGAAATGCAAAACCAAACAGGCTGGGCGTGATGGCCCATGCCTGTAAACCCAGCACTTGGGAGGCAAATACAGGATTCACCCGGATTTAAGGTCAGACTATTCTACACAGTGGGATTCAAGGGCTATCAAGTGAGATACTGTCTCAAAAAGACCTTTCCATAAAGGGCGGAAGAAGAAAAGCAAGAAAGACTCAACAGAACCTTGAAGAGTTAAACTTTTTTTTTTTTTTGGAGGAGGGAGTAAAGGAATTATTTGTGCACATTGGCTGGGAATTTTAGTGCATAGTGGGAAGCCAGAGGTTCAACTCGGAGCTTGAAGACACTGGGCTCCAAACCTAGAATTCTCAGCTTTAGTTCTGGGGAAAGTAGTAGTTTACAATTAAAGAGCTGGGTGGTAGGGTAAGGATCCACTTTGGCCAATGAAAGAAAGGCAGGTCCAGAACCAACTGCAGCCCCTTAATCTGTCCCTGATCCTGATCCCACAGGCTGGATGTCTATTTGAAGCTGATTTCTCCCTGATGGATGGAGTCAAGCCTAACATCATCATTTTTAAGCAGCAGTATGTGGCAGCCCCTTTGGTAATGCTGAAGCTACAGCCTGATGGGAGACTCTTACCCACGGTCATCCAGGCCAGAGGACCCATGTATCTTTCCCTAGACACATGTCCCATTTAAGGACTCAGACACATGGGTCCTCAGCTCCTTCTCTCTCTCTCTCTCTCTCTCTCTCTCTCTCTCTCTCTCTCCTGCTCTAGCTCCAGCCACCTCGACATGGATGTCCCCCACCTCTGCTCTTTTTGCTCTCAGATCCTCCAATGGCCTGGCTCCTGGCAAAGATCTGGGTCCATAGCTCTGACTTCCAATTCCACCAGCTATAGTCACATCTGTTAAGGGGACATCTAATGGCTGAGGTCATTTCTGTGGCCACGATGAGGAGCTTATCCAGCCTGCATCCTATTTATAAGGTATTTTAGTATTTATGTTGTTCCAGATCTGTCTTTCATAGTTCACACATACAGCCTCAGGAAACATCTACCCAGGGGCTGCTCTTGCAGTGTATTAGGTAGGCATCAATGTTAATTTATATGCTGAAACACATACACATGCACACACAGAGTGTGCTACTGAAACCCTGAAGGCACACACTTGCTGTGAGATGGGGAAAGACTAAGAAGTTTACAAAAGAGTTGGAATTTAGACTCAGGAAGTTATCAGACTGGTAGGGAAGGATGAGGCTCCAGAAGGAGTGATCTGTAGAGGTGAAGAAAAAAGGAGCATCAGAAATAATGGCTATTAAGTGTTGGAATTTGATTAGAATGTTAGGTAGGAGGAAGGGAGGTGGCAGAAGATGAGAAAGGAAGTCAGAGCATCTGTAAAGGAGAAGCAGAGCTCTCCTTTTGACCAGGTGAAGTTCCCAATACCTATAGACATCCATTGGAAAATGTCAGGAGAGAAGGGCTATCTACAAGGAAGGAGTTAAAGATATACATTTTAGGATTATCAGGAAACAGAAGTATCTAAAACCATTGTACTAGATTAAGTTCACTGGGAGTTTAGTATTTGGTGCCACAGTAGAGCATTTGCCATGTGGTAGAGTTTCTAGTTTGCCTCAACCTCCATAAATAGAGAAAAGGAAGTGGAGCAATGGAAGGATAGAAAAGACTCCCACGGAGATAGGAGCAAACCAAAGAGTGTGGGTCATGGCAGCTGGAAAGTCAACAGTTACAGAGAAGGGAGACCTAGATTCATCAATAGAGAAGCCATTGGTTCATTCATTGATAAGGGCTACTTGGGGAAGAGGAGATGCCAAAGTCTGATTGGTGTGGGCTGAGCAGAACTTGACTTGAAGGTGAGGGAGTAGAGAGAGTACAGATGACTCCAGAAACCTCACTGAAAAGAGGAAGTGAAAGATTATGATCCTGCTGAGAAGGGGGGCGTAAGGTCAAGGAAGGGTTTTCTTCTAGAGGGTATTGAGAAAGAGAGAGAGAAAGAGAGAGAGAGAGAGAGAGAGAGAGAGAGAGAGAGAGGAAAGAGAAAGGGAAAGGGAAAGGGAAAGAGAAAGAGAAAGAGAGAGAGAGAGAGAGAAAGAGAAAGAGAAAGAGAAAGAGAAAGAGAAAGAGAAAGAGAAAGAGAAAGAGAAAGAGAAAGAGAAAGAGAAAGAGAAAGAGAAAGGGAGGGGAGAGAGCTTGCAAGAGTGGCATCCTGAGGCAAGTGTGGGATGGATTCATATGTGGGGAATCCTTTTTCATATGTGTGATATGAAATCAGAGATTCCTGGAATTCTGATGAAGAACATGAGACTGCAAATAAGTGAACTTTTGAACCTTTGACCTTGGAGAACTCTGAGAAGATACTCCTCCAACTCCCCTTCTTCCAAACCTTACCCAATCCAATCTCAGCCTCGATAAATTCACACTCTCCTTCAATATCACGGGTCCTGTCATCTCCCTTGCCTTAGGGATCCTGAGATCTTTCATTTGACTGTGTCTCATTTCTTTTTCCCATAATCAGCTCCTGGTCCCCTACTTCCGCTACACCATGGAGATCAACATCCTGGCATGGAGTATTCTTGTCTCTGAATGGGGAATTTTTTATCTGGTATGGAAAGGAATGGGTGAAGAGGGAGGAGGGTTCAACGTTGGAAAACTCTCAAGGATGTTTCCCTTACCCACTCTTCCTCCAAGCTCTGCTCTTTGCACTGAGGACTGTCCTTCAATTGCCTCACGGCTAAATACTCTGCTGGCCCCAATATCCCTCTCTCTTACCTGGCTTAGTTAACCCTGGTTTGTCCTCCGGTGGTGAGTACAGGGAGTCGAGGTCATGTAGACATTCTCCAGAGAGCCACAGCTTGTTTGACTTATCGTTTCTTTTGCCCTCCGGATGACCTGGCAGATCGTGGGCTCTTGGATGTGAAATCTTCTCTGTACAGCCAAGATGCCCTCAGATCATCCATCGGTGAGGCTGACACTGAGGGAGAACTGGGGGAAGGCAGGTCCAAAGGGCCCTACGTTAGCACCTGAGGCTGAGCACTCTCTTCTCGGGAGCAGGTATGTGGAGAGGATGGTTGGACTTTTCTATAAGAGTGACAAGGATGTGCTGCATGACCCAGAGCTGCAGGCCTGGTGCAGAGAGATCACTGAGATTGGGCTGCAGGGGGCCCAGGACCAGGGGTAAGGCATGGGGCCTCCCAGGTGACTTGCCATCGATGCCCACCCATCTGCATACAATCCACGTTGCACCGTCATAGAGGTGGTTCCTAGAGGACGCTGGCAATTTTCCAGAGATCCCAAACATCCAGAGATCCTAATGGCCACTCCTGAGCTCTCTGGTTCCTTTGCCTTCTCATCCTTTCCTACCAGGTTCTTTCCCCTCGTGTGCTCTGGACCCAGAACTGTTAGATCTCTTATATGTTTTCCCTTATTCATTCCTGCCCTTTACTCATAGCTCCAAGGTCCATCCTAAATGTATTAGTTTTTGAGCACACACTATGTGCGAACTGTAAAATCTAGAGGCCACAAATGTAGCAAGTCCTTTATGAATCTCCAACTACTTTCGCCTGCCTGAGACTGTGCTGGTCTCCAATCTTCTGACTCTCTTAATTTTGCTCAGGTTCCCCATCTCCTTAGAGTCCCGGAAGCAACTGTGCCACTTTGTTACCATGTGCATCTTCACATGCACTGGTCAACATGCTTCTACCCATCTGGGCCAGGTAATCTGTGCGAACATCTCCAGGAGCCTCTGGGACATAGGAGATAGAAACAAGCATCAAATGTCTAAGCAATCAGCTGAGGTTCTGAGTGGCTTTTCTACCTTGCAGCTGGACTGGTGTTCCTGGATCCCCAATGGCCCATGCACCATGCGAAAGCCTCCACCCCCCTCCAAGGACATGACAGAGAAAGATATAGTGGACTCACTGCCTTCTCTCCAGCAGGCCCGAATGCAGAAGACTTTCACCAAGTTCCTTGGCAGATGCCAGCCTGTCATGGTTAGACACAGATGCCTGGGCCCCAGGGGAGGAGGCAGCTTGGAGGAGGGGTAATGTTTTTGGTTGAGTATGATCTTCTTCTCTCCCTCTCAGGTGTTCCTGGGACAGCATAAAGAAGAATATTTCTCAGGCCCTGGGCCCCAGGCTGTGCTCAAGCAATTCCAAGAGGAGCTTGCTATCTCAGACAAGGAGATTGAGGTCCAAAATGCAGGCCTGGACCTGCCCTATGAGTACCTTTGATCCAGTGTGGTGGAAAACAGTGTGACCGTCTGAGAGGTCTTGCTTACCTCAACCCCAAAGGCCACTGTCTCTGTGTGCCTTAATCATTGTGTCCTCATCAGCCACATCCTCTGGTGAACAGACTGCCCTCAAAGCTGTGCAGTCAAGGAGCCTGGCACTGCCTATCACACAACTGTGAGGAGCACATGACTTTTCTTGTCAAATGTCAGAACCTGGAGCTTACCCTGACTCCATGTTTATCCAGTTGTGCTCTTGCTTAGTCTTTGATCCTAGTTTTCTGTTTCTCTTTCCAACAGGATTTATTTATACATTGTAAAAGCCTGATTAAATAAAAAGTTGATATATGTAGCAAGGGGAGGTGAAAGAAAAGAACTTACTTTGTTTCTTGCGTCCTTTTCAGGTAAAAGAAACAAAGACGTTTTCCTGAAACAAAAATTTCTTCCAACAATTAGCATTTCCCCAGGGTTTACTTGAGTCTCTCTAAGCTAAATGGCATTGGGTAGGACTGACTGAATCCTCAGCTAACTCACCCCTGTGGCCACCTGCCTTAAAGGCTCTAGTATATCCTCCCAGCTCCTCTCCCTTCGGCCAGATCCATCTCCAGCTTCACCTCACTCTTCCTCTCGGCCCTTTCTCAGAACTTGTGATAACCCTTCCTCCTCCTCACTTCTGCCATTGCCTCCATCACTATGTCATCTGGCCCAGAGCCCATAGACAGACAAATGCATGGCCAGCAGGTGGGCACCATGTTGGTGGTTTTAAAGCTACGATCTCCATTTATGATCACAACATCCAATGTGGTTGATATCCCTATGACCACTTAATAATTGAGGAAAGGAAGGTTGGTAAAACTGTAATAGTGTCCACTGCCTAGGGAACTCCATTTTGTTTTAGTGACTCCATCTTAATGGCTGAACCCTAGGCCAGAACAACTCTAAGAAGAGCCAGTTGGTTATCTCAACCTTCAGAATCCTCTCTCCAGGATGTCTTATGACCATCACTTATCTTTTGTCAATGTTTTCAGTTGCCTGCAGCCCACCCGCTGCTTAGGTTAGTAATCCTGCAGCAGGAAGGGACTGAGGTTTTTATTGTCTGACTGGAATTTCTCAAAAAAAAATTACCAGGGAATTATATTTGCCTTTATAAGCCTAACCTGCCTCTGAGTCAAGACTGTACCCTCCCAATCCCGACCTGGGGTACAGTCCTGGCCAGGCCAGATTAAAAACCCAATTTGGCTAATTGGAACCTGGAGTCTGTGTGCTCTCTTGTTCTCCCAGTGGTCTGGCTCCACAACAAAACCAAGAAGTGACTTTTAACCAAAATGCAACAAGGTCAAGTTCCTGGAGGTAAGAAGAAAGAAAGCCCAAGACTGTAGTCACAGCAACAGTGCTGGGGTTGCAGACATCTGTGCCCCCCAACTTGTTTCATCTATCATTTCAAAAGGGAATAGTTATTCATTGTAAGTAAATTATAAAAGATCACAGCATGTAGGGACTGATAGATCAAGTACTGTGAATCAGTTGATTTTGTAGTGTCTAGTTTGAGTCTGTGTAGCTTTCTAACAAGATATTTTATGTTCATTCAGAAAGTATTTTGTGTTTTGTTTTGTTTTGTTTTGTTTTGTTTTGAGGCAGAGTCTCATTTTGTATCCCTGACTGGCCTGGAACTCATATGTAGACCAGGCTGACTTTGAACTCACAGAGATCTTCTGTCTCTGCCTCCCTAATGCTGGGACTAAAAGTATGCACCACTATGCCTTGCAGAAAACATTTTCTTGCAGGTAGATAGGGAGGAGCGATAGCTGTCATTCACACATTTTATTAGTCCAATCAGGAAATAAATGACTAGGGACTAGGCTTCAGTCCTTACAAGGCTTGACTCTGCAGCTCACCTAAGGCACAGATATACTCCTAGAGTGGGCTGGGGGCAAGGAGAGATTGAAAACATTTCAAAGTGTCCTCAGCCACAGCCACAGATAAGAGCCACTGGAACCCTCCAAGCAGGATGGAGAAAACCAGAACTCTGCCTCGAGCGACAACATGGGAACAAGTCTTGAAAGCAACCACACCAGGCAAACACATTACTTTCAAATGGAGATTAGTAACACATATGGCATTTTTTTCTTTTTGCTTTTGTTTTGAACATCAAACCCTGCACCAAAATATGAACCATTTATCAGAAGACAACAGCTTTACCATAACCAAGGGCACTGCACTGAAGTTTACAATTAATTATTGACAACTTGAAACCTCTTAGTGACACTATTGTCTAATAATCAAATATTTCATCAGCTGAATGTAATTATTTAACTAAAAGAGCAAAGCTTCCTCTGCCTTCAAATCAATCAAACGATGAAAAAATTAGTCTTCACCTGGAAAGATGAAGACTACTTTGACCAGCTTTAAACAAAACCCAGCATGTTCTAAAGCACAGGGAGCAAGCTTCCTAGAGTATGATAAAACTTGAAGAAGTCAAACTCCTTGGAAGACCAATTTTCATCAATTTGTAAAAAAAAAAGAAAGTGCTTATGTCTTTTAACCATTTCTTCTCTCAAAAGTGTTGCTGTTCCTTTCGGAGCACCACAGAAGGCTGTGCAGGCCCCAGGGCCATGGGGCTGCTCAGGGCAGAAGACTTCCCGGCCACTGCCCCCTGCCCCCACCCCCATTTTCCCTATGAGTTTTAGCAGCTTTCATTTGGGGACATCACATCAGTACTTTCTTTTTCCAACTGAAAGCTTTGCAGATGTGTTAGACCACAGGGAAATGGAACACTGATCATGGGCTATGCGTGCAGACCCCTTGTCCACATGTGCACCCCACAGCCTGCTGAGAGCACTTCCACAGCAGTGTAGTTCAATGCCTCATCAAAACAAATACAAGCTGGATTGAACTGGAAGGACGGAAAGGGACCATTTCACCAACAACTCGCAGAGTGACTCGGGCAGTGTCCTTGTGAGATATCACCTACCACTGAGGACTACAAGAGCGGTACTTCAGCAAGCCACCCTATGGATTGTGTACGAACACACTTGAGGATACCTTTCTTTCACAGAAAGAACAAATGTCATTTGTAACAAATGGCAATGGATTTTCAGCACAAACTTAATACTTCCATAACACTATGCCAATAGTAATTGTCTACTTTCAGCAAAAGAGACTCCTTTACATAAGGAAAGACATTCGTTTATCTAAATACCCACTGATCAATCTGCAGTGACAAAGTGTAGCAGTAATAGACACTGGGACAGAAAGACCAGTCACCCTCAGCACAGCCTGGAGAGCCAGATCCTAAGCTGGACCTTTTGAGAAGGCCAGTAGCCAAAGAAGAGTCCTTCAAGAAAAGGAAACAAACTATCTAGCAGAAACTCCCTAGAGGACAAACTGAAAAGGACTGAAGAGTAAGTATAAGAGAGATCATACGAAGCTTAGGTGAAGCACACAAAGCTCTCATTATTCCCTCAAATCCAAGGCCAACTAAGTCAGAAGTGGCACTGAACAAGGCAGGCACATAGTATTTTTTCAAAGAAACACAAGGTATCAGAAGACAATGAATGATATCTTGGGAATATTGAAAGAAAATAAATGTCCTTCTGGAACAGAGACTCAAAAAATTAGTAAGAAAGATATACAAGGAAAAATTCAAGATATTTTAGAGAAAGAGTTGTGTTTCATTCTTAAGAAGCACATGTGGGGCTGGAGAGATGGCCTAGCAGTTAAGAACGCCGACTGCTCTTACAGAGGACCCGGGTTCGATCCCCAGCACCCACATGGAGGCCGAGAACCATCTGAAACTCCAATTCCAGGAGAACTCCAGTTCCAGGGGAGTCTGACACCCTCTTCTGACCTCCGCGGCATTGCACGACACGGGTGCATAAACTTGCATGCAGACAGTAAATTCATACACATACAGAAATAAATAAAATTAAAAAAAAAGAAGCCCATGTGACGGGGGCAGGGGGTGAAGAGACACCCTCAGGGACTCAGGCTTGGAGAAAAGGTCTCAGCAGTGGGGACGCCTCATCTCCACAGCCAATCACTTACACTGCACAGGGCATAAAGCAAGAGGAAAAGCTGCTTTGGATAAGAATTGGATGACTAGGCAGAGCAATGAAGCTTGTTTCCAAGACAGAAAACAAAGCAAAACCACAGACATCCCGACTGTGAGGTCTAGCGCCAAGAACAAATGTTGGTCATAGTCTCTACTTTTGGTCACTGGTTCACAGAATTGCCTGATTTCATGCTGTGCAAAGTACTAAGAGATTTTGTACAGTCAGCAAAACCCCCAAACCTACAAGTAGGGTTCTGTAATTATATACAACTTGGAGAGATGCCTTTCTGGGCCTTTCAATGCAATTTTTAAATTGGCATCTCTCTTAAATATGGTCAGAAAAGAAAGGACATGAGTAAGTGCCATCTTGCTCCTGCATCAAGGGTCTATCCATTGCATTTATCCCCTCACGTCCCATTTGGGTGGGACATTGTCTGTTTATCTCATTTCCCTTTCTGGGCTGAACAGTGAGTATTAGCCTAGTTTCATTTCTGTTGCTGTGATAAAACACCCTTTCCAAGAATATCTTAGGAAAGAGTTTGTTTGGTTTAAAATTCCAGGTCACAGTCCATTATTGAGAATGCGAGGTAGGAACTCAGCTAGTCACATCACATCTACAGTGAAGAGGAGAGAGACATGAATGGCCCCTTATTGCTCTTCATATATAGCTTAGGACCCCCTGACTAGGGAATGGTTCCATCCACAGTGGGTTGAGTCTTCCTTTGTCAGTGAAGAATCAAGACAGTCCCCCACTGACAAAACCATAGGCCAACTTAATCTAGAAAATTCCTCAATGGAGGGTGTCTTCCCAAGTGATTCTAGGCAACAAACTGACCATAAAAATTAACCATTGCAAATATGTTGAGTTGATTAGATACATTTTATCCTTGCATATTGATCATGAAGAGCTGTACTTGTACATATTCATGGACACCTAGACATTCTGAGCATAGAGCCAAAAGAAATCATTGAAATGTTTTTTTTAATTCATTGTCCAGGGTAGGGATGAGTATATTTTTAATATATGAAATCCCCTATACAAGGACATGTTTATACTTGTCCAAGATTAGAGGAGGAACTGTCTGGTGCATTATTCATTTGCTTGCTCATAATCTTGTGGTATCTGGATTCACCATGGTTTTAGAATCAAACTAAAGGGTGCATAGAGATCAGGAGCTTCAGCTGGACCACCTAGAGCACAAGGTAGGGGCCAGGCACAGCAGCCAGGCAGATTATTGGATTATTGGATCATTGACTTGTGTAGCTGTGGGGGCAGAGTTGCCCAGCTAACCTGTACAAAGGTGGACCTGTTGCCACTAGGGGACCCAGGTACACAGAGATGAGGAGCATTGGCCAGACCACCTGAATCACAGCCCTCAGGCTAAGTGAGCAACAAAAAGATTGACATAATTTCATGCATTCTATCAGACCGCAATGCAATAAACCTCAATATCAACACCAGGATAAGTCCTACTATCTACAAGAACACATGGAGACTAAACAACACAGTCCTGAATAAATGAATGGGTCAAGGAAGAAAAAAAAGAAAGAAATAACAGCATTCCTGGAACTAAACAAAAATGACAATACAGCACAACAAAACCTATGGGATAATTTAAAAGCAATCCTAAGAGGGAAGTTTATAGCCCTGGGTGCCTACATTAAAAAAAAAAAAACAGAAAGAGCACAAGTGAACGATCTAACACTGCAGCTAAAAACACTTTAGAGACAACAACAAATGAACCCTAAATGCAACAGACAGGAAGAAATAACAAAACTCAGAGCAGAAATCAATGAACTAGAAACAAAGAAAACAATACAAAAAAAATCAATGAATCCAAAACTTGTTTCTTTGACAGAATAAACAAGATAAACAGACCTCTAGCCCAGTTAGCCAAAAGAAAGAGCAACTCCAAATCAATAGAATTCATGATGAAAGGGGGAATATCACAAGAGACAATGAAATGATCCAGACAATCATATACCTATACTATACTATACAATTCAAAACCCTATACTCTAACTAAACTTGAAAACTAAGAGACATGGATGAAACCGAAATCACTGGAATCACCGAAGCTTAACCAAGAAGAGATTGAGCGCTTAAATAGACCCATAATATATGAAGAAATGTGAAAATGTAATAAGAAGCTCCCAACTAATAAAAAAGCCCCAGGATCAATGGTTTCAATGGCAGAATTCTATAAAACATTTTAAAGAGGACTGTACAACTAGTATTACTAAACTGTTTAGAAGGATACAAATACGAGGGAAATCTCCCAAAATTCATTCTATGAAGCCAAGCACACTTAATACCCAAACCAAACCAAAGAACAACAAAAAAAAGAGAGAAACTATAATAGGCAGGAGAGATGGCTCAGCAGTTAAAGCCCCACTGCTTGTGAGAGGACTGGGGTTCAAATCCCAGCATCCTATTATGGGCGCTAAGAATGGTCTTTAAGATGGGTATGGTGGTGCTCACCCTTTAAATCCTAAGCACTCAGGAGGCAAAGGCAACGCATATCTCTTGTGAGTTCAAGGCCACCCACCTCTGGTCTACAGATTGGGTTCCAGGAACAGCTGGTGCTATAGGGAGACCCTGTCCTCAAAAAAGACAAAAAAAAAAAAAAAAAAGAAAAGAGAGAGAAACTTACAGACCCATCTTATTACTGAACATACATGCAAAAATTCTCAGCAAAATACACACAAACCATATACAGACCCCACATCAAAAAAAGATCATCCATCATGAACAAGTTGGATTTCGTACCAATATCTTTAAAAGAATAAAACCTTTTTGATTTTTTTGTTGTTTGAACAAATGGTCTCCCTATAGCTCCACTGGCCGTGATAGAATCAGCCTGCACTGCCTCTGCAGCACTAGGAATTAAAGGCATGCAACCACCACACCCAGCTTAAGGACAATTCTCTAGCCTTATATATGGTGCTGGGAATTGAACCGCGGTCCTTTTCCACAAGGAACAGTCAGCACTCTACCACTTGAGCCATTCTCTCTACCCCAAACTGTTTGATTTTTATGAAGTTCACTATATCAATTATTCTTTTTATGGACTATGATTTTTTGAATCAAGTGTAAGAACTCTGGTGAGCTTTGAAACTACAGAATAATATTTTACCCCAGTTTTTTTTTTTTTTTTTTTTTTTTTTGTCTTTTCAAGCAAGGTCTCTAGTCCCAGCTGGCCTGGAGGCTTCACTATGTAGACCAGGCTAGCCTGCAAACTCACAGGAATCCACCCTGCCGTCCTGCCTGCCTTCCTCCCAAATGCTGGAATTAAGCATGCACAACCACGCCCAGCTTGCATTAGGCATTTTTATGCTTAGGCGTAAAAACGTGCTCTAGTACCATTTGTTTGAAAAGGCTGTCTTTCCTCATTGTATTACCTTTAGATTTTTGTTAATGATTTGTGCTTATTCCTGGATCCCTGTTCTGGTCTATTGGTATCTACACTTAACCAATACCATGAGGTTTTATGTAGTGGTTCCCATATATAATTTTTAGAATTATGGTTAAAGCGAAGTTACAGGTTAAGTTAGTGTCTAAGTGTTAGGGTTAGGAATAATGTTTCATATAACAGTAGGGTTTGGACAGCAGCATTGAAGACTGGGTCAAGGAATGGACTGATATGCTTGAATTCTCCTAGTGACAATAAACTTTTGCAGAGAAAAACTTAGGAAGAGACTGAGAGAAAGATGTTGTACATGTATGGCCAGAGTGCAGGAGCTGGGATGGGGTGGGGGGGCCGTGAAAGGGAATGTATCAAACTGAAACTGAAAAATACTGTATAAAAATACACATCAATACAAAACATCAATAAAAGTATTAGATATTAAAAGACAGTTGGGTTTGATTAAGTTGTTGCTTTTGCTATTTAATTAAATGCTTCCAAGTAAGCAAGAATTTTTAACCCAATTTTTAAGAGCCATTACCATTTAACATAGTAGTAAAAATTAACCACACCACATTACTATGAAATAACAGACTACTATAGAATGACTTGACGTTGAGTTATAGTAATTTTTTATTTTTTTGGTCTTTATTGAAAACAGGGTCTCCCTTGAGTCCCAGCTAGCCTGGAGCTCACTCTGTAATAACCAGCTGGCCTGTGAGACCACAGAGATCTGCCTGGCCTCTGCCTCCCGAGTGCTGGGATGAAAGGCGTATGCCACCACACAAGACCAAAAAAAAAAAAAAAATGTTAAAATATTTTTTTATTATTTTATTTATGTATTTTTGTTTTATGTGTAGAGTGTATTGCTTGCACTAGTGTCATGCAATGTTCACAAGGGTTAGAAGAGTGCATCAGATCCACTGGAACTGGAGTTCTCCTGGAAGTGGAGTTGTGGATTGTTGTTAACCACCATCTGGGTGGTTAACAAAACCCAGGTCCTCTGCAAAGGTAGTCCAATGCTCTTAACTACAAGCCATCTCTCCAGCCCTTTGATACGTATTTTATATTGACATTTTTGGAATTTCATACATGACGAGACTACAAGTGTATTTCTGTCCTTTCTTTCTTCTTTCTTTTTTTTTTTTTTTTTTTTTTTTTTTTGAGAGATCTTTTGAGACAAGATCTCCCTGCAGCCCCAGAAGGCCTCCAGCTGTCCTAGAACTCACTATATAACCAGGCTGGCCTTGAACGCACAAGAAATCCTCCTGCTTCGGCCTCACCAAGTGCTGGGATTAAAGTGTGTGGCACCACACCCACACCCATCTTTTTCTTTTCGTTTTAAAAATATTTTTATTTACTTTTAATTTTTTTTTTTTTGGGTCTTTTTTGAGACGGTCTCCCTTTTAGTTTAAGTCCTGCGGGCCTGGAGCTGCACTTGTGTAGACAGGCTGGCCTTGAACTCACAGAGATCCACCCTGCCCGCTCCTCCCAAGTGCTAGATTAAAAGACGTGTGCCACCAACCCCCAGCTGTTTACTACTTAAGTTTTTCAAGCAGGGCCAATGGTAATTGTACACCTTTAATCCCAACGCTTGGGAGGCCGAGGCAGGTGAATCTCTGGAGTTCAAGGTCAGGCTTCTCTACACAGTGAGTTCTTGGCCATCAGGGGTTACAAGGAGACCCTGTCCCATAAATGGACATAAAAATGTAATTTATTTCTTTCCGTTTTCTGAACTCACTATGTAACCAGGCTAAAACTTTGAACCTCCCAGAGTCTTCCGCCTGCATCTGCCTCCAGAGTGCTGGGAGCAAAGGGGCAATGTACCCACATAACCTGGCGTAGTGTTACAAAAGTATTGCCGTTGCCTCCTGCACCCATGTCATGCAAATGCCCATGGAGGTCAGAATAGAGGGCATTGTAAAACACTGTAATCTGGAGTTTGTTTTGGTTGTTTTTATACCACCATGTTGATTTCGGGAAACTGAACCCTGATCCCTCTGCTATAGCATCCAATGCTCTTAACTGCCTCCAACTGTCCATCCCGATCACCTTGGATTCTTTAGAGTCACTTCATCTTTATAGTCACTTATTTCTTTTTTTTTTTTTTTTATTTTTTTTATAGTCCACTTATTTCTTTTTTCTTATCCTTTTTTTTTTTTTTTTTTTTTTTAATGTTTTTTATTGATGGTTTGTGGTCATTTCTACTCATTTCATGTTTGCCCACCATTCAGACGGCAGATTTCCCTTTCCCACTTCCCCCCACCAGCCAGCGCCCCCACAGCCCATCCCGATCATTTATAAAACATAAAAAAACAAAAAGGGCGTAGTCTGCCCTAAACTTTCCTTCATCTTTCAGGTTTTATTTTTTTTCATTTTTTAGCTATAAGTTAGAATCCATGAGTATAAGCATCCCTCGTGCAAAGAAACCAATCTATATACTGTTGTGCCCAAACCCCGCCCGACAGTCCCACCATTTCAGTGGAGGTTGAAACAGGTGGTTTTGTTGTGTCATCAGTTGATCAAATGAGTGTCCAGACTACAAATCGCTGGTAGGTGTCATCATCACCGGTTCACCTCACCCCAATCGCGCCTTTAATTACATTCTAACAAGATTCTACAGCTAATCTACGCTAAGCCGACAGCCCCCATCGTGCTTCCGCAGATTGTTCCCTAGGCTTAGAAAAGGGGCAAACGTGGATGAGAAGCAAAACGGTCCCTCTCTCCTCCTGTAGCTTGTTTGACACTTGGATTTTTGTCAATTCTGGCTGTTTTCCTTTCATGGGCTGACAGTTTGTTCAGGAGTAACCTTCGATCCTACTAATGAAGCACAAGCAATGAGATATATAGGTATTAAGAGCAGCACAATAGTTATTGAGGGTTACTACTACTTTGGATAGACACATATGTTTGGATATATGTGAATTTCATGAAATTAATATTTTTATTTTTAAACTAACCTTTATACTTTTACCCGCCTGATAAATAGAACAGGGGTCTTACTGTGCCTTATGACATCTCCTAACCTGTAGAGGAGTAAGCTTGTGGCCAAAGTCACCGATGGTTTAGTCCCTTCCTCAAAGGAGAGAGCCAACAGCCAATTATATTTGGGATATACAGGTCAAATTCACATGGGCTTCCTCTGCTCTCACAGGTATTTTCCATTCCAGGTTGAAGTTTAAGCTGTTGCTGATTGTGGAGTCTTTCTTGACCTCATTGATACACGTATTTGTAATTATGCTTTAATGTGGTTTTAGTTGGCCTTGGGAACAATCCTCCTGGCATTCCAGAAGGCAATCTTAACCCTTACACTTGCATGTGCGGTCTCAAGACATCCCTCCCATGTTAACGTCAGGTCCTTTGGCAGCAGGGTCTTAGCGCCTCTCCTCCTGCAGGTATCCCATCTTAGGGGCAAGGAGCCCTTACATTTTGTTGGGCCTTGGATCCCCTGGCCAAACTCTCCCCCTGGAGAAACAATCCATTGCTGATGTCAGAGCTCCCTGCATTAATATACTTTGCCTAATTGCATAGCCCAAGGACTTCATTATTATATTTGGCTCTGAACAGAGTATAATCCCTTCCTCAGTTCCCACGAGTGCAAACAGTTCTTATGTTTGTTAGTCAATTAAAGAAAGGCAATTTTTTAAGAATTTTTTATTTTTAAATTTATTTAATTTAATAAGACTAATTATATTTTTTATATTTTATTTTTTTATTTAACCGGGTTTTTAGAGAGAGAGATTACCTCTATAATATTGCTCACCAATTTACAGTGAAAAAAATGAATCATCCATCATCGTCATATTTCTCCTTGTTCTAATGAGGGGGGGAGGCAAGAAAGTCATATCAAAACCTTTGTTGCACCTAGAAGGTATAGGTTTGCATTAGAACTCATTATAGATAGGGGTGTTACATGTAGAATCCACAGAAGGGTTCGATGTTTTAGGTCAATCTTGAGGGCCTTTTTCTTCCTTGCAAGTGTTCAGAGACCGGGGTGAACCTTTCAGTTGCCACTTTTTGGTAAAAACACATCCTACTCAATGCAAAAGCTGTATCTTTTCTTTCTCTTTTCTTTTCTTTCTCAGCCGTTAAGTTGGTGACATTTTTTTTTTTTTTTCTTTCATCTCTTTATATTTATACTTGACCTATGTTTGTTATTTTTAAGATTTGATTTGCAAGGTTCTTGACTAGAAGGTTTCATGTCTTTCTGTACCACCGCCCCCCACCCCCTTTTTTTTTTTTTTTTTAACCCATGAGTTCCAGAACGACAGTTGGATTATACATAACTATAGGGTGGAAGCAAGGCACAGATTCATCAAATTACCCATGCTGTTTTTTGGGTGATATAATATGGAATTAACTTGGGAAGCAAACTTTAATGTTTGGCTTTAAATCACTTAAAGAAAGAGATTGCTACAAGTTGATACTGTATAACAGAGAAATGATAGAGAAACATTTGTATGTGCCAATCTCAAAGTTATTGCTCTAAAGATTTTGTGTAAAACAAATTTGGACAACAGCAAATTATATCTACAATTAACTCATATGCATTATTAAAAACCCCGTTTTTTATCAGTCTGTAAACCAATGTTGTTTAGAAATAACACATAATATTTACTTTTACTAAGTCCTAAACAAACAACACCATGTATCCCTGTAGACAGGGTGCTGGTAAAACTGAGTACTTGCTGAACTCAACATCAATTAAATATNATATATATATATATATATATATATTAGTAATTCCCTATGGGAACAAGCTGGGAAGAGGGCACCCACACAGGGTCACTCCAGCAACATTCTGGGGACACATGGCAGAAGGTGCAGATCCGATTTATTCTATACAACAGGTGGCCTACATAGGCTTGGGACAGACAATGCCCATGCTGCATGACATCTCCTCCCAGTAGCCAATACCAGACCTCTACACTATCATGGGTCACCTTAGCTTGGGAGCGGAGGGGACAAAACCAGTGGTCTTGTGACCTGGCTCATGATCCCAAAACATGCTAGCTGAAATGTTAGCTCACATACCATTAAATTATGTTGTATGAAAATTGCAATAATTTATTTTAAATTTTTTTGTCTTTTTGAGACAGGGTCTCCCTTAGCCCCAGCTGGCTTGGAACTCTCCACTTCTATATAGACCAGGCTGGCCTTGAACTTACAGAGATCTGCCTGCCTCTGCCTCTGCCTCTGCCTCCCAAGTGCTGGCATGTGCCACCATGCCCAGCTTTAAAATTGTTTTAAAAAGAAGCTGACAAGAGTGAGTATAATACTATTTACATTCCCATACACAGGATTTGATGACCTATTTCCTCTACATGTTCATCAGCATTTGGTGTGCTGCTACTTCATTTCAGCCATTCTGATAGGGTGATGATGTGTAATGACTGAAAACCTAGCTTTGCTGAACATCTTTCCATGTGCTTATTTCTTGCTTATATCTGCTTTGGTGAACTATTCTTTCATGTCTTTTGTCTATTCTGTAGTTAGATTGTTAAATTTTGTGTTGTGGAGTTCTAGGGGTTAATAATAATAATAATAATTACTAATAGTTATATAACTATGTGAGTCTGGCTGAAAGTGTGACTTGCAAATATTTCTCCCGGACTTTGAATGATCTTTTCCTCCTCTTACCAATATCTTTAAAAGAATAAAACCTTTTGATTTTTTTGTTTTTGAAACAGGGTCTCCCTATAGCTCCAGCTGGCCTGTGATAGAGATCAGCCTGCCTGCCTCTGCAGCACTAGGATTAAAGGCATGCACCACCACACCCAGCTTAAAGACAATTCTTAGCCTCTATATGGGTGCTGGGAATTGAACCCGGGTCCTCCACAAGAACAGTCAGCACTCTTAACCACTGAGCCATCTCTCTAGCCCCAAACTTTTGATTTTTATGAAGTTCACTATATCAATTATTCTTTTTATGGACTATGATTTTTTGAATCAAGTGTAAGAACTCTGGTGAGCTTTGAAACTACAGAATAATATTTTACCCCAGTTTTTTTTTTTTTTTTTTTTTTTTTGGTCTTTTCAAGGCAGGGTCTCCTTTAGTCCCAGCTGGCCTGGAGCTCACTATGTAGACCAGGCTAGCCTTGAACTCACAGGAATCCACCTGCCTCTGCCTCTGCCTCCCAAATGCTGGGATTAAAGGCATGCACAACCACGCCCAGCTTGCATTAGGCATTTTTATGCTTAGGCGTAAAAACGTGCTCTAGTACCATTTGTTGAGAAGGCTGTCTTTCCTTCATTGTATTACCTTTAGATTTTTGTTAATGATTTGTGCTTATTCCTGGATCCCTGTTCTGGTCTATTGGTATCTACACTTAACCAATACCATGAGGTTTTATGTAGCGTCCATATATAATTTTAGAATTATGGTTAAAGCTAAGTTACAGGTTAAGTTTATGTCTATGTTTAGGGTTAGAATAATGTTTCATATTAACAGTAGGGTTTGGACAGCAGCATGAAGACTGGGTCAAGGAATGGACTGATATGGCTGAATTCTCCTAGGACAATAAACTTTTGCAGAGAAAAAATTGGAGAGACTGAGAGAAAGATGTTGGACATGTATGGCAGAGTGCATGAGCTGGGATGGGGTGGGGGGCCAGGGAAAGGGGAATGTATCTAAACTGAACTGAAAAATGATGTATGAAATACACATCAAATACAAAACATCAATAAAAGTATTATATTAAAAGACAGTTGGGTTTGGATTAAGTTTGTTGCTTTTTATTTAATTAATGAAGAATTTTAACCCATATTTTAAGCATTACCATTTACATAGTAAATTACCACATTACATATTAAATAATACTATATAGAATGACTTGATATAGTATTTTTATTAATTTCTTTGGTCTTTTTGAAACAGGGTCTCCCTTTAGTCCCAGCTAGCCTGGAGCTCACTCTGTATACCAGGCTGGCCTTGAACTCACAGAGATCTGCCTGCCTCTGCCTCCCGAGTGCTGGGATTAAAGGCGTATGCCACCACAACCAGCTGGTATAGTGTTTTTAAAATATTTTTATTATTTTTATTTTATGTATATGAGTGTATTGCCTACATGTGTGTAGGCACCCTGTCATATAATACCCATGGAGATCAGAAGAGTGCATCAGATCCCCTGGAACTGGAATTATGGATGGATGTTAGTTATTATATGGGTGCTGGAAATCAAACCCAGGTCCTCTGCAAGAGTAGTCAATGCTTTTAACTATCAAGCCATCTCTCCAGCCCCTTTGATATACGTATTTTATATTGACATTTTTGGAATTTCATACATGACGAGACTACAAGTGTATTTCTGTCCTTTCTTTCTTCTTTCTTTTTTTTTTTTTTTTTTTTTTTTTTTTGAGAGATCTTTTGAGACAAGATCTCCCTGCAGCCCCAGAAGGCCTCCAGCTGTCCTAGAACTCACTATATAACCAGGCTGGCCTTGAACGCACAAGAAATCCTCCTGCTTCGGCCTCACCAAGTGCTGGGATTAAAGTGTGTGGCACCACACCCACACCCATCTTTTTCTTTTCGTTTTAAAAATATTTTTATTTACTTTTAATTTTTTTTTTTTTGGGTCTTTTTTGAGACGGTCTCCCTTTTAGTTTAAGTCCTGCGGGCCTGGAGCTGCACTTGTGTAGACAGGCTGGCCTTGAACTCACAGAGATCCACCCTGCCCGCTCCTCCCAAGTGCTAGATTAAAAGACGTGTGCCACCAACCCCCAGCTGTTTACTACTTAAGTTTTTCAAGCAGGGCCAATGGTAATTGTACACCTTTAATCCCAACGCTTGGGAGGCCGAGGCAGGTGAATCTCTGGAGTTCAAGGTCAGGCTTCTCTACACAGTGAGTTCTTGGCCATCAGGGGTTACAAGGAGACCCTGTCCCATAAATGGACATAAAAATGTAATTTATTTCTTTCCGTTTTCTGAACTCACTATGTAACCAGGCTAAAACTTTGAACCTCCCAGAGTCTTCCGCCTGCATCTGCCTCCAGAGTGCTGGGAGCAAAGGGGCAATGTACCCACATAACCTGGCGTAGTGTTACAAAAGTATTGCCGTTGCCTCCTGCACCCATGTCATGCAAATGCCCATGGAGGTCAGAATAGAGGGCATTGTAAAACACTGTAATCTGGAGTTTGTTTTGGTTGTTTTTATACCACCATGTTGATTTCGGGAAACTGAACCCTGATCCCTCTGCTATAGCATCCAATGCTCTTAACTGCCTCCAACTGTCCATCCCGATCACCTTGGATTCTTTAGAGTCACTTCATCTTTATAGTCACTTATTTCTTTTTTTTTTTTTTTTATTTTTTTTATAGTCCACTTATTTCTTTTTTCTTATCCTTTTTTTTTTTTTTTTTTTTTTTAATGTTTTTTATTGATGGTTTGTGGTCATTTCTACTCATTTCATGTTTGCCCACCATTCAGACGGCAGATTTCCCTTTCCCACTTCCCCCCACCAGCCAGCGCCCCCACAGCCCATCCCGATCATTTATAAAACATAAAAAAACAAAAAGGGCGTAGTCTGCCCTAAACTTTCCTTCATCTTTCAGGTTTTATTTTTTTTCATTTTTTAGCTATAAGTTAGAATCCATGAGTATAAGCATCCCTCGTGCAAAGAAACCAATCTATATACTGTTGTGCCCAAACCCCGCCCGACAGTCCCACCATTTCAGTGGAGGTTGAAACAGGTGGTTTTGTTGTGTCATCAGTTGATCAAATGAGTGTCCAGACTACAAATCGCTGGTAGGTGTCATCATCACCGGTTCACCTCACCCCAATCGCGCCTTTAATTACATTCTAACAAGATTCTACAGCTAATCTACGCTAAGCCGACAGCCCCCATCGTGCTTCCGCAGATTGTTCCCTAGGCTTAGAAAAGGGGCAAACGTGGATGAGAAGCAAAACGGTCCCTCTCTCCTCCTGTAGCTTGTTTGACACTTGGATTTTTGTCAATTCTGGCTGTTTTCCTTTCATGGGCTGACAGTTTGTTCAGGAGTAACCTTCGATCCTACTAATGAAGCACAAGCAATGAGATATATAGGTATTAAGAGCAGCACAATAGTTATTGAGGGTTACTACTACTTTGGATAGACACATATGTTTGGATATATGTGAATTTCATGAAATTAATATTTTTATTTTTAAACTAACCTTTATACTTTTACCCGCCTGATAAATAGAACAGGGGTCTTACTGTGCCTTATGACATCTCCTAACCTGTAGAGGAGTAAGCTTGTGGCCAAAGTCACCGATGGTTTAGTCCCTTCCTCAAAGGAGAGAGCCAACAGCCAATTATATTTGGGATATACAGGTCAAATTCACATGGGCTTCCTCTGCTCTCACAGGTATTTTCCATTCCAGGTTGAAGTTTAAGCTGTTGCTGATTGTGGAGTCTTTCTTGACCTCATTGATACACGTATTTGTAATTATGCTTTAATGTGGTTTTAGTTGGCCTTGGGAACAATCCTCCTGGCATTCCAGAAGGCAATCTTAACCCTTACACTTGCATGTGCGGTCTCAAGACATCCCTCCCATGTTAACGTCAGGTCCTTTGGCAGCAGGGTCTTAGCGCCTCTCCTCCTGCAGGTATCCCATCTTAGGGGCAAGGAGCCCTTACATTTTGTTGGGCCTTGGATCCCCTGGCCAAACTCTCCCCCTGGAGAAACAATCCATTGCTGATGTCAGAGCTCCCTGCATTAATATACTTTGCCTAATTGCATAGCCCAAGGACTTCATTATTATATTTGGCTCTGAACAGAGTATAATCCCTTCCTCAGTTCCCACGAGTGCAAACAGTTCTTATGTTTGTTAGTCAATTAAAGAAAGGCAATTTTTTAAGAATTTTTTATTTTTAAATTTATTTAATTTAATAAGACTAATTATATTTTTTATATTTTATTTTTTTATTTAACCGGGTTTTTAGAGAGAGAGATTACCTCTATAATATTGCTCACCAATTTACAGTGAAAAAAATGAATCATCCATCATCGTCATATTTCTCCTTGTTCTAATGAGGGGGGGAGGCAAGAAAGTCATATCAAAACCTTTGTTGCACCTAGAAGGTATAGGTTTGCATTAGAACTCATTATAGATAGGGGTGTTACATGTAGAATCCACAGAAGGGTTCGATGTTTTAGGTCAATCTTGAGGGCCTTTTTCTTCCTTGCAAGTGTTCAGAGACCGGGGTGAACCTTTCAGTTGCCACTTTTTGGTAAAAACACATCCTACTCAATGCAAAAGCTGTATCTTTTCTTTCTCTTTTCTTTTCTTTCTCAGCCGTTAAGTTGGTGACATTTTTTTTTTTTTTTCTTTCATCTCTTTATATTTATACTTGACCTATGTTTGTTATTTTTAAGATTTGATTTGCAAGGTTCTTGACTAGAAGGTTTCATGTCTTTCTGTACCACCGCCCCCCACCCCCTTTTTTTTTTTTTTTTTAACCCATGAGTTCCAGAACGACAGTTGGATTATACATAACTATAGGGTGGAAGCAAGGCACAGATTCATCAAATTACCCATGCTGTTTTTTGGGTGATATAATATGGAATTAACTTGGGAAGCAAACTTTAATGTTTGGCTTTAAATCACTTAAAGAAAGAGATTGCTACAAGTTGATACTGTATAACAGAGAAATGATAGAGAAACATTTGTATGTGCCAATCTCAAAGTTATTGCTCTAAAGATTTTGTGTAAAACAAATTTGGACAACAGCAAATTATATCTACAATTAACTCATATGCATTATTAAAAACCCCGTTTTTTATCAGTCTGTAAACCAATGTTGTTTAGAAATAACACATAATATTTACTTTTACTAAGTCCTAAACAAACAACACCATGTATCCCTGTAGACAGGGTGCTGGTAAAACTGAGTACTTGCTGAACTCAACATCAATTAAATATNACTTCAAACTATACTACAGGGCTATAGTCATAAAAACAGCTTGGTGCTGGCACAAAAACAGACCTGTAGACCAATGGAACAAAACTGAAGATCCAAACTTGAGCAATTTCAGCCACCTCATATTTGACAAAGGGGCCCAAGAAGACACAATGGAGGAAAGACAGCATCTTCAGCAGATGGTGTTGGCAAAACTGGATCACCATCTGTAGAAGAATAAAATTAAACCCCTACCTCTCACCCTGTACAAAAATCAACCCCAAGTGGATCAAAGACCTCATCCTGAAACCTGAAACCCTGAAGGTGATAGAAGAAAAAGTTGGCAGCAGCCTACAAGACATAGGCATAGGAAAAGACTTCCTAAATCAGACAGCAGCTTCTGTGGGGAAATGAGGAAGAAATCCCAGCCTACCTGAGGAACTGCTGTACTGGGGTAGTTTCTCCAGAGAAGACCACTCAGACACAAAATAAGACCAATAGAAAATCTTTGTTTTTGGTCTTTTTGAGACAGGTTCTCCCTTTAGTCCCAGCTGGCCTGGACCTTGCTATGTAGACCGGGCTGGCTTTGAACTCACAGAGATCCGCCTGCCTCTGCCTCTAGAGTGCTGGGGTTAAAGGTGTGTGCCACCATGCCGGGCAAGTCTTTAGTCACCTGATGACTACACACCAGGCCCCCTGCCAACTCTCAGTTGGGAGGCATTTATATAGGAGAAAACCAAGTCCAGGGGTGAAAAGTTTAAGTTCCCAAGATTAGGGGTGGTAGGCCCTCTAACAATTCCTCCTCTCAAAAAGCAAGCCAAGCATAAAGTACAGAAGCCATGCAGAATGAGTTAGTTTCTAAGCAACCAGGTACATGCTGACCTGTTCTCAAAACTCCTGTTCCAGTTCAACTGAATTCAACTTTTCTTTTATTCCCATACTTTAATTTTAACTACTTGGGCTCAGTAGAGACTCATAATATGGCATAGCTATGTCCAACCTTGAGGTGCCAATGACACTGGTAGCCAGGAAAGTGGAGAGTCAGTCTCTTTCAAGGATAGGACTCTTGGTAGGTTAACCAGGCTCCAGTGGATGAAACCACACCGAGGGACATTTGGAGACATAAATTTGACTCTATAGGAGATATATATATATATATATATATATATTAGTAATTCCCTATGGGAACAAGCTGGGAAGAGGGCACCCACACAGGGTCACTCCAGCAACATTCTGGGGACACATGGCAGAAGGTGCAGATCCGATTTATTCTATACAACAGGTGGCCTACATAGGCTTGGGACAGACAATGCCCATGCTGCATGACATCTCCTCCCAGTAGCCAATACCAGACCTCTACACTATCATGGGTCACCTTAGCTTGGGAGCGGAGGGGACAAAACCAGTGGTCTTGTGACCTGGCTCATGATCCCAAAACATGCTAGCTGAAATGTTAGCTCACATACCATTAAATTATGTTGTATGAAAATTGCAATAATTTATTTTAAATTTTTTTGTCTTTTTGAGACAGGGTCTCCCTTAGCCCCAGCTGGCTTGGAACTCTCCACTTCTATATAGACCAGGCTGGCCTTGAACTTACAGAGATCTGCCTGCCTCTGCCTCTGCCTCTGCCTCCCAAGTGCTGGCATGTGCCACCATGCCCAGCTTTAAAATTGTTTTAAAAAGAAGCTGACAAGAGTGAGTATAATACTATTTACATTCCCATACACAGGATTTGATGACCTATTTCCTCTACATGTTCATCAGCATTTGGTGTGCTGCTACTTCATTTCAGCCATTCTGATAGGGTGATGATGTGTAATGACTGAAAACCTAGCTTTGCTGAACATCTTTCCATGTGCTTATTTCTTGCTTATATCTGCTTTGGTGAACTATTCTTTCATGTCTTTTGTCTATTCTGTAGTTAGATTGTTAAATTTTGTGTTGTGGAGTTCTAGGGGTTAATAATAATAATAATAATTACTAATAGTTATATAACTATGTGAGTCTGGCTGAAAGTGTGACTTGCAAATATTTCTCCCGGACTTTGAATGATCTTTTCCTCCTCTTACCAATATCTTTAAAAGAATAAAACCTTTTGATTTTTTTGTTTTTGAAACAGGGTCTCCCTATAGCTCCAGCTGGCCTGTGATAGAGATCAGCCTGCCTGCCTCTGCAGCACTAGGATTAAAGGCATGCACCACCACACCCAGCTTAAAGACAATTCTTAGCCTCTATATGGGTGCTGGGAATTGAACCCGGGTCCTCCACAAGAACAGTCAGCACTCTTAACCACTGAGCCATCTCTCTAGCCCCAAACTTTTGATTTTTATGAAGTTCACTATATCAATTATTCTTTTTATGGACTATGATTTTTTGAATCAAGTGTAAGAACTCTGGTGAGCTTTGAAACTACAGAATAATATTTTACCCCAGTTTTTTTTTTTTTTTTTTTTTNAAAAAAAAAAAAAAAAAAAAAAAAAAAGCCTCATACATATTTGTAAAAGAAGCAAGATAACCTTATTTGGAGCAAAACAACAATCTAGATTGTATAGGGATACACGGTGATGACAGACAGCAGGCCACATGAATGAGCATGCTCAAGGGTCCCAGGCTACAGCCTTCAGTCTCTTTCTTTAGTATCGAAAGGGGCTAGTTACTAAGGGGTGTGTTTTGAGTGGCTCCATACTTTGACAAATTAGTCATACTTTTTTTTCCTACTGCACATGTTTCTCCCTATAAGGCATCCCTTTTTAATCATATGCACCTCTAATTGTCCATAGTCATAAGATGGTAATTTGGAGATTGTGCTGGATAGCTTTAGTGTCAACTTGACACCTGGGTTGAGGGAGCCTCAACTGGGGAATTGGCTCCATTGGACTGGCCTGTGGCCATATATGTGGAGTATTTTCTTGATTACTGAGTGATGCGGGGGGGGGGGGCTCAGCCTATTGTGGGTGGTGCCACCCCTGGGTAGGTGGCTTTGTACTGCATAAGAAAGCACCGTCAAGCATGGGCCAGGGGGCAAGACAGGAAGCAGCTTTCCTCCATGGCCTATGCTTCAGCTCCTGCCTTCAGGTTCCTGCTCTGAGTTCCTATGTTGGGCTCCTTCGGTGATGAAGGAGATGTGAACCGAATAAACCCTTTCCTCCCCAAGTTGGTTTTGGTCAGAGTGTTTTGTTGCAGCAATTGAAGGCAAAGTAGGACAGAGATTCTCCCTAAAAGACATAATTTAGTCTTATATCTCATACATCCAAAACCAGTTCAGGCTGACTGACACTTCTGTTCTTTATACCAGGATATATCTGGTATACACTGAACTAGAAACTGTCTAAAGTTGATTGTTATTAGGGGCACTGAAACTTACGCTCTTGTTTGGAGATGGAAGTACAGGTAACCTGATGTATGTGAAGGGTAGAAGGGGTTCTGAGATTGAGAGATGTGTGTACAGTTCCTGCAGGTGACAGAACTGGCTGCCAAGTGCATTACTATGAGTGTGTATGTGTGTGTGTGTGTCTATGTGTGTCTGTATGTGCACAAACACAAATGAGATTCCAGATTTAGCAGAACATTTGAAAAGCAAAGACAACAATTTTGAGTTTCTAAAATCAAGAATAGCCATTGATGAAAAGTTACTTTATTTATTCACTGTTTCCTAGGATTTCACTATTCATGACTGCTGTTTCCTTTGGTTGTATTTTTAAATATTTTTATTTATTATTTTTATTTTATGTGTATGAATGTATTGCCTGCATGTATATAAGTACGCCTGTGTTGTGCAATGTCCATGGAGGTCAGAAGAAGGCATTGGGTTCCCTGGAGCTAGAGTTTTGGATGGTTGTTACTTACCATGTGGGTGCTGGGAATCAAATCCAGGTCCTCTGCAAGAGCAGCCAGTGCTCTTAACTGCTGAGACATCTCTCAAGCCCTGATTGTATTTATTTTTATTTTATGTGTATGAGTATATGCATGTATGTATGTATGTTCACCTGTGTTGTGCGGTGCCCATGGAAGCCAGAAGAGGGTGTTTGATTGCCTGGAAATGGAGTTACAGATAGTTGCTAGCCAACTTGTGGGTGCTGGGAATTGAACTCCCATCTTCTTCAAGAGCAAGTCAGTGCTCTTGAGCACTGAGCCTTCTCTCCAGCCGTTGGTTGTATTTTTAAAAATCAAACATTTTCTTATAGTCGTGAATTAGTAAAAGCAGCAGATACCTTGTCATTCTTTGATTATTAGATTAAATCCACCATGCTATAGTACTAAAAGTTCATTTTTAAAAACAAGGTTATTTCACTCAAAATGTTGAGTGAAATGAACCACAAGAACCATATTAAGCATCTCATAATGGATTAAATGTATATATGTTATCAATAGTCCTACCCAGCTGTAAATCCTGTGAACCACAATGACCAGCCCAGCAAGATATGCTTAATGGTATGATAGTGGCATTCATATCTTGGGGCTAACTAACAGCTGTCTGACTGGACTTAAGGCCAACTCAACACTAGGGATTTAGTGCTGGTACTCTAAACCTAGCCAAGAAATGTGACTACAGGGGACACAGACTCTAAATGGGAATGCGCTAATCCCATTTTGTAAACTGATGTAGTATCCAACCACTTTCTTTTTTTTTAACATTTTTTATTGATGCTTTGTGCATTTCATACATCATTTTCCAATTCAGATCAGGCATATTTCCCTTTCCTTTCCCCCCCACCCCCACCCCATCCCAGATCATGCATTCTGCCATAACTGTCCTGCATATTTCTCTCAGTTTTTTTTCCATTTTTTAGCTATAAGTGATAATCCATGAGTACAAGCATCCTTCATGTAAAACCAATTTGTAGGCTGTTGTGCCCAAACACCTACAGCCCCACCATCCAGTGGGGGGTGACAGGTTGTTTGTTCAATCAAGTTGATCAAATGAGTGTCCAGACTACATTGCTGTAGTTTCACCATTCACCCCAATCGCAGCCCTTACATTCTACCACGCCCCCTCTTCCGCAGGTTGTTCCCTAGGCTTAGAAAAGGGGCACAGGTGGATGAGAGGTAAAACAGTCCACTCTCTCTGGAGCTGTTGACTTGGACTCTGGTCAATTCTGGCTGTTTCCTTTCATGGGCTGACAGTTTGTCCAGGAATAACCTTTCGATCCTACTAATGAAGAACAAGCAATTAGATATATAGGTATTTAAGCAGCACTAATAGTTATGGTAGGTTACTTTAGCATAGACACATGTTTGGATATGTTAATCCATGAATTACAATTTTCCCCCCTGTTAAATATGACAGGGTCTTACTGTGGCTTATAACATCTCCTAACCTGTAGAGGATGTAAGCTTGTGGCATCAGCCATGGGTTATTCCTCCAAGGAGAGAGCCAATAGCCAATTAGATTTGGGATATACAGGCATATGGCTGCCTCTGCTGCACAGTATTTCCAGGCAGGTGAGGTGTAGCTGGTGCTGACGGTGGAGTCTTGCTTGACTCAAGGAGACCCGTATTTGCTTTATTGGTTTAGTGGCCTTTGGTAACACTCTCTGGTATTCCAGAGGCCATCTGTACACTTGCATGTGTGGTCTCAATACATCTTTCCCATGTTAACGTCAGGTCTTCGGCAGCAGGGCCTTATCGCCTCTCTTCTTGCAGGTATCCCAGTTTAGAGGCAAGGGGCCTTAGATCCCCTGGCCAACATCTCCCTGGTAGAATAATCCATTACTGATGTCAGAGCTCCTGTATTGATATATTTTGCTTAAGTGCATAGTTTAAGGACTTTAGTATTATATTTGGTTCTGAACAGAGAATAATCCTTTTCACAGTTCTTATGTCTATTAGTCAATTAAAGAAGGCAGTTTTACCGGTTTTATAAGAGATTACCTCTTTCTAAATAGTTATCCTTGGAGAAATGCTGCTCTTGCTCATCCTCAAAGCAGTTTCCTTTTGCAGCAGCCAGAGGCTAGTGTAAAGAACCACAACTAGTCAGAGAGAAGAGAATAACGGACTCTGGAGCATCCATTCCCAAGTGGGATGTCTATAGCACAAACCCTCCACCTAGGGCTCAGGAAACTCCACAGAAGAGGGTCTGGAAAGTTCGTGAGCCAGAGGACTGGGAGAGCTACTGTGAAAAGCATCTTCTGGACATGGTGGGAATTCGCACCCATGAACTCCAAACAATATAGTACCGGCACAAGACCACACCAGTCCACACCCCAGAGTGGATGAGGAAGTGCACAGGGCCCCAGCCCTAGTTAAAGCGCTACAGGCAGTGCTCATGGCTGCTGAGGAAGAAGACTTCCATTTTCTGCAGCAACAAGACCCCTGATTGCCCATGCCCAGGGGTTAACCAACACCCAAGTATATGAGGGGAGAAGTAATCAGACTTAGAATGCACACACACACACACACATAATTATACAGGAAGAAGATATGAATTTAAGAGGGGATGTGGGGTGGAGGGCATGAGAGGAGTTAGTGGGAGAGAGAAGTAGAAATGATGAAAATATTGCACTCCAGAGCTGGAGAGATGGCTTACTGGGTAACAGCACTAACTACTTTTTTTTTTTTGGAGGGGGGCTCTTTTTGAGACAGGGTCTCCCTTTAGTCCCAGATGGTCTAGAGCTCACTCTGTAGACCAGGCTGGCCTTGAACTCACAGAGATCCACCTGCCACCACGCCACCCACTACACTGACTATTCTTACAGAAGACCCAGGTTAAATTTCCAACATCCACATAGTGGTTAAAAACCACCCGTAACTCCAGTTCCAGGGGAATCCGACATTCTTTTGGGCATTGTATGACACAGTGCACTTACATACATGTATGCAATACACTCACACACATAAAATAAAAATAATAAATAAAGAATCAAAGCTCTTTTCTGGTCTGAGATCACCAACATTGGTCACATTGAGAATTCCTCCATAGACATTCTCTTTGAAGGTATTCATGATGGGTTTCCATGAGCTTTTTATTTATTTATTTATTTATTTATTTATTTTTTTTTTTGGTCTTTTCGAGACAGGGTCTCCCTGTAGCCCCAGCTGGCCTGGAACTCACTCTGTAGATCAGGCTGGCCTTGAACTCACAAAGATCCACCTGCCTCTGCCTCCCAAATGCTAGGATTAAAGGCGTGTGCCACCCGCCTGGGCTCCATGAGCTTTTTCATATACCTGTACTATGGGTTCTATCTTACACTTACTACCAAACTACACACATCTCAACTTCAGACATTGACCCCACTATAATAAATGCCAGTGGACACATCAGCTGGAAAATTGCCTTTGTGTCTAAGAAATTTCATCGTGGAGATGCCCACCTGCTGGGAGCTACTGCTCAAGCCATGGGAAGTTTCATTGGGGGCCACAGCTGGATACAGATAAAAGCTCTGCTGGCTCAGTGGGCAGGGCACTTACCAGCAGCACTGAAGATACACTGTGGCAAGTCCCCCACATGCTGGCCCCACAGAAGCTGCTGGGAAATACAGAAGGTTCATCTCTGTTACTTTTAAATTTTTTATTTATTGTTTTTAGTGATGCAGATGAGTGTTTTGCCTATATACAATGCTCATGGCATTCCAGGTGTCAGAGCCCCTGGAACTGAAGTTATGAATGGTTGTGAGCTGCCATGTAAATGCTGTGAATTGAACCCAGGTCCTCTGGAAGAGCAGCTAATGCTCTTAACCACTAAGCCATCTCTCCAGCCCTCTGATATTTTTTAAAGTTTATGGTGACATAATTATAGACTCACTTGTTATTGAAAGATAAAATACAGAGATGCTTCCTGGGCCCTTTATTCAACTTCCAGTAATAGTGGGACTTTTGCTGCCACCACCTGCCACAGCAGGATGCTGGATTCGCAGCATTGGAGATGCTGACTTCCATTGCTACCCAGATCTCTCACTTGCCCTTTTAGAGCTACATTCCAAAGTTGTATTTTAAAAGACATAGATGATGGGGCTGGAGAGATGGCCTAGCGGTTAAGAGCACCGACTGCACTTGCAGAGGACCCGGGTTCGATCTCCAGCACCCACATGGCGGCTAAGAACCGTCTGTAACTCCAATTCCAGGCGAACTCCAGTTCCAGGGGAAACAGAGACCCTCTTCTGACCTCCGAGGCACTGCACGACACGGGTGCACAAACCTACATGCAGTACATTCATACACATACAAAAATAAATAAAATTAAAAAAAAATAAAAGACATAGATGAAAAATAGGTGTTATATGAGTGAGTCAGGGACCACCCCTGCAAACCCACCTGATCTTTACATCCACACGGTGGCAGTGACCTTGTCAACAGATCTGTGACGCCTTACTGTGCTGATTTCAAAAAAAATTTTTTTTGGTCTTTTCGAGTCAGTGTCTCCCTGTAGTCCCAGCTGTCCTGGAACTCACTCTGTAGACCAGGCTGGCCTTGAACTCACAAAGATCCGCCTGCCTCTGCCTCCCAAGTGCTAGGATTAAAGGCATGTGCCACCATGCCCAGCTGATTTCAAATTTTTATACAACTAATTTTTCAAATCTAGCTCCTAAATATAAATATATAGAAGTTCATCAGCTTATAGTCTGTCTGCTGTGTTAGACATCGTTAGAAACTGCATTCAACAGTTAAATCTTGGGGCTCTGTGATACAAGCTGCTGCTCCTCTCGGTTTTTCTTCTAAAAAGACCCTGCGATGCTGAATGGATGGATCTAGAAGTGTCAGTCTCCTCTTCCATCCACCTTCACCTTGCAGGTTCCCGTCTCTTGCTGCTCTGGGAAGTGGCCTCTGAGCTGTTGCTGCCTTGAAAAGTATAAGGAGTGGAAGCCTCCCAACTCCCATCTTCTTCAGCAAATCAGTCTAAGCAGAGACCTAATAAAGCTATTGCTCAGCACTGCCACCTTGCGGTCACATCTTTTCCTCCTCTCAGTCTTGAAATGTCCAAAACTCTCTGGTCTCTTAACCCTGACAGTCACCAAGCTGACCTCCATCTCTCTGCTGCGCTATAAATAGAACAGTAGCATATGTAACCTTTTGGGATTGCCTTTTTCCATTAAACATAATGCTTGGCAAGTCATACAACTTTTTTGTGCACATCAATAGCTCATTCCTTCTCCCGCTGAGTAGTACACGCTATACGGATGCTCTATAGGTTCATTATTCACCCAGCAAAGTGCAATGGACTGTTCCCAGTTTTCGTCATTATGCCTAAAGATGCTATAACAGGTTTTCATGAACAGGTTTTTGTGTGAACACTAGTTCTCATTTCTCCACGATGTATTCCATGAAGAAAATTGCTGAGTTGTAAAGAAATTAACACAGTTTTCCAGAACTTGTAGACCACCTTACATTCTCACATGACATGAGTGAATAATCTAACTTCCCACATCTTCGGAGCATTTGGTGTGGTCACTATTTCTAATTTTAGTCATTCTGATAAATCTGTAACGATAATTTGTTGCAATTTAAATTCCTCTTTCCCTAGTGGCAGTGATGATGAAATTCTGTGTGCATATTTCTTTCTATAAATCCTCTTCAGTTAATGTTCTTTTTTTTGGTCTTTTTGAGACAGGGTCTCCCTGTAGCCCCAGCTGGCCTGGAACTCACTCTGTAGACCAGGCTGGCTTTGAACTCACAAAGATCTGCCTGCCTCTGCCTCCCAAGTGCTAGGATTAAAGGCGTGCGCCACCACGCCCGGCTATCAGTTAATGTTCTTTCAAGTGTTTTTGCCTGCTTTCTAATTGGATCATTAGGTTTTATATTGTGGGGTTCTAGGAATTAAAAAGTAAATATGCAAGGGCTGGAGAGATGGTGCAGCAGTTACGAGTGCTGTCTCCTCTTGCACAGAGGACAGGGATTCAGTTCCCAGCACCCACATG
The DNA here is from genome assembly GCA_009823505.1 of Rhizomys pruinosus. Taxonomy (NCBI): domain Eukaryota; kingdom Metazoa; phylum Chordata; class Mammalia; order Rodentia; family Spalacidae; genus Rhizomys; species Rhizomys pruinosus. The sequence continues at coordinate 58,055 of VZQC01006898.1, forward strand.
TCAGCTAACAACCATCTAACACCCACATGTCAGTTCCAGGGAATCCAGTCCCTTCTTCTGACCTCCATAGGCTTTGCACACATGGGTACACTTACATACACATAGTCAAGGCACTCATAAACATAAAAATAAAGTAAAATTAAACTGAATAAATGTACTTAGAAAACACTAGTCCTTGGTATGTAATTTGCAAGTACTATCTCCGTCTGCCTGTCATATTTTTATTCTTTCATTTTAGGATATTGTCAGAATAAAATCTTTTTATTGTTATGAAGTTCCATTTATCAATTATTTCTTTTGTGGTTTATGCTTTTTGGTGTTAAGTCTAAGAACTCTGCCTGGCCCTGGAGCCTGGGCGGTTTTCCACTTTGTCTACATGTTTCATAATTTAATGTTTTGTGTTCATGTGTTTCATCCTGAGTTTTCTATAAAGTGTGAGACCAGTATTCATTCATTCATTCATTTTAAAGTTTTGCTATGTATATGCAATTGCTTGCATATCATTCCTTGAAAATGGTGTTTTAGGCGCTGGAGAGATAGCCTAGCGGTTAAGAGTACCGACTGCTCTTGCAGAGGACCCGGGTTCTATCCCCATCACCCCCATGGTGGCTGAGAAGCATCTGAAACTCCAATTCCAGGAGAACTCCAGTTCCAGGGGAATCCGACACCCTCTTCCGACCTCCGTGGCATTGCACGACACGGGTGCACATACCTACATGCAGACAGTACATTCATACACATACAGAAATAAATTTAAAAAAAAAAAGAAAAAAAAAGAAAATGGTGTTTTAGTTCTAGTGGGCTGGTTTTGGATTTTTAGAGACTGTATGTAGGCATGTTCATGTGGGTGTATTCTTGAGTTCTCTGTTCTGTTGGTCCATGTGCTCCCACATCATTAACATCATAGGGCCACATATGGTATACATATATAATAAGTCTTGAAATTGGGAAGATCACTTTCTGCCATTTTATCTTTCCTGGTTGGTTTTGATTCTTCTAGTATTGTTGACCTTTTCATAGAAATTCTCAATGTCCCTGTTTATATTTAGAAGAATGTTATGATTCTGAATGGCATCAAGCTGATTTTAGGTATTAAGTCCTTCCAGTTGATGAGCATAATAGCCTTTTCTGCCTCTTCAGGTCTTCTCCCTCCTTGTCTCACATATGCTCAACATGCACTTCCTATACATGTTTATTAGACCGACCCTAAAATGTCTCTATTTAGCTACTATAATTTTAGTATATCATTTTTGTATGTTCATCTTATATTCTGAAATCTTGAAGTGCTTAGTCCACAGGTTTCCAAGATGTGTGTGTGTGTGTGTGTGTGTGTGTGTGTGTGTGTTGAGGGAATTTTCTGTGTAGACAATCCTATTATCTGCAAATAGGAATAGCTTTATGTCTTGTTGTTCAGTCTATCTACCTGTCACTTCTTGCTTCGTTGCAGTGCTGGAGTGTACAGTACCATACTGAATAGATGCTCTTCAGGGGCAAGATTCAACAGATGAGTATTTCATTACTGAATATAAGGTTAGATGCTGAGTTTTGTAAATGATTTTTAATGAGTTTTGGAAATTTCCTTCTATGTGTATCATAATTAGTTGAGGGAATTTTCAAATGATTGTGTTCTGTATTGATTAATATAATATTACTTTCTTCTTCTGTTTGTTACTATGGTGGAATGCATGGATTGATTTCTGAATCTTAAACCTCTCTTACATCTGCCTCCCCAAATTTGTGCTCCTCCACTGCTCCTGGGTATGGGTCCATTCCTTTGAGCATGCTCAACCTACCTGGTGTCACATCCTTAATGAAAATAGCATCTTGGGGCTGGAGAGATGACTCAGCATTTAAGAGCACTGGCTGCTCTTCCAGGTGACCCAGCATCCACACGGGGGCTAACAACTATCCAAAACCCCAGTTCCAGGGAATCTGATGTCCTCTTCTGACATCTGCAGGCCACACATGCCATGGGTGCACTTGCATAACACAGGCACTACATTTTATACACCCAGGGTGAAAGGAATAAATAAAATGTTTAAAAAAAAAAAAAGAGCACACCTATAGTGCACTCAGACTTCTTACAGAAGAAAGCATCAGAGCAAGCTGTTCAAGGCTAACCATGTATTGCCTCCCTGGGATTCCATTCCCCACATTCAACCACTGAGGGACCCAGAGACCCGTGGCTGAGGCCTGAGCTGGCTCAGCAGTACAGTTCAGGGCAGTAGTACAACATGGCATCCTCTATGCAATGCTGGTTTTGTAGACATACAGAAAACAAGAGTTGTGGGGTCAAGGAGGTTTCCACTAAGATTTCAAAGGAATGCTTGGGCGTTTAGGCAATGTGTGGCAGGTCATAGTTCGTTTCAACAGCTCCTGAGAAATGTATGAAGCTATGATGGTGAAACACCAGGAAGGTAGAGATGTCGGGACATGCAGTGTCCGCATAGGTAGCAAAGAGCCTGCAGGCTGCCTTCCACAAGGCCCTGGGGACAGAGCTATTCAAAGCATGCTTGCCTGCTAGGCTTTGAGCTTGCTTCACTCAGATCAATCCTTCCTATTCCCTCACTCCACCTTTTGGAAGTAAAAATTACCCTGTGCCATTGATCTCAGAAGCATGTAATTTGTGTGTTTTAAAAAAAAATTTAATAGGATCTCATAGCTAAGAGTTGCTTTGAGTCTCAGAGGAGACTTTGGACTTGGCCTTTTGAGTAACTGTGGACATTTGAGACAAGGGACTCTTGGAAATGAACTATGTACATTATGCATTATAATGTAAACACGAGATTTGGATGGACATGTAGACAGACAAGGTGTTTAGATTAGAAATGTCCATTAAATATCATATATCAAAGGCCTGTCAGACTTCGGTGCCATTGGGTGATGGGACACCATTCAAGAGATGAGGCTTGGTGGGCAGATGGGAGGTCACTGAGGACACACTTGCAGTGAGAATTGACACTCTGAGTGCTGTCAGCACCCCATTGCTCTGCTGCTCTGAATGGGCAGCTTTGCTCTGAGGTTCTGTTGCCTCGGGTCCAACTGACCATGAAATGAAACCCAGGAAACAGTAAACTAAAGTCTTTCCTCTTTTTAAGTTTATTAATTCAGGTGTTTTGTCACAGTGATGGAGAACCACCTGACACCTTTTCTTGTAGAGTCTTTTAAGAAGTTCAATATTCAATGTCTTCATGATGTTCAAAGAATCCACAAATCAAGGAAGCTTTCTTCCTTTTGAGATGTGTTTCATTTATCTACTTCTTCCTTATAATTAAGACAAGAGCAGGATTGGATGTGTAGTGCTGTACCTTGGCAAGGGATTAGACGATATATCAATAAGAAGCAATTACATGGCTTTAAGTGGCTTTATACTGGAAGAAGCATCTGCCATGAGATTTGAGTGTCCAGAAGCACTCCTGACAGTCCAGAAGCATTCCTGACAGTCATGCTAAGAACAGCATCTATGTCCTCCTCACTCAGAAAAAGTCTAAGGCTTGTGTTTCCACTGAGACACTTTGAGGAAAGAGGCAAGGTTTTCTCCAAATAGCAGACTTGCTTTCATTTATTATAAAATTGGGAATCATCAAACTCAGTGATCCAGCAGTGGGAGCATAAGCTTGTGACTCAGTACTGAGGAGGCAGAGGCAGGAGGAGCCCTGGGCTTTGCTGGCCAGCTAAGTTTGTCAAATCAGTGAGCTCCAAGTTCAGTGAGAAATCCTGTTACAAAAGCGAGGTAGAGCTAAACCTAGGAAGACGTTTCATGCCAACCTCTAGCCTCCACACACGTGCACACACAAACATGTGCACACACAAACACACAAAAAACATGACATGGTGCTCTAGAAATCGGTACAACCTTCTGTTACTATTTTATTTTGTTTATTTGTATGTGTATGAGTGTTTTGCCTGCATGTATATACCCATGTGAATGCAGTGCCTGTGGAGGCCAGAAGAGGGTGTCAGATCCCCTGAAATTGGAGTTACGGATGATTGTGAGTTGCCACGTGGGTGCTGAGAATTGAACCACTGTCCTCTGCAAGAGTAGCCAAAAAATGAAGAAAACAATCCCATTTATAACAGTAACAAAAAATAAAGTATCTAAATGTATATTTAACAAACAGAATCCTGCCAAAGTCCATCTCCAACAGGTTCAGTTCCAGAAGTGGGTGGTTACAAAGGCGGTGAAGAAATTAATCTCAAATAAGACACAAGAATCTTTCTTTTTCATGACCTGAGGAGCACCTATCTTCCCTGCTCCTGTGCAGAGGACCTCTCGGGTTTGCCACTCTGATGAAATTCCTGACCTAAGGATCAGAGAGCGTTTGCCCTCTCTGATCCTGTGCAGAGGGCCTTTCCAGCTTGCCACTCTGCGATTCCTTTTCTTCTCTGCTCCTCAGGTCCCAATGTTTATTTTTATATGCCCTAAAACTAATATATGTTATGCAAGTCTAAGCTAATGATGAAAAAATAACCCAACTTCCCTGTAAATATTTTTCAGAAAATTCACACCTGAAATTATTCTTAACATCAAAAACAGTAAAACAATCAATAATGGCACAATCATTTAGTTGAGACATCAAGAAAGTGAAACAATAATAGTACAGCCATTCAGCTAAGCAATTTAGCAGTTTTGCAGCACAGTGAAGTTAATATTAACTTTTAACTCTGAGGACTCCATTCTTTATGCCTTGTGGTTATATAGGTGCTGCACAGTGTAAAAAATGAGCTTTAAAACTTTAACAATAGAGAACTTTATTTTTCTCACTTTAGTTCCTGTTTGCTGGACCTGTAAGCCATTTCGTGGCTGGTGTAGCTTTGCTTCATATCTTGTTTTTATTCTGGTCATTGTTGTCCTCAGTTTCTGTTTTTAACACTTTCTGCTAAGGTGATTTTCTATGGGTTATTAATCTTTAAGTCAGATCACTAGAATCCACGGCCTCATTGGACTTAGTTTCACTTTGCCCTACAATCCTCTTTTTAGTTTAAACCTGACTGTGAAATCAAAATTCCTTTCCTTACTTGGGCATTCTGTGTATGACACAGTTTTTGTAGACTTCTTAATTCCTACTTTATCACACTTTTAAGTTGTGTACACAGTACCATTATTTCTCACAAATTACTCATTTCTAGAAAAGGCAAAAGTGTCAGTTCCACTCCTTGAGGCAGAAGCAGGTACCCTAACTGCTAGAGAGCCAAAAGTCAAGCAGGCCAGAAAAATAAGAATTAATATGATAAGGAGAATTATTAAAAACCAAGGTCAGCTGGAGAGCAAACTTCAACCAGACAAGTCAGGAACTTTGTCAAGCAGTGAACATTTCACGAATGACTCCGCCAGAATGCAATATTTGTATAATGACTACTATAAACCTCTGACAAAAAAAAATTAAAGAAGCTACAAATAAGGCAAAACATAATCTCCATCAAAATCCCAAAGTCTTTTTTCACAGAAGTTAATAAATACTCTTTAAATTGGTATGGTGAAGCCGGGCGTGTTGGCGCATGCCTGTAATCCTAGCACTTGGGAGGCAGAGGCAGGCGGATCTTTGTGAGTTCAAGGCCAGCCTGGTCTACAGAGTGAGTTCCAGGACAGCTGGGGCTACAGGGAGACCCTGTCTCAAAAAGACCAAAAAATAAATAAAATTAAAATTAAAATAAATTGGTATGGAGCCACAAAGTCCTCAAATGGTCAAAATAATCTTGGGTAAAATCAGAGAAAGCTGGAGATGTCACACTGCTGAATTTTAAAATGTATTACATCCTGGATCGACGTGGTGCTCTTGTGCTGTCTACAGGTCTGGGCCTAAGCTGCATCAGGCAAGGGATGTCCATTCATGATGAATGTGGCTGCTCTTCTCGCTCTGCCTACGGGACCCCTTGCCTCTCCTCCTCAATGTTCATTGGTATGTGGAAGTCAGGGACTGCGGTATCCAGATCCCCCCCAAAATTAAAATGTATTACAAAGCTATTGTAATCTAAACACATGGAACTGGCATAAAAAGGCATCAAACAGTTAAGTGGAATAGGAGGCTCAGAAATAACCCCCATATTTATGATCAAATGACTTTTTATAAAAGTACTAAGAAATCACAATAGGGAAAAGAAAATCTTTCATTAATTGGTGCATAGAAAACTGATTATTCACATGGAAAAGACTCTTACTACATTCCAGGCATAAAACCAACTCAAAATAGATGAAAGACCTGAAACTACAAAACAGCTGGATGAAAACATGGGAAAAGATCAATGACATTGGTCTGGACAAAGACTTTTGGGATATGACCCTGAAAGGTCAGGCACCCAAAAGGAAAATAGGCGAATGACGTCGAACCAGAGCGGAAACAAAGTGAAGACAGGGCACAGGTGGGGGAGGAGTCGCAGTCTCGGTCTGTACAGTTCAGTGGCGTTGATAAGCACTCAGTCTCCAGAACTTCATAATCTTGCCAAACAGAAACTCTAAGTGACTAAACGATAACTCCCATTTCTCTCTTTTATAGATCTGGACAAAGCCATTGCTTTGTTCTATGTTTTCTATGAGTTTGGCTACTCTAAGTTTCTCATGTATATGGAAATACACAGTATTTGTCTTTTTGTGACTGGCTTATTTCACTTAGTGCAATGCCTTGAAGTTTCATCTATGGGAGGATTTCCTGCTTCTTGTTTTGTTTTTGTCTTTTTGAGACAGGGTCTCCTTGTAGCCCCAGTTATCCTGGCACTCACTATGTAGACCAGGCTGGCCTTGAACTCACAGAGACCCTCATGCCTCTGCCTCCCAAGTGCTGGGATTAAAGGCATGTGCCACCACACCCAGCAAGATTTCCTGATTCTTAAAGGCTGGCTGATAGATAGTTCATTGTTTGGATACATTACCAACCAAGTGGATGCAGTTCTTTTGCTGTACCTGAATGGGAATGAGGAGTAGACAAGGGGATCTCACGTTGTAGTCCTGGGTCTTGAGTGCTAGAGGCTTATGTGGTGAGCTGACAGAAACACACACCTTTGAATCCCAAGAATTAGAAATTTAATAGTTCCAGGCATTAGAAACCATAGACATGGAACCCTGGGCACCAAGATTGGAGATTTACTGCTCTGGTTTCCATTTCCCAGAGGCCTGGCACTTGATGGCTGGTAAACGCTTCTTGTCTCTGGCTCTTCACAGATTTCTCTATTTCTACAGCTGTGGCTGTCTGCTCTCTCTGTCTCTCACTGGAACACTTGCACCCCCTTCCTACTGCTTCTGCCACTGCAGCTCTTCTGAGTTTCCAACAAGGAGCCAAAAACTACCGAAAACTTTTATTGAGCTCAGTGTTGTGAAAGGACACCAGAGGGCAGCACAAGAAAGCATATCTTTGCTGAGTCAGAGAGAGCAGAGCAGCCTGCTCACATAGACAGAACCCGGTGGGAGGGCAAAGGGGTTACAGTCCTTCACAGTGGAAGTGCTTCCACTGTGGCCTGGATGAAAATGCCTGCTGTAGTTGACAAAGGCTTGTGATGGCAAAAAACGTCCTGCATGCAGCCAGAATGGTGCTTTGGGGAGGTTGAGTCCTGCTTCAGCAGCAAGTAACTATAGTGATGCCCAAGACAACTGGGAAGTGTATTCAAAGTCGCTTGGCTGCCATGAGGCCAGCTGAGGGGGGGTGGGGGGGGCTTGGATGACATCCCTTTGTCAAGGCAGCTAGGCATAGAGAAAGGGACTGTCAGATGGTCTGCTCTTGAGAGGTTTAATCATTCACTGAAAACCTTAAGACAATGAAAGATAAACAGTGAACTAATTATTCTAATAGCATCCAACAGTACTTAGCATGTTTTACATGTTTAATTCCTGTCTAGGTGCCCCAGGGAGAGGTAGGTCCCTCTGACCTGTCTCATACCCACCACATTTTACTTATCTATTCATCTACTAATGGAGACCTGATTTGGTTTTGCCTCTTTGCCTTTGTGAATAATGCCACAATGAACATGGGTGTTCAAATATCGTTTTTGAGATCCTGTTTCAATTCTTCAGAATTAAAACCCAGAAACAGGATTTCTGGATCACATGATACAGTGGGTTCAAGAAACCTTTGGTAATCTCGTTAGATTACTTTGAGCTGACTTTGAACAAGTTTTCATTCAGTGTGCCTCTGCTTCAGCTAGGACATGCAATTCTAGAGGACAGGCACTCTGTGATTTCGGCTGAAGTTGTTCAACTGATGGTCATCAATAAATGGTGAGAGAAACAATGGAGAGTTCTGACGTCAAACCTCTTGTGGCTAGAAGCTGGAGCCCATCTTGTTTCACTGAACCCAAATAACACGTACTGTTATTCCTTGGCTACCCACTGGAGGGCTCTCTTTAAACAATGGACACTAACTCCTGTGAAGGTATTAAATGTATGGTTCGGTGCCTGACCTCCTGACCAGGTAGATTATACTTAATGGGTGGGCTGAAAACAACACCACAATCCCAAACAGCTAAAATTGAGAAAAGTGGAAGTTAATTTTTCTTTGGGGGTAGCCCTTGGTGGGTGCCCAGGCCCCAGTGAATGACTCCACACTCAAGCATATGTGGGTAGCACTCCTTGGACTTAATGGATTATTTTTTAAAAATTGTGGGCTCTGGGGCTGGAGAGATGGCTCAGTGGTTAGGAGCACCAACTACTCTTGCAGAGGACCCAGGTTCGATTCCCAGAACCCACATGGTGGCTAGGAGCCGTCTTTGGGCAGGCAGGCGGATCTCTGTGAGTTCAAGTCCAGCCTGGTCCACAGAGTGAGTTCCAGGCTGGCTGGGGCTGTAGGGAGACCCTGCCTCAAAAAGATAAATAAATAAATAAATAAATAAATAAATAAATAAATAAATATTCCCTCCCCTAAAAAAATTAAAAAAAAAAAAGTATGGGCCCAGCCTGGTGAGTTCTCAAGAGACCTGGCCATCCACATCCCTCCCCTCCATTCCCAGATGCAGCTAACACTGTACAAACCATGCACCAGCTCAGGAAGACCCACCAGGGAGTCACTCATTTTTGGAATCACCTTAATCCCTCCAAACAAAAACCAACACTGACTCTCTAAAAGACTGACCTATGAGCTCTTCATGCATCATCTGAAATCAATCAAACTTAAGAACAACAAAATCTGAACCAAAATTTCACTCAACAGAGGCAGACACACAACCAACAAAAGAAGTCCACAGTCCCAGTCACATTGCAAAAACAAACACAAACAGGAGCTGGAGAGATGGCCTAGCAGTTAAGAGCTCTGACTGCTCTTGCAGAGGACCTGGGTTCGATCCCCAGCACCCACATGATGGCTGAGAGCCATCCTTAACTCCAATTCCAGGGGAATCTGATGCCCTCTTCTGACCTCTGCGGCATTGCACGACATGGGCACACAGACTTGCATGCAGACAGTACATTCATACACATAAAGAATAAATAAAAATTTAAAAAATACTTTATAAAAAAACACAAACAATATGAAAGGACAAGACAATATGCCCCCCAAATCCACCGGGTCCTATAGAAATGTTATACAATGAGAATTATCTAGATGAACTCCAGGACGCACAATTTAAAAAACAATCATAAATATGATGAAAGAATTCAAGGAGTTTAAAGAAATGAACAAATATTTCAATGGACTTAAAGAAGATAGGAATAAGCTCCTAAGTAAAGTCCAAGAAAACACAAATATAAGACTGAATGAAGTGAAGACAATTCAGTATTTGAAAATCAAATTCATAAAGAGATAGAAGTACTGAAGAAAACTCAAGCTGAAAAAAAAGATAGAATTGAAAAACTCAGTAACCCAATTAGAAAATTCATGGGAAAGTCTTACCAGTTGAATGGATAAAGCAGAAGATAGAGTTTCAAGAGTTGAAGAGAAAGTAGAAGAATTGGATCCCTCAATCAAAAACTATGGGAAAAATATAAATACAAAGAAAGAATATGCAGAAACTTTGGGACACAATGAAATAGTCAAATCTATGAACTATAGGCATGGAGAAGGAGAATCCAAGGTCAATAACATAGACCAGATCTTCAACAGTATCATAGAAGAAAACTTTCCCAAATTAAGGAAGAATTTATGCCCACCAAACCAGCAGTACTTCTGACTTAAGAGAGTAATAAATATAGCCAAGATACAACCGAAAGAAAACAAATGAAGCTATAACTACTGAAACACAAAATAGTAGTATGAACACAAACAGAAAAAGTGATAGCAATCAGCACACACCTTTCAATATTAACTTTAAAGAATAATGGCATCAGCTCCCCCAACCAAAACACACTGGCTAGTAGAATGGATTCAGAAACAAAATCCATCTCTGTGTTGTGTACTAGAAATTCATTTTATTTTCAAGGATAGGCAACATCTTAGAGTAAAAGGATGGGAAAAAATAACTCCAAGCAAATGGGACCAGGAAACAATCAGGTGCTACTCTACTAATACCCGACAAAATGCACTTCAAGTTACAATTAATCAGAGGAGATAAAGAGGAATTAACCAAGAATTAAAAACAATTAACCATTACAATCCTAAACATACATGTACCAAACTCTGGGGCACCCAACTCAATAAAAAGCATACCGCTAGACTTCATTCAGGTCGCGGTTTAACGTAATAGCAAGTCATTACCCTACTTTCTCCAATAGACAGTTCGCCTGAACAAAAAATGAGCAGAGAAACATCAGATGAAATGACATCATACATCAAATGGACCTAATATATATATAATAATATATATATATTATATATATAATAATATATATATCTCTATCGACGAGAATAGACGAGGAGAGCGGAGTCTATATATAGAGAGAGAGAGAGAGAGAGAGAGAGAGATTATTCTAGACAAACACTAAAGAATACACATTCTACTCCACACAGCCCATGGAAGCTTCCCTAAAACAGACCACATATAGGGACACAGAACAAATCTCAACAATATAGAAAAACTGAAATAACTCTGTATATCCTATCTAACTATAATTCAACAAAGTTTAAAACTAACAACAAAAAGAACCTCTAGTAATTATACAAACTCATGGAGATTAACAACACACTACTGAATGATGAATGAGTCAAAGAAGAAATCAATAAAGAAAAAAATTCTTAGAATTAGATAATGAAAATGAAAACACAATAAAATGAAAACTCTTGGACATGTCAAAACAGTCCCAAGAGGGAAATTTCTAGCTTTAAGTGCCTACATTATAAAATCAGAAAGAGCACAAACAAACCACTTAATGACTACTGTGTACCAATTTTCTTCAAGATAAAATATCTTGTAGAGAAGCTCCTTAAGATGCAGGATGTTATGCTGGGTGTGATGGTGCATGCCTTTAATCCCAGCACTTGGGAGGTAGAGGCAGGGGAATCTCTGTGAGTTCAAGGCCAGCCTGGTCTACATAGTGAGTTCCAGGACAGCTGGAGCTACGGGGAGACCCTGTCTCAAAAAGACAAAAAAAAATGCAGTTTGTTAAAAGCAAGTAAGCAACAGGATGTCCTACAAGGATATGAAACCACCATATGTTCTAAGGAGAAATGAAACATTCTATTCTGTAGGGAAGCTGTTTAAGCTCAGGAAGGAAACAACTCAATAGCCTCAGAAATTCCCCCAAACTGACTAGATTCACCAGGTCCCTCCCTCCCCAAGCATTTGTAAGGCCTGGTACTGCTGAGAGACACTGTCAGACAAGCAGAGCTCTACACAAGTGGCTCAGGCCAGCCAAGCTACATGAAAGAAGCACAGACCAGCTGAGTAGCCTAGAAGAGGCAGAGACCAACTCTGCAAGAGGTTCAGACTAACAGAACCTCTCAGAGGAGACACTCTCCAGCCTGTCAAGCTGCCTGCTAGTTGCACTCCAAGTTTCCAGCTTTTAAAAAAGATTTTTAATTATTTATTTATTTATTTATTTATTTATTTTTATGGGTATGAATGTACTGTCTACATGCATGTCTGTGCGCCCGTGTCCTGCAATGCCGCAGAGGTCAGAAGAGGGTGTGGGATTCCCCTGGAACTGGAGTTCTCCTGGAATGGGAGTTTCAGGTGGTTCCCAGCTGCCATGTGGGTGCTGGGGATCAAACCCAGGTCCTCTGCAAGAGCAGTCGGTGCTCTTAATTGCTAGGCCATCTTTCCAGCCCCTTAAAAAGATATATTTTTATTGAGCACTTGTACATTTCATGTAACAGTTCTTAATCAAATTTAGACCTCCTCCCCTCCCCATGCTTCCACACCCTCTCACTGGGTCTCATGCACTCTGCCATACATGCTAAATCCCATTTGGTCAAGCATTTTACCCAGATGTCCTTTGGTGCAGAGCTGTCACCCATGCTGGTATGGGCTTTTGATGATGTAGCTGTTTTTGAGTCATTTCTACTCCCGTAAATAATCCCAATAAAAGTCATTGGTTCACCAAATTGGGCTTTGATATTCTTACTTTGGTCTATTGTTGGTTACCTTACTGGGGTGAGTAGATGTTTGTTCACATGTCCCCAAGAAAGGTTAACAATGCAATTCAAGAATTTGGAAAAACAAGAACAAACCAAACACAAATCCAGTAGATGGAACAAAGAACATGAGAAATTAATGAAGCAGAAACAATACAAAGAATCAACCAATATAAGAGCTGTCTGCTTTGAAGATAAGCAAAATCTGTAGATCTTTAGCTCAAGAAACTTAGAAAGAGGAGACCCAAATTAATAGAATCAGAAATGAACAGGAAAACAAGACAACAGACACTAAGGAAATTCAGAGACTTCAGAGAATAATTAAAACCTATACAAAATTAAGTTAGGAAACCTAAAAGAAATAGATGGATTTCAGGTTTCATCTGAACTACCCAAGTTAAAACAAAATGAGATCAACAACTTAGTCATGTAACAAATAAGGAAATTAAGATAGTAATAAAAAAACTTTCCAACTAAAAAAGCCCAGGTCCAGACAGATTCATAGAATAATTCTATCAAATCTTTGATGCTTCATAAATTATTATTCTTTAAATTAAACTAAAGGAGCACTTCCAACCTCATTCTACCAAGCCAATATTTCTCTATTACCAAAACCAAGTAAAGACAAAATAAAAACTGAAAAGTACAGGCCAATGTTCCTTATAAAATACATGCAATAAAATACCTGCAAACTGCATATAAGCATATATCAAAAAGGTCATCTACCAAGTTGACTTTATCCAGGAGATAAAGAGAGAGGTCAACAAATGTAATAACTCATATACAAAAGGATAAAAATCACATGATCAGTTTAATCAATTCAGAAAAAGACTTTGAGAAAATCCAATATATTTCATGACGAAAAGTCCTGGCAAGAATAGAACTGGAGGGAACATACCTCAACCTAATGAAAGCTATGTATGACAAACCCACAGCTAATATAATCCTAAAAGAAAAAAAAATCTCAAAGCAATTCCATTAAAATCAGGAGTGAGACAGGGCTGTCTGCTATCCCCAATCCTTTTCAATATAGTTCTTGAAGCTGTAGCCAGAGCAATAAAAAGAAATAAGAGATTAAGGGTATACTTAAAAAAGTCAAATTATCACTATTTCCAGATGAAGTGATTATTCACATAAGAGATCCTAAAGACTCCACCACAAACTTCTAGAAATGATCAACACTTTCAGCAAAGTGGAAGGATACAAAATCAACAGACTTTCTATATACGAATAATAAGCATTCTGAGAAAGAGATTGAGGAAACACTCCCATTCACAATAGCGTCAAAAAATCTAGGAATAAAGCACCAAGGAGGTAAAAGACTTCTGCAATGAAAACTTTAAATTTCTGAAAAAAGAAATGGAAGAAGACACTAGAAGATGGAAAGGCTTCCCATGCTCATGGATTGGTAGAATTAATATTATGAATATGACCATCTTACCAAAAGCAATTAACAGATTCAATGTAATCCCAATCAGAATCTCCATGACTTTCTTCACAAAAATACAGAAAAATCCTCAAATTCATATGGAAGTACAAAAGACCCTGCATAGCCAAAGCAATTCAGTGCGCAAAAGAACAATACTGTACCAAAAGAAAATGCTGGATGTGGTGGCACACGCCTTTAATCTCAGCACTTGGGAGGCAGAGGCAGGAGGAGCTCTATGAGTTCAAGGCCAGCATGGTCTACAGAGCGAGCTCCAGAACAGCTGGGACTAAAAGGGAGACCCCATCTCAAAAATACCAAAAAAAAAAAAAAAAAAAAAAAAAAAAAAAAAAAAAAAAAAAAAAAAAAAAAAAAAAAAAAAAAAAAAAAAAAAAGAACAATACTGGAAGGAACCACCATACTATATTTCATGTTAAATTACAGAGCATAAGCAATTAAAAAGCATAGAACTGGCACAAAACAGACATGTAGATCAATGGCATAAAATGGAAGCCCCAAACACAAGTGCACAAAATTACAGTCATCTGACAAAAATGTCAAAATACACACTGGAGGAAAAGAGCAACTTCAACAAATAAGTGTGGGGGGGGGGGAGCCAGAGGTCCACACGTAGAAGACCCAAATTAGACACAGAGCTCTCAAAGATCAACTCAAAGTGGATCAAAGACCTTAATGCAAGACCCGAACCACTGAAACTGTCAGAAGAAAACATGGGCAGTTCCCCACAAGATACAGGTGCCAGAAAGGACTTTCTGAATAGGATTCCATTTCCTCAGGAACAAAGGCCAGCAATTGACAAATGAGACCTCACTAAACTGAAAAGCTTCTGTACAGAAAAGGGAGCAGTCTGTGGCGTGATGAGAAAGTCCACAGATTGGGGGAGAGTCTTTGCTATCTATACATCTCATAGATGATCAATATTCAGACTATACAAAAAATTAAAATACTGTACCAAACAACAAAGAATCAATGAAACAAATGACCTGACTAAAAATGGGCTATGGATTTCAAGGCCAGCCTGGTCTATAGAGTGAGTTCCAGGACAGCTGGGTCTACAGGGAGACACTTTCTCAAAAAGACCAAAACAAAATGTCTAAGAAATATCTTTGAAAGTGTTAACATCTTTAGCCATTAGGAAGATACAAACTAAAACTACTTTGAGATTTCATCTTACCCCAATCAAAATGATTAAAATTAAGAAAAAAACTGACAACAAATGCTGGCAAGGATGTGGGGTAAGGGGAACCCACATTCATTGTAAACCAGTGCAGCCACTATGTGGAGAATCCTCAAAAAGCCGTATGACCCAGCTATTCCACTACCTGTCATGTGACCAAAAAACTCAATATCTTGCTATTTGCTGAGCTGTGTTCACTTGCGACTCTCTTCACAATAACCAGGAAATGGGCACAACCTAAATGTTCTTCAAATGATGAATGAGTAAATGAAAATGTAGTTCATATACACAATATTCAGCTATAATGACAAAAATGAAATTTGGAGGTAAATTAATGGAACTGGAAAACATACTGAGTGAGGAACTCAGGCCCAGAAGGACAAATGTGGCATGTTCTCTTTGTTTGCAGGTCTCAGTTCCAAATCTGTAACTATGGGTACATAACCCAAAGTAACCACAGGAGCTGGGAAAGTAGAAAGGGACCTGTTGAGGAGGGGGAGAGAAGGAGCTTTAGAGAGAATAGTAGGGTGCAGGCACTATCAAGGGGGAAATGGAAAATGGGGGTGAGGTTTTAACTGGGGAGGGAGAGTAATACAGAGGGAGAGGGCTACCTGAAAAGGCCATAGGAAAACATTATGTTATGAGCGAACTTAAAACATATAATATATGCATATATATGTATAAATAAATATATGTGAGATATATATATATATATATATATATATATGTGTGTGTGTGTGTGTGTGTATGAAATGGAGTTATACCATCCTGGGAGAAAATGCTCCCCCAAGAGCCATAGGCTATCTAACAAAAACTTCAGTAACAGGCATTAGGAATTTCCCTTCAAGTTGTTGTCCAGGATAGTCCTAGGGACTCCCAAAAATGTTATAGGCTATTGCCATTGTTCTTGGTTCCCTCCCAGAACTTGTAGGAAGACCTTACTGCTGAAGACAATACATACTTCACACACAGAACTCAGAGGTATCACACTGGAAGCTTCCGTTCTGAGGGATAACAGAAGGTACTATGCAAACTGCCAAAGGGGAAAAGCAACCAATAGTCCTACCCAGCTGTAAAGCCTGTGAACCACAACCAACGACCAGCCCCAACAGACGCATCTACAATACAATCTCCTACACATAAAGCTTGGGGAACATCAAAGAAGAAGGAGGAGGAGGAGGAGGAGGAAGAGGAGGAGGAGGAGGAGGAGGAGGACTGTAAGAGCCAAAGGACCAGGATGCTGCTGCTAGATAATGTCTTCTAGACACAAGGAAGCTCCACCCATGAAATCTCAACAGTATAGTTGTGTAAACAAGACCTGCATGACAATACCAGCTGACATGCCAGTGTGGATGGGGGACAATTCTACAAGGTCCCACTTCTAGATGAAGAAGGCGGAACTGGTTTTTTCCCAGGGATGGATGGAGCTCCTTGATAGGTTATTCTGCCCCAATTGGTGAAGTATATATAAATATGTGTATATGTGACAATAATAATTAAGAGGTCACAAAACTGAGAGGGAGTAGGGCCACATGGGAGGAATTGAAAGGGGAGAGGGCAGGCGGACCTGAGATAAATAGAGTACTCATGTATGAAATTCTTACTGCAGAATCCCACAACTGGTCAAACGCAGAGAATACACATCTTAAAGATGCCCAATCCTAGGTGACACATCTACAGTTGAACCTCTACACCTAAGACTCATGGAACATAGCAAGATGAGGGGCAGAGAGAACATGAGTGTGTCCCTCCGCTCTCACCAGTGAAGCTTTCTCATACGACAGAGTGCAATGCACACAGAAGGCCACAACTTGCCAGTTTCAAAGAATGGGAGCCTCCAGAGTGTGTGTCCCTTGATAGGACTCCTATATTAAACCTCACCCACCCATGGCTCAGGGATCATTGCAGGAGAGGGGGTGGAAAGAGATAAAAAGCCAGGGCTAGTGCGTGAACTTAGGGGAACAGAGGCTTTCAGGGCACTGGAAGCTTGCACATGTGACCCTGTGGCAATGTTGATATCAGGCACAAAACTCATGCCAACTCAATCAGATAAGGTTCCAAAGCGGAGCAAGAGAAATGGGGGTGGGCTGTTCCTGGACTGAGAACTACTGGAGACTGATTACTGCTGGGTGAGGGAGAATTTGCCTTGCTTAAGGTTTCTAGATGTGCTGACTAGACTCCAGTAGGTGAATTTGCACAGGACATCTAGGTTCAAAAGCTTGACTATCCGGGGCTTAACATGGATGGTGCAATACATGAATTCTGATGGAGGGGGGTTGGGAGTATGGAGGGGGGGATAAATTTTATTAAGAACCTGTTTATGGGGGCTCGAGAGATAGCCTAGCAGTTAAGAACGCCAACTGCTCTTGCAGAGGACCCAGGTTCGATCCCCAGCACCCACATGGCGGCTAAGAACTGTCTTTAACTCCAGTTCCAGGGGAATCTGACACTTCTGACCTCCGCGGCATTGCACGACATGGGTGCACCAACTTACATGCAGACAATACATTCATATACATATGAAAATAAATTTTACAAATAATTTTTTAAAAAGAGCCTGTTTATGAAATGTAAGAATGTTCAATAAAAACTTTAAAAAACTTTTTTTAATGTAAAAGACATGAGGTTGGGTTTGGGGGAGCTGGAAGGAGGAAGTGGGGGGGTGGGTATATGGTATATGACTAAGAAACATTGTAAACATGTGAAATCTTCAAAATTTTTAAGAGGTGTAAGGGGGAGAAATAGTTAACACTAAATTCTCAGAGTTTTCCAACTGTCCTTTTTCTTTCTTGATATGTGATTATTATAAAAATATAAAAAGAAAGAAATTATTATAGATTTACTTATGTTTTATTCTTAACAATGTTTTTAACGTGAGAGCAAAAGTTTTAAAATAAAACAAACTTTATTATACTTGTTTTAGGTTAAGTGTTTTATGTTTGTGCTTATTGTTTTATTTCCTGTTATTATTACAGCTTCCTTCAATTTTTATGCTTTAATTAGATTTCTTTGTCTAATTTTGAAAAAAAAATGTAATTCACCCATCAGTTGGGGTGGCACTCAGCTTCAAAACAGAGTACCTTAGGACACAATTTATGTATTAACTTTTTTCTTTAGATAGCAATACTTAGTTTTCTTGAAGACCAGTTTCTTAGTTTTTGTTTTCATGGATCATGGTTTTGGTTCAAGTCTGAGAATTCATTGCCTATCCCTTGATACTGAATATTTCTCTATGCTTTGTTCTGAATGTTTCCTAAATCTATATTTTATGTATTAGTCTAGTATACATTATGAGTTAATTTTTACACAAAATATAAAATTTGAGTTTCTTTTCCTTTTCTTTTTTTCAATACTTGCTGAGAAGGCTATCTTTCATCCATTGGGTTCGTTCTGTACCAATGCTGTATTGTGTTGCTCTTACTCTGAGTTCCACTGATCTATGTATTATTTTTTTTCCTTATACACAGTATCATAGTATTGATTTACCATAGTTGAAATTGAGCAAACAGATTCTTACATTTTACTACTATTTCTCGAAATTGTTTCAGCTATTTGAATGCTATTCCTTTGCAGATAAATTTTGGATAATCTTATCTATAGCCACAATATTGTTGAAGATTTGAAACAAATTGTAGCAAATCTGTATATATATTTGAGAAGAATCTAATTTTTTTTTGGTCTTTTTGATACAAGGTTTTCCTGTAGCCCCAGCTGTCCTGGAACTCTATGTAGACCAGACTAGCCTTGAGCTCACAGAAATCTGCCTGTCTCTGCTTCTCAAGTGCTGAGATTGCAGGCTCATGCCACCATGCCCAGAAAATATGTCTGTGTGAATGTATGCCACATGTATGAATGACCACAGAGGTCAGATGAGGGCATCAGGTCCCCTGGAGCTGGAGTTACAGACAGCTGTAAGCCTGGGAACCTAACTCAAGTCTCCTGGAAAAGCAGCAAACACTCTTAATTGCTGAGCAGTCTCTCCCAGTCTTCAGACTTTATAGATATATTATATCTAATATATCTATATCGATATATATATATATATATATTATATGTATAATTATTTTTATTAGGTATGTGGGTGTGTGTCCTTAGCTTGTAGGTTTGTACATGTGAGTGAAAGTTTGCCCACTGTAGGCCAGAATGAGGGATATCAGAAGAGGGCATCAGTATCTCTAGAGATGGGAGTTATATATAGTTATAGCCACCAAATGGATGGATCTAATAACTTCAAGCTTCTTTTAAGAGCAGTACATGCTCTTCTAAAAACTGGCAAGGAAAATCTCTTGGCGGACTTTTTAATTGGGATCGCATTGGATCTGTATATTAATGTGCACATTATTACTATGTTTTAATTTTCTATAAAACCCATCGAGCTGGGAGAGCGTCATTTCATCATTTATGTTATTTTAATTTATCCTTCTCAGGGGTTTAAAATTTTTTTTGTAGATATCTTTGGTGTCTTTGGTTAGGTTTGTTCCTAGGATTTTTATCTGTTTTGAGGCTATTGTCAAGTGGGAAGTTCTCATTGTAGTCCTTCTTCAACTTGCTTGTTGGTGTAGAAAAGGCTACTGATTTTTCTAGGTCAATTTTGTAATCCTGCAATTTATATGAAGTTTTACTCATTTCTAGAGCTTTCTGGTGGAGTTTTTAGCATCCCTTAGTGGTACAATCATATCATCAGCAAAAAGGAAGTTGACTTCCTTTTCCAATATAGTGCTCCTTATATTTCCTTTTCTTGCCTTATTGCCTTAGCAAAAGTGTTTCAGCACTATATTGAGGAGGAGTTGTGATCAGGGGGCCAACCTTGCCAAGTTCCTACCTTTAAGGGAATGCTTTCTTCTTCTATCTGCTCCATTTAGGATTTTGTTGGCTGTGGGTTTCTTGTATATGGCTTTAATACATTGAAGAATGATCCTCGCCAACCAATTCCCTCTAGAGACTTTAAGCATGAAAGGATGCTGGCTTGTATCAACGCTTTTTCTGCGTAAATTGAGATGATCATATGGTTTTTGTCTTTTTAGTCCATTTACGAGTTTATGATCATTTATTGATATACATATATTGAAACCATCCCCCTGCTCTATGTGATATCCTGTCTGATGGATGATTTTTTGATGTGGTCTGTATGAATTTGCAAGTATTTTGTGTGGAATTTTTGCATTCTGTGTTCATTAATGCGATGGGTCTTAGTTTCCCTTTTGGTTGTTCTATTTGCCTGGTTTTTGTAATAGGTGATGCTGGCTTTTCATAGAATGATTTGGGAGAATCACCTTCTGCTTGAATCCTTCTGATAATTGATGAATAATGGTTGAAAAATTTTTGAAACGTTTTATGTAATTCTGCATGAAACCTATCTGGGCCTGGGCTTTTTTAGTTGGGAGGTTTTTTTTTTATTAATTTTCAATTTCGGTCATATATTATATGGATTGTTAAGCTGTCAATCTCTTTCTTGGTTGAGCTTGGGGATTCCAGGATTTCAGATATTTGTCCATTTCCTCTAGATTTTACAAACTTAGTAGAGTATAGGTTTTTGAAGTCATTACCATATGATATATTGGATTTTCATTGTTGTTGTGATACTTTCCCCTTTCATCACAAATTCTATTGGTTTGGAGTTGTCTTCTTTTTTGGTTAACGGGCTAGGGTCTTCTATCTTGTTTTACTCTCTCAAAGAACCAACTTTTGATTCATTGATTTTTGTAGGTTTTCTTTGTTTCTATTTCATTGATTTCTGCTATGATTTTTTTTTTATTTCTTCTGTTTTTTGCATTTAGGGTTCATTTGTTTTTTCTTCAGTGTTTACCTGCTGTTAGATTGTTCATTTGTGCTCTTTCTGTTTTTTGATGTTGCACTTAGGGCTATAAACTCCTCTCTAGGACTGCTTTTAAAGTACCCCATAGGTTTTTATGTATTGTATTATTATTGTCATTCAATCCAGGAGTGCTTTTATTTTTTTCTTCATCTCATTCTTCTTGACCCATTCACTATTCAGGAGAGTGTTGTTTAGTCTCCATGTGTTTTGTAGATAGTAGGGCTTATCCTGGTGTTGATATTGAGCTTTATTGCACCGTGGTCTGATAGAATGCATGAAAAAAACTATTTCTAATCTTTTTTTATTTGTTGAGGTTTTTTTCTGTGTCCCAGTATGTGTCGATTTGGAGGAATAGAATGTTTAGTGGGGTAGGTGCTGAGTAAAAGTGTAGTCTCTGGTATTTGGGTGGAATAGTGGTAGTGTCCATGAGGACCATTGGTGTATTGTATCATTCAGTTTCAGATGTCTCTCTGTTTATTCTTTGTCCTGCTGATCTGTCCAGAGGATTAAGGCAGGTATTGAAGTCCGCTACTATGAGTGTGCTGGGTTTAATCTGTGCCTTGAGGTCCTGGAGAACTGTCTTTATAAAGTTTGGTGCACTGGAGATCTCCTGAGACCAGCTGAAGCCAGGTACTGGGGCATGGGCTAAAGAGCACCACACACCCCCCACCGCCCCACTGGGGATTATGAAGAGGCATCTGAGGAGGTCAAGCAAAGCAAGCCTTCAACACAGTGAAGAGCCATTTAGGACTCACATTGGAATTACAGGCAAGGAGAAGCCCATATGCCAGAACACGAAGAAGAGACAACAGGAAAGGGGCCGGATAATCCCTGCACCAAGCTATCAACCCTATGGAAGATTCCTACAGTGTGGATCCTCTGGGGATGCCCCAGGACAAAGATATCAGAAACACAATGGAACATATTTAAAGAACTACAAGATTATAAAGAGCAAGTCAAAGAACTGAGAAAGAGTGAAGAAAAGTCAAGAAGACCTAGAGAGAGAGAATGACAAACTCCAGAAGGGTAAGAAACCATGAAAAGATCCCATGCTGAAAAAGTAAGGAAACCAACCATCGAAGCAAACGAGCTACAAAAAGAGAGTGAGAAGCTCTAAAAAGAGTAGAAATACTAAAGAAATCAGAAGAGGAAGTGAAAAAGGAAATCTCAAACACCATCCATCAAGAGGAAAAAAGAATGGAAAACAGCCTCAGAAGCAGAATGGAGGCAGAGACAAAGAATCAGACCTGGAAGAAACACAGCGAAACAACTAAAACCAAGGAAGGTTAAATAAATTGAAAAATACACAAAAGTGGAACAACCAGGAACGTTGAACATATGAAAAGATCAAACCCTTGACAATAGGAATAGAGGAAAGTAGAAGAATCCTATCCTAGAGAATGGTATTGATCAGATCTTCAAAAAAAAAAAAAAAAAAAAAAAAAAACTAAAAAAAGACAAACCAATACAAATATAAGAAGCACATGTAGAACTCACAACAGCACAAGATCAGAAAAGAAATTCTCCACGCACATCATAGTTTTAAAAATGTAGACACCAAAACAAAGACAAAATCCTTAAAGCCACAAGAGAAAAACAACAAGTGACCTATAAGGGAAAACTATCAGAATAACAACCGACTTCAATGCACAAACTATGAAAGCAAGGAAAACACGAGCAAAGACATCCCCAGTGTTAAAGGACATATAGATCCAACCCAGGTTAGGTTACTATACCAGCAACATGTCAATTATACTTGAAGGAGAGAGAAAAACTTCCATGACATAAACAAGTTGAAAGAATACATGTCAGGCTGGAGAGATGGCCTAGCACTTCAGTGCTGCCTGTCGAGAGAGGACTTGGGTTCAATCCCAGCACCCAAGTGGCCGCCGAGAACCGCTGCTGAAACTCCAATCAGGAGAACTTCAGTACAGGGGAATCTGACACCCCTCTTCTGACTCCTCGGCATTACATGCACAGGTGCAAAACCACATGCAAAAAACAAAACAAAAAAAAAAAAAAAAAAAAAAAAAAAAAATAAATTTTAAAAATAAAAAAAAGAAACATATAATAAGGCAAAAGGAGCAACACAAACTATCAGTCATAACCTTAAATATTTATGGACTAAATTCCCCAATCAAAAGACCAAGACTGGGAGATTGCTAGGAAACAGAATCCATCGAGATGCTGTCTAAAAGAAACACATCTTACATTCAAGGATAGGCACCACCTTAAAGTGAAAGGACGGAAAAAAAAAAAATTCCAGCAAATGGTACCAAAAAGAAAGCAGGTTGTGCTATTTTAATATCAGACAAAATAGGCTTCGAAGTAAAAGAAATCAGAAGAGACAAAGAATGCATTACATTTTTATCAAAGGAACAATTCACCAAGAAGATTTCACACATTATGAATATATATGCCCAAACTCTGGTGCACCAAACTTTATAAAGACCATTCTCCAGGACCACAAGTCACACCCTAACCCCAGTACATCATAGTAGGGATTTCAATACCCCACTGAGTCCTTTGGATAGGTCAACAGGACAAAGAATAAACATAACAGAGAGACATCTGAATGAACGATATGATACACCAAATGGACCTCATAGACCTCTACCAAACATTCCATCCTAATCCAGAGAATACATTCTAACAGCACCCCACGGAACATTCTCCAAAATCGACACATTACTGGGACACCAGAAGAAACCTCCACAATACAAAAAGATTGAAATAATTTCATGCATTCTATCAGACCACAGTTGCAATAAAGCTCAACTTTAACACCAGGATAAGCCCTACTTGCCTATAAAACACATGGAGACTAAACAAAACACCACTCTTGAATAATGAATGGGTCAGAAGAAGAGATAAAAGAATAAAAGCATTCCTGGAACTGAATGACCAATCACATACAACACAACAGAACTATGGGATACTTTAAAGCAGTCCTAAGAGGGAAGTTTTATCAGCCCTGGGTGCCTACATTAGAAAAACAGAAAGAGCCAATGAATGTCTAACACTACAGCTAAAAGCACCTGAGAGGCAACAACAGTGAATCCCTAAACGCAACAGACAGGAAAAATAATGAAAATCAGAGCAGAATCAATTAAATAGAAACAAAGGAAATCTATACAAAAAACTCAATTGAATCCAAAAGTTGGTTCTTTGAAAGACAAACAGATAGACAGACCTCTAGCCCAGTTAACCAAAGAAAGAAGGAACAACTCCAAATCAAACAATCCCGTTGATGAAAAGGAAATATCACAACGTCAAGAAAAGATCCAGAAAAATCATATGGGGATACTTCAAAAACCTGTACTCTACCAAGTTGAAAACCTAGAAGAAATGGATGAAATCTGAAATCCTGGGAATACACCAAAGCTCAACCAAAAGAGATTGGCACGCTTAAACAGACCCATAACATATATGGAATTGAAGATGTAATAAAACTCCCACTAAAAAAGCCCAGGCCCAACGTTTCACAGAAGAATTCATTGAAACATTTCAAAAAGACCTACACCCATTATTACAAAACTGTTTTGAAGGATACAATCAGAGGGATTCTCCCAAATTCCTTCTATGAAGCTGCAGTCACTCTATTACCAAAACGCCAAAGATACAACTAAAAAGGAGGAATTATAGAACCATCTCCCTCACCGAACACAGATGCCAAAATTCTAAACAGGATACTGGCATAATCACATACCACCACATCAAGAAGATCATCCATCATGACCAAGATGGGTTCATACCAGAGATGCAGGGATGGTTCACAAATATGTTTCAAAACATATAAATCATAAATCATCAATCATATAATGGAATGAAAGACAAAAACCAACACCTAGCATCAGTTGACACAGAAAAAAAGCCTTTGACAAAAATCCCTTTCAGCTTAAAGTCCTAGAAGGAATGGAATTGGATTGAGGGATCATTTCTCAATGTAATCAAAGCCATTATACAAAACCCACAGCCAATCATCCCAAATGGGAACGGCAGAAAAACATTCCCTTAAAGGTGGAAACTGGCAAGGCTGCCCCCCTGTCACCACTCCTCTTCAATATAGTGCTTGAAACACTTGCTGAGCAATAAGGCAAGAAAAAGGAAATTAAATGAGAGAGTACTTACTGAAAAAAAGAGGAAGTCAAGCTATCTATTTGTTGATGATATGATTGTTTACTTAAGGGATGTGGAAAAACTCCACCAGAAAAACACTAAAAATGATTAACAGCCCGCAAATTGGCAGGATACAAAAATTAACCTTAAAAAATCAATGGCCTTTCTTTAACCAACAACAAAGCAACTGGAGAAGGAATTAAGGCAGACCTTCCAACTTCACAATCGCCTCAAAAGCAAAAAATACCAAAACAAAACCTAACCAAAGACCCCAAAGATCTCTTACAACAAAAATTTTAAACTTTATAAAGAAAGGGAAATTGGAAAGACACTCAGAAGATGGAACAAAAACCTCCCACGGCTCATGGATTGGGGAAAATAACATTGTAAACAAATGTCCATTTTTACCAACAAACTCTTGTATAGCTTTAATCGCAATTCCCAATCAAAATCCCTGCAAATTCTTCAAAGGCTTGGACAAAAAAAAAAGTCCTTAAATTCATTTGGAAAAAACAAAGATCCCGAATAGCCAAAACAACGGAAAGCATCACGAAAAGAGCTACCACAGGGGGATCTCTCATACCAGACTTATCAAACTTATACTACAGGGCTAGAGTCATAAAAAGACTGGGTACTGGCACAAAAACAGCCTGTTGACCAATGGAACAAAACCTGAAGATCCAAACCTGAGCACATTACATTCAGCCATCTCATATTTCCAAAGGGGCAAGACAGAACAATGCGAGATAAGGACAGCTCTTCAGCAAGTGTGGTTGGCAAAACTGGATCACACTTGTAGGAATGAACATTAACACCCCTACCTCTCCACCCTGTACAAAAGTGTCAACTCCAGATGGATCAAAGCCTCACGTGAAACCCCAAATCTGAAGGCGAGATTAGAAGAAAAAGTTGGCAGGCAGACTACAAGACCTGGTGTAGGCCAAGGACTTCTCTAAATCAACAGCAGATGCACAAGAATTAAGTGTCGACAATTGACAAATGGGACCTCATTAAAAAATCATAAGCTAAAAGCTTTCTGTACATCAAAAGAAAACAATCAAGGAAGTGAAGAGAAATACCCCAGAGGATGGAAGGGAGGAAACCTTCACCACAGAACATCTGATCAAAGCACTTGATTTCCATGAATATCATAAACTACCTCAAAAAACAACAGAAGAAAGACAAACAGATACCCACTACTAAGATTGATGAGCAAATGGCTGAACAGGAGACTTCACAATGAGGGATTAGGCTGAGAAACACCCTTAAGAAGTTGTTCAACATCCCTAATCATTACAGGAAATCAAATCAAAACCACTTTAAAATATCGTCTTACTCCTTAATAAGACTGGCTCAGGATCAAAAGAAAAACAAATGATATCAAGTTGCCTTGGAGGGTTGCAGGGAAAGGGGAACATTCATTCACTGCTGGTGGGAATGTACAAGCCTATAGCCACTTTATGGAAGCAGTGTGGAGAAAACCCTTAAAAGACTTAAAAAAAAAAATGAATTCCACGACCAGCCAGACCACTCCTAGGCAACTGTACCTCAATGACTCACCCCACCACAGTAGATTCATGATGGCCATGTTTATTTCAGCTTCTTTCACAATAGCAGGGCTGGAACCAACCAACCAATGTCACCTCAACTGATGTTGAATAGAGCATTGTTCCATTTGATAAAAAATGTAATGGCCTTCTTTGTCTCTTCTGATTTCTTTTTTCCTGCAAGTGTACATTTTGTCTGTTATTAAGCTAGCACCTGCCTGCTTCTTTTGGTAACATTTACTTGGATTTTTTTTCCTTCCTTTTCACCTTAAGTTGGTGCCTATTCCTGAGAGTAGATGCATTTCTTGTAGACAGCATATATAGAAGGTTTTGTTTCCTATCCAATTTCCCAGTCTATGTCTTTTTATTGGGGATTTAGTCCATTAATTAGGTATAATTGAAAGATTTTGTGCTGCTTTCCTTTACCTTTATTATCTATTTATTTTTAGGTCTTGGTTTCTACTTCTGTGCAAGTTTTGTTTCTTATTTAAATTTTTCTTTCTAGGTGCCTAGGGATAGTGCTCCTCCTTCTGATCCTTTGAATTGCTACAATATATTTCTGAAGTGTCTGGTTTTCCGAGTTATGTTTCTTTCAATTCTTGTTTATTCATGGAAGATTTTTCTCCCTTCAACTATAATCAAAACATTTTTGCAGGGTATAGTAACCTGGGGTGGGGTCTATACCTTTCACACTGGGAATTCTGTTGCTCCAGTTTCTTCTGACACCTTCCCAATAGTTTACTGCAACTCACCGCCAACACCGAAGTGCCAGATTATAGTCAGTGACACTATATGTTCCTGTCTATGTAACTTTTGTTTTTTTGCTGGCTTTCAGATTTGTTTTGTGTTTGGGCTATCTAGGGGCATTTTGTCCCCCTAACTCTACAAGAAACCTATGGACACACAGTCAGCACGCCCCACCCCCACGCACAACACGCTAGCCCATTCTTTCACCACTAGATACCCCACGCCTCTGCTGCATTTGGAGTTCTAGGCCACTCTTGTATTCAGCACCTTTTTTAGTTTTGTCTTTTTTAGTTGTGGGGAATTTTTCATTATTATTGTTGAAGATTCTGACTCATACCATTCTCTGGGATCTTTCTTCTCCTTCCTCTATTCCTATGCGCAGGGTTTGATCTTTCATCCAGTGTCTCCATATTTCTTGGGGGGGTCGTGTCTCATTTTGTGTTTTTAATTAATTTTTCATATCTTCCACTTGAGGTTTTTAGTTGTTCTGTTTACTTCATGTCTGATATTCTTCTTTCTGTTTCCCCAATTCTATTCTCCTAGTCTATGTCTTTTGATTGGGGATTTGGCCATTAATATTTAAGTTCATGACTGATAGGTTGTGTTGCTTCCTTTTGCCTTATTATCACATCTGCGTTTTGATTTAGGTTTCACTTTGCAGTTATGTTTTATTGATTCTCTCTTTTAGGTGCCTGGTGTTGGTGCTCCTATTTTTCTGTTCTTTGAATTGCTATTCAAGTATTCTCTGACGGGTTGCGTTTTCCAGCACTGTATTCTTTCAAGTTGTTTATGTCATGGAGATTTTTCTTTCTCCTTCTACTACGATTGACATTTTTGCTGGATATAGTACCTGGGTTTGGCATTTCTATTGTCCTCTAACATTGGAAGCTTTGCCTGTTCTTCTTGCTTTCATAGTTTGCGATTGAGAAGTCGTTTGTACTTCTGATAGGTTTTCCCTTATAGGTCACTTGTTTTTTCTCTGTGGCTTAAGAATTTTGTCTTTGTTTTGGGTTCTAATTTTTATATTTTTGCATGGCGTGTGGTGCAGCAATTTCTTTTCTGATCTTGTTTTTGTGATTTCTAGGTGTTATTGTATTGGTACTTGGTTTGTCCCATTTTTAGTTGGGGAAGTTTCTCTATTATTCGTTGAAGATTGATCAATACCATTCTCTGGGAATTCTTCTCCTTCTCTATATCACTATGATGCGGAGTTTGATGTTTCAATAGTGTCACCACAGCTCCTGGTTTGGTCCATTTTTTGTGTATTTTAAATTTTTCATAATCTTTCATTGCAGGTTTTTAGTTGTTCTGTGTTATCTTCCAGGTTGATTTCTTGTTTCTGCTTTCCTCCATTCTGTCTTGAGGCTTTTTCATTTTTCCTCTTGAATGGAGTGTTTGATTTCCTTTTCATTTCCCTTTGATTTTCTTTAGTGTTCTCATTCTTTTTGGAGCTTCTCAATCTTTTTTGTAGCTTCTTTTGTTCGCTGGTTGGTTCTTTTTCTTTTTCAGCATGGGCTATCTTTTTCAGTCGTTCTTACCTTCCTTCCGGGAGTTTGTCTTTCTGTCTCTCTAGGTCCTTCTGAGTTCCTCATTCTCTTTTCGTAGTTCTTTAATTTGTTCGTATTTATTGTAGTAGTTCTTTAAATATGTTCCCAATTGTGTTTTTGATGTCTGTGTCCTGGGGTATGCCCAGAGTGATGCCATTGATGGAGTCTTCCATAGGCTTGGTAAAACTTGGTGCGGGATTATCTTGCCCCTTTCCAGTGTTGTCTTTCCTTCGTGATCCTGGCATATGGGCTTCTCCTTGCCTGTATTCCAATGTGAGTCCTAAATGCCTCTTCACTGTGTTGAAGGCTTGCTTTGCTTGCCTCCTTCAGATGCTTCTTCGTAATCTCAGTTGGGGGGGGGGGCTCTCTTCAATCCGTGCCCAGGTACCTTCTGCTGGGCTCAGGAGATCTCAAATCTCAAGAGTCACACAAGCCTACCTTTAATACCGGCTGGGAGGATAACTCCGCCCCCACAGCCACAAGATCCAATCGAGCCAAAGACCACACCTTTAATCCCAGCTGGGAAGATAACTCCAACCTCATAGCCACAAAGGCCAATCAAACCAAAGACACCAGGACCAAAGATCAACAATCAGCTTGCTGAGGCACCCAGTTCCTACCTGTTTCCCCCTCTTCCTTTCACTGGGCTCAGGAGATCTCAAATCTCAAGAGTCACACAAGCCTGCCTTTAATACAGGCTGGGAGGATAACTCCGCCCCCACAGCCACAAGATCCAATCGAGCCAAAGACCACACCTTTAATCCCAGCTGGGAGGATAACTCCGCCCCCACAGCCATAAAGGCCAATCAAACCAAAGACAGCAGGACCAAAGGATCAACAATCAGCTCGCTGAGGCACCGGTTCTGCATCTTGACTCTGTGTCTCTCACCCCCTTTTGTTCATGGTCGGACCACAAAATTCCCCAGCAGGCCTGGGGGATTGACTACATCTGGTGCCCAACGTGGTTTTTTGATCGCCCGGTGCTGGTGAGGCACCCCCTTCCTTGATCCGTGAGTAGGCCCCCTTTTGTGTTCTTTTGGCTGTGCGCTAGGGTGAGCACCCCCACCTCCACCCCTCTCCTCCCTTACCATTTCCTGCCCGCATGGATAATATTCCTCCCCACATTTGGGAGCCACAGATGGCTGCCCTAAAGGCTTTCCTCCAGATATGTAGCCTTAAAGTGAAATCCCGGGACTTGGATTCATTTGGAAAGAGGCTTTTTGCATTGTCCCTCCTCACCATAATTGCAAGCCTTAAGGGCTGGAGGATGTTCTGCATGAGCATAACTCCGCCTGCCACAAGAACATGGAGGAGAAGTTGGCCCTGCCCTGTGTCCCAGGACGAGGAAGGTTCCCCCCAATCCCAACCCGCGCAAACTCCCTTCAACTGCCCCTGCCAAGGATACTCATTCACCCCCCACCAATATACCCTTGAAGGGGGGCCCGGGAAGCTCTCTCCCACCAGAGGGACTACAGACATCTCATTAAGCTGGCTGTGTCTTTTGGGTAAGAAAGAACTCAATTCTTTTTCTTCTTTTTACTTTCACTTTGGTTTTGTTTAAACTCAAGTTTCTGGTCTGGGGCACTTGGTTAGGAGAAACTGGATGCAGTATTGCTCCTTGAGCACAGAGATATGGGGGATGCCCCAACTCTCCACTGGTAAAGTGTGAATATGGGGTTCACCTCAGTGATTTGGAATCCAGGCAAGGGGGTCTGGATTTTTGGTTCCGAGACTGACAGAGCATCGGCTCTGTGCGCACAGCGTTTCCTATGTCTTATGTTTATGGTAACTGTTCTTCCGTGTGTCTAAGCATGCGTCTAAGTGTGTGTTTATAATTCAGTCATTATAATTGTCTCATGTTCGTCTGTCAAACAAAGTGGCCACTTCCATTTTCAATCCTTTATGTGCACAGAGTCATTCATTTTGGCATGCCAGACTACATACACACATGCAAACTTTAAAAACTGATATTTAAAAATGCATTCAAAGGCCTAAAATTTAGATACTGTAGAGATCTCTAAATTTATTGTCTCTGAGTCTATCAAATGCTTCACAACAGGTGGTAATTTTTATAGGAATTAGCCTCTGAGTTGACTTTTTGAGGATCCTATTTTCTAAGAGGACATTTTGGTTTGTGTCTGCTTTCAAAAGGGATGTGAGGTAACTTGATTGCTTTGGAACTATCTACTTTTTTTGGGACCTCTGCAGGCCAGAATTCTCTGGGTGGATGTATCCCTGATTTAACTTAACTAGCCTTCGGCGACCGGGAATGAATTCTGTGGAACCGGGTGTGGTGACACAACATTTTAATCACCAGTCCTTAGGAGGTTGAGGGCAGGCAGTTCTTTGTGGCTCAGATCAAGAGCTTACCCATCCTGGGATAGTAATGGCTTTACTGTGTTTCCTATCTTGTTCCCTCACCCCCTTCCTCCTTCATAGGATTAGCATACCTCCTGGGTGAATGCTTGCTGTCCTGCTAGGTCTGCACACTCCTGGAAGTTCCCCACCCAGGGTGGTGGCCCCCCCCTTTAATCCTAGCATACCTTCAATCCTAGCACAGCCAAGGTTTCTAGGTGATTTTCCTAATGCTTTTTGTCCAAAACAGAGCTATCCTGTCAAGCTGTACAAACCATATAGTAGGGGCTCAAGGGCCCCACACTAGACTCTGGATCCAGACTCCAGTAGGCTTATCTGGGAAAGTGACCTCTTTTGTCTCTAATGACCCAGTAGGGTGCCTGTCAGTAGCTGTGAGAAGTAGGCCACTTCATGAACAGCACCTTGGTTAAAACATGTGTTTACAAAAATCTACCCAGATGGTTTTTAAAATGTAAAGATCATTACTGTAGAATTTCTGAATCAGAAACAAATAACTGACCCAATTTAATCCTAAATTAAAAATAGGAAAATTTGCCTCACAGCTAGACAACCTCAGTGCTGTATAAACTCTGAAGTTTAAAATGTTGTTGTCTTGACTGTTATAAACTTGAGTCATATTTTACTCTGATTTAAGTTTCCATCTCTAATTTAGAGTTTTCAGCAAGGTGCTGAAGTTTTGGGTTTGAAACTAGTTAAACATATTTGTTTATGGAGCTGTTTAAATGAATAGGCTTGCATCTAATGCTAATGATTTACTTGATATCAAGCTGATTCACAAGTAAACTGTCCTGTGAGCTAAAACTGCTAAATTACACTATGGTCCTTGGTCCTTAAAGTATAAGTTCATTTTAAGGAATGATCACTTCTGTTCTAGGGTGCAATTTATTTCCACACATTACACATGTGGGGACATTTACCAGGCCTAGGTACAGTACCTCTAAGCACTCAAAAAAATTGGTCATTCAAAACCTGCTCCCAAGCTAGCATGAACATCTCACAGTTTATACTAGTGTATTTGAGATAACTGTCCCATCTCATTACATGGGAAATAAATATTAATTACTTAGTAAATCTGCACAATTAAGGGTTAATCTGTTTATGAATGTTATGTTTCATGGTACTAAAAAGGATATTAAAAAGTGAAAATGTTAAAAAGGTATTTTTAGTAAGGATTTTTATGTGACGATGATGAGAAAGTCTATGCTTGTGATAAAAGTCTGAGGAAGTTTGTTGTGACAGGTAAAAAGGACACTATATAAATAAGCTTAAATTTCTAAGGTTCAGTCAATTAGTTTAAAAATCAAAATGTATATCTAGTCAAGGTTTGTTTAAGAGTGTTCAGTTTTTGTACAACCTTTATATGCATATCACATGGTACTTCAAGGTATAGTAAAATAAGATACCCATATTAAACTAAATTGGTATAAATACTCAAGCTAGTTTACTAGTGGCCTGAATAGGATTGTGAATATACAGAGTTAATTTTCAGCCCACTCCTGGCTTGAACCTGACTCCCTGTTACAGGTTTGGATTAAATGGACACAGACAAATAGTGGGTTACCTATGGCTACTGAAAAAAGTACTTTGTTTCTTGCAAGAATTGATTTTGATATTTCCTTTAACCTAACCAGATAATTTGGCTCAAAACTAGATTCTATCTTCCTGAACCAGCTGCATACAGTCCAAAAGAAGACAGTCTGGATGGGCTTAGTAATCCTTATCAGTTTATTTCCTGTCTTCTGGTATGTGTTATAACTCCTGTCTTTCTAGGAAAACTATAAATCAGGATAGGGGATCTGAAAAAGAAAAAGATTTTTCCCGTTTGTAGTAATTGGAGTGAACAGTTTACATTTAAAATAAGCCTGAAGTAGTTTAATTCTATCTTGTGGGTTATACCTACTTAACATATGGTGTTAAGTCCCTCCTCCAGTCAGTATTATACAAAGCTGCTTGAAGATTTTTTGTCCAAGCCCTATCTAGAAGATTATACAGTAAATTAAAAGTATTACACTGGTGTAACTCAGCCTTTCTGGATTGATAACCACCATACATAATGCCCATACCAATTTGGCCAAAAACAAAAGTTGGTTAATCTGGGCTAACTGTATGGACTTATACACCCAAAAGAAAAGTATAACCAAAAGATAAGTAATCATTATATTTCCTTTAAAATCTGAGAGATTGTGCCTCCAAACACTAGATTTTAAGTCATTTAAAGTCATATGAGATTTGTTGTTATCAAACAACNTGTGATGTAACTTGCTTGCTTTGGAATTATCTACTTTTTTTTGAGACCTCTGCAGGCCAGATTCTCTGGGTGGATGTATCCCTGATTTAACATTAACTAGCCTTCCAGACTGGGAATGAATTCTTGGGCTGGGTGTGGTGACACACATCTTTAATCCCAGTCCTTAGGAGGCTGAGGCAGGCAGTTCTTTGTGTGCTCAAGATCAAGAGCTACCCATCCTGAGGTAGCTAATGGTCTTTACTGTGTTCCTATCTGTTGCCCCCACCCCCTTCTTCCTCATAGGAAGTGAACTTACCTCCCTGGGTTTGAACTGCTGTCCTGCTGGTCTGCCCACTCCTGGAAGTTCCCCAGCCAGGTGTGGTGGGCCACACCTTTAATCCTAGCATACCTTCAATCCTAGCACAGCCAAGGTTTCTAGGTGATTTTCCTAATGCTTTTTGTCCAAAACAGAGCTATCCTGTCAAGCTGTACAAACCATATAGTAGGGGCTCAAGGGCCCCACACTAGACTCTGGATCCAGACTCCAGTAGGCTTATCTGGGAAAGTGACCTCTTTTGTCTCTAATGACCCAGTAGGGTGCCTGTCAGTAGCTGTGAGAAGTAGGCCACTTCATGAACAGCACCTTGGTTAAAACATGTGTTTACAAAAATCTACCCAGATGGTTTTTAAAATGTAAAGATCATTACTGTAGAATTTCTGAATCAGAAACAAATAACTGACCCAATTTAATCCTAAATTAAAAATAGGAAAATTTGCCTCACAGCTAGACAACCTCAGTGCTGTATAAACTATGAAGTTTAAAATGTTGTTGTCTTGACTGTTATAAACTTGAGTCATATTTTACTCTGATTTAAGTTTCCATCTCTAATTTAGAGTTTTCAGCAAGGTGCTGAAGTTTTGGGTTTGAAACTAGTTAAACATATTTGTTTATGGAGCTGTTTAAATGAATAGGCTTGCATCTAATGCTAATGATTTACTTGATATCAAGCTGATTCACAAGTAAACTGTCCTGTGAGCTAAAACTGCTAAATTACACTATGGTCCTTGGTCCTTAAAGTATAAGTTCATTTTAAGGAATGATCACTTCTGTTCTAGGGTGCAATTTATTTCCACACATTACACATGTGGGGACATTTACCAGGCCTAGGTACAGTACCTCTAAGCACTCAAAGAAAATTGGTCATTCAAAACCTGCTCCCAAGCTAGCATGAACATCTCACAGTTTATACTAGTGTATTTGAGATAACTGTCCCATCTCATTACATGGGAAATAAATATTAATTACTTAGTAAATCTGCACAATTAAGGGTTAATCTGTTTATGAATGTTATGTTTCATGGTACTAAAAAGGATATTAAAAAGTGAAAATGTTAAAAAGGTATTTTTAGTAAGGATTTTTATGTGACGATGATGAGAAAGTCTATGCTTGTGATAAAAGTCTGAGGAAGTTTGTTGTGACAGGTAAAAAGGACACTATATAAATAAGCTTAAATTTCTAAGGTTCAGTCAATTAGTTTAAAAATCAAAATGTATATCTAGTCAAGGTTTGTTTAAGAGTGTTCAGTTTTTGTACAACCTTTATATGCATATCACATGGTACTTCAAGGTATAGTAAAATAAGATACCCATATTAAACTAAATTGGTATAAATACTCAAGCTAGTTTACTAGTGGCCTGAATAGGATTGTGAATATACAGAGTTAATTTTCAGCCCACTCCTGGCTTGAACCTGACTCCCTGTTACAGGTTTGGATTAAATGGACACAGACAAATAGTGGGTTACCTATGGCTACTGAAAAAAGTACTTTGTTTCTTGCAAGAATTGATTTTGATATTTCCTTTAACCTAACCAGATAATTTGGCTCAAAACTAGATTCTATCTTCCTGAACCAGCTGCATACAGTCCAAAAGAAGACAGTCTGGATGGGCTTAGTAATCCTTATCAGTTTATTTCCTGTCTTCTGGTATGTGTTATAACTCCTGTCTTTCTAGGAAAACTATAAATCAGGATAGGGGATCTGAAAAAGAAAAAGATTTTTCCCGTTTGTAGTAATTGGAGTGAACAGTTTACATTTAAAATAAGCCTGAAGTAGTTTAATTCTATCTTGTGGGTTATACCTACTTAACATATGGTGTTAAGTCCCTCCTCCAGTCAGTATTATACAAAGCTGCTTGAAGATTTTTTGTCCAAGCCCTATCTAGAAGATTATACAGTAAATTAAAAGTATTACACTGGTGTAACTCAGCCTTTCTGGATTGATAACCACCATACATAATGCCCATACCAATTTGGCCAAAAACAAAAGTTGGTTAATCTGGGCTAACTGTATGGACTTATACACCCAAAAGAAAAGTATAACCAAAAGATAAGTAATCATTATATTTCCTTTAAAATCTGAGAGATTGTGCCTCCAAACACTAGATTTTAAGTCATTTAAAGTCATATGAGATTTGTTGTTATCAAACAACAAAGTTTCTTCTCTCTAAGCAACTACTTAAGGGAAAACTCACACCCTGACTATTGAAATTTCCTGGAAAGCAAATGCTGAGTCCAGACACTATGGACAAATGAACAAAAGGAGAAGCCCAATAATGGATGCTTCGGAGCCCCTGATTGAGAAATTCTAATGGACTTTTAAGTTGGACTTTTTTTTGTTGTTGTTTTTTTGTTTTTTTTTTTTTGGTCTTTTCGAGACAGGGTCTCCCTGTAGCCCCAGCTGTCCTGGAATTCGCTCTGTAGACCAGGCTGGCCTTGAACTCACAAAGATCCGCCTGCCTCTGCCTCCCAAGTGCTAGGATTAAAGGTGTGCACCACCAAGCCCGGCAAGTTGGACATTTAATTCACCCTGTTCGTCTCTTGGTTCCCTGCCTAGAAAATATACCTAGCTACTCTCGCCTTCACAGGCACTAGTCAAGGATTTTATTCTCTCTGTAACTACACTTTTTGGGGTCTTTTAGATAGATCCACTGAGCAGGGGTACCCTAGTCACCACCTCCTATGGCCCTTTTCAGCATGGAAAAAGTCAGAGTGGTCAGTGCCCCAATTCCCTCTTGGCAATTGGGGTAACCTCCTCAGAGGGTAATGTGATAAAAGTAGGAGCTAAAAATTGGCTAGGCAGTTTAGAGTCAAGACCCCCCCAAAAAAAGAGCCCATTTCTTTCTCAGCTGAGAGCTGAGGACTTCCTGGATCTGCCACTGGACTTATCCTTCTGGTTGCTCTGGCTTGTGGCTCATGCATCCTTAACTCACTTGTCAGATTCATTGACCAGTGGGTAAATTCCATTAAAATCATGCTGTTAAGGACCCAATACAACCCCCTTAGCAGAGATCATTCCATCTTGGAAACACCAACTGTGGTTAGCTCTTGTGAACTTCCTTCAAGGATTTGAAGGCCACATAATGAGAGGGAGAAATGAGTTGTGACCCCAGGTTTTCCTCATTTTGCCTGACCCCCTACCAAGTCCTCAATGTTACACATCTACATCATGAACTTGGTGACATTTATTAAAGGCTCCTGGTCACAACAGTTTATTAAGTACACCTCAACCCTTGGTTCTCAAATTGTCTCCCTTAACTCTACCTGCTCAGTTTGCCATACAATGAGGTAATTGGTGCTAGCATCCACACATGAGGGATACCATTCGTTGTTTGTTTTTCTGGGACTGTGTTACTTCACCCAGCATGATATCTTCTGGGTCCATCCATTTACCTGCAAAGTTCATGGTGTCATATTTCTTTACCACTGCATAGAACTCCATTGTGTAGATGTACCACATTTTCTCTATCCGCTCGTCAGTTGAGGGGCACTTGGGTTGATTCCAGCTCCTTGCTATTGTTTTTTTTTATATATTTTTTTAATTTTTTATTTATTTCTGTATGTGTATGAATGTACTGTCTGCATGCAAGTGTGTGCACCCATGTCGGGCAATGCTGCGGAAGTCAGAAGAGGGTGTCGGATTCCCCTGGAACTGGAGTTCTCCTAGAATTGGAGTTTCAGACGGTTCTCAGCCGCCATGTGGGTGCTGGGGATCGAACCCGCGTCCTCTGTAAGAGCAGTCGGCACTCTTAACCGCTAGGCCATCTCTCCAGCCCCAGCTCCTTGCTATTGTGAAGAGAGCTGTGCTTCAGGTGGTCCTGGGAAATCCCCAATCTAAGCTCTGTATACTCAGAATACAATTTCTACAGCACCCCACAGAACATTCTCCAAAATTGACCACATACTGAGACACGGAAAAAAAACTTAACAAATACAAAAAGATTGACACTTTCATGCATTCTATCAGACCACAGTGCAATAAAGCTCGATACCAACACCAGGATAAGCCCTACTATATACAAGAACACATGGAGACTAAATACCACACTCTTGAATAATGAATGGATCAAGGAAGAAATAAAGAAAGAAATAAAAGCATTCCTGGAACTAAACAAAAAGGATAATACAACACAACAAAACATATGGGATACTTTATTTTTTTTTATAATTTTTAATTTTATTTTATTTATTTTTGTATGTGTATGAGTGTACTGTCTGCATGTAGGTTTGTGCACCCGTGTCGTGCAATGCCGCGGAGGTCAGAAGAGGGTGTCGGATTCCCCTGGGACTGGAGTTCTCCTGGAGTTGGAGTTTCAGACGGTTCTCAGCCGCCATGTGGGTGCTGGGGATCGAACCCGGGTCCTCTGTAAGAGCGGTCAGCGCTCTCAACCGCTAGGCCATCTCTCCAGCCCATATGGGATACTTTAAAAGCGTCGTAAGGTTTATTGCCCTTGGTGCCCTAATTAAAAAAAACAAACGAGGGCTGGAGAGACAGCTCAGTGGTTAAAGCACAGACCGCTCTTGCAAGGACTGGGTTTGATCCAGCATTCACATGGCAGCTAAGACCGTCTTACGCTAGGGCATGGTGGCACACACAGCGTTAATCCTAGCACTTGGGAGGAGAAGCAGTGGATCTCTGTGAGTTCAAGGCCACTCCGGTCTACAGAGTGAGTTCCAAGCCTGCTGGGGTTACAGGGAGGACCCTGTCTCAAAAAATGGCCAAAAGCAAAAAACTGAAAGAGCAAGAATAACAATCTAACACTGCAGCTAAAACACTTGTAACAACAAATGAACCCTAACTCAACAGACAAAATAAAGAACAAAATCAGAGCAGAAATCAATGAAATAGAAAGCAAAGAAACAATACAAAAAAAAATCAATGAATCAAAAGTTGGTTCCTTTGAAGAAAATAAACGAAATAGCAGACCCTCGAACCTAGGTTAAACAAAGAAAGAGCAACTCCAAATCAATAGAATTTGTGAATGAAAGGGGAAATATCACAGAAAATGAAACGGTCCCGACATCATACAGGTATAATTCAAAAACCTATATTTTATTATGACTAATTGAAAATCTAGAAGAAATGGATGAATATCTAAATCCTGGGTTCACCAAGCTTAAACCAAGAAGAGATCATCATCTTAAACAGACCCATAAAATATGAAGAAATTGAAAATGCAATAAGAACCCTCCCAACTAAAAAAAGCCCAGGCCCAGATTGTTTCATGGCAGAGTTCTATAAAACATTTAAAGAGGACTTACAACAATTATACTCATACTGTTTAGAAGGATTCAAGCAGAAGGAAATCTCCCAATTCCTTCTATGGAGCCATCATCATTCTACAACAAAACCATGCAAATACACAACCAAAAAGAGAACTATAGACAATCGTCATTAATGAACATAGAGAAAAATTCTCATGGACGAATACTTTCAAACTGCTACAGACCCACATCAAAAGATCATCCATCATACCAAGTTGGATGCAACCAGAGATGCAGGGATGTTTCAACATATGTAGATCAATACATATCATAAAACACATAATGGACTGAAAGACAGAAACCATACGATCATCTCAAATGACATTGAAAACCTTCAGCAAAATCCATCATTAGCCCTTACATGCTTAAGTCCTACGATGGAACTGGAAAAACTGGAAGGATCATCCTCAAGTAATTAAAGCAATATCCGAACGAAAACCACAAGAAAAAGAGCCAAATAGTCATCATAATGGAAAAAAAGTTAAGAAGGCAGTTGTTGTTACCCGTTAGAAGAGGATCAGGGGGGTAAGTGAAATAACAAACATCATGCAAGACGTGGAATAGCAAAAGTACCCCCGGCCTCAAGGAGCACCCGCGAAAACCAAAGAAAAGAGAAGAGAAGGAGAGTCAAGGTAGGGGGGGGAGGGAGCTGGGGGGAGGGGGTCAAACAGAATCTGAGAGCGCAAGGATCAATATTATCATCTGTAAAAGCGCGGAGAGGTGAAGGCCGTTTCCACTTTTCCAATTGTACTCCTTTAATAAGCACAGCTCCTATCTCTCCGTTCTATATTTTGCCCACCACTCCTATTGCCTCTTGTCAATATCAAGCATTTCTAGCAATATATGAAAGAGGAGTGGTGACGGGGGCGTATTGAAGTTAATAATTGTAGCGAAATGGAAATGGCCTGACTAATTCTTACTGTTTCCATTTATGATGATATGGCTGTTGGGTGGGTAGTAGGGAATAGTTGTAATACATATATAGTTGAGAGTGTGAGGAAGTTAATCCTTATCCTATCCGAAAATTCCACTAGAAAGTTTTTAGATAGCATGATCATAGAGCATCGTCATCGCCATTTTCGTAGATATAGTATGAAGTTCTTTTTCTCATAGATACATAGTTGCTAAAAACAGAAGTACACCTGAGGAACAAGCGTAGCGTAGAATATGCTAGTCGTAAGTAGTTCTCATAACAAAGCATTTTATGTCGGTTTTATAGACAATATAATATATATATCCTCTACCAAATGATAATCAGTAACGCATCTCTCTTATTTGCTCTCTGGTATTATTGACTGCCTATCTTGGTCGTATGATGATATCGATACTTCTATTGTATCGCTAGGGTCTCGTATAGCGATGTGTGCATATTAGTCTCGTTGAGCAACTCTTTTTGCATTCGACTCCGGTCCACCGCCACCTACCACTCAGGCCTGGGATCTCCATAGTCCTTGGGGGGGAGGGGACATGGGAAGAGAAGGGGGCAATGTGGGTGCAGGCATGCGGGTGACGCTCATTAGATAGGAAAAGGGGGGATGAGGCTGCCTGATGTTTCTGTTTTTTTGTTGGGGGGGGTTGTTTGCTTTCTTGAGCAGAATGAAAAGGAGTATGAATTAATGGTGTAAAGCAAGTAGTCATCGAACTTGTAGATAGCGTAGCGTCCTCAGATGTAAACGCGCCAACGTCGCTAATGACATGAAGTATGAGGAGCCTTCCACGTAAGTGGCGGGATACAAAATTAACCTAGAAAAATCAGTAGCATTTCTTTACACCAACAACAAGCAACTGAAGAAGGACTACAAGGAGACCTTCCCACACACAATAGCATCAAAATAAAATAAAATATAATATCTAGGGACAAACCTAACCAAAGATCTCTACAACCAAATTTTTAAAGCTCTGAAGGAGATTGAAAAAGACATCAGAAGATGGAAAGACCTCCCATGCTCATGAATTTGAAAAATTAATATAGTAAAAATATCCATTCTACCCAAATGAATGTACAAATTCAATGTAATCCCAATTAAATCCCCAAGAGTTTCTTCACACTCTTGGGAAAAAAATCCTCAATTTCATATGGAAAACAAAAGACCCCAAATAGCCAAAGCAACCTTGAGTGATACAGGATAGAGGGGGAATCTCTATACCAGACTTCGAACTATACTAACAAGGCTGTAGTCATAAAAACAGCCTGGTACTGGCACAAAACAGACCTGTAGACCAATGGAATAAAACTGAAGATCCATACTTGAGCACATACAATTTCAGCCACCTCATATTTATTTGACAAGGGGGCCAAGAAGACTCAATGGAGGAAAGACAGGATCTTCAGTAAATGGCGTTGGAAAAACTGGATCACCACTTGTACAAGAATAAAATTAAACCCCTACCTCTCGCCCTGTACAAAAGTCAACTCCAAATGGATCAAAGACCTCAACGTGAAATCCAAAGCTCTGAAGGTAATAAAAGAAAACATTGGCAGCAACCTTACAAGACATGGGCATAGGAGAAGACTTTCTAAATCAGACAGCAGCTGTGCATGAAATAAGGTTGACAGTTGACAAGTGGGACGTCATTAAACCCAAAAGCTTCTGTACAGCAAAAGAAACAATCAGGGAAGTGAAGAGAAACCCGACAGAGTGGAAGGAAACCTTCACCAGTGATACATCTGACAGAGCACTAACTTCCAGAATATATAAACTACCCAAAAATGAAGAACTAAGAAAACAAATGACTCACTCAAATGCTGGAGTAAAGAGCTGAACAGAGACTTCACAAGTGAGGAAATAGAGGTGGGTGAGAAACATCTTAAAACATGTTCAACATCACTAATAATTAAGGAAATGGAAATTAAACCATGTTAAGATGTCATCTCACTCTGATAAGACCAGCTAGGATCAAGAAAACAAATGATGCTAAATGCTGGAGAGGTTGTGGGGAAAGGGGAACACTCTTCCACTGCTGGTGGGAATGTAAACTCATACAACCACTATGGAAAGCAGTGTGAAGGACCCTTAAAAGACTCAAAATGGCTGGGTGTTGTGGTGCACGCCTTTAATCCTAGCACTTGGGAGGCAGAGGCAGGCGGATCTTTGTGAGTTCAAGGCCAGCCTGGTCTACAGAATGAGTTCTAGGATGGCTGGAGCTACAGGGAGACCCTTTCTCAAAAAGACCAAAAAAAAAAAAAAGATTCAAAATACCACTACTGGGTATATACCTACAAGACTCATCCTACTGCACAGATACATGCACAGCCATGTTTATTGCAGCTCTCTTCACAATAACCAAGGGCTGGATTAGTCACTTTTCTGTTGCTGTGATAAAGCACCATGACCAAGGAACTTATAAAAGGAAGAGTTTATTTGAGCTTACGATTGGCGGTTCCAGGGAATTAGAGTCCATTGTGGCGGGAGGCGTGGTGGCTGGATCTG
This sequence comes from Rhizomys pruinosus, assembly GCA_009823505.1. Classification (NCBI taxonomy): domain Eukaryota; kingdom Metazoa; phylum Chordata; class Mammalia; order Rodentia; family Spalacidae; genus Rhizomys; species Rhizomys pruinosus. The sequence continues at coordinate 100,518 of VZQC01006898.1, forward strand.
GAGCAGCAAACCGAGGGTCACATCTCGCAAAGAGCACAGGAAGCAGAGAGGAAGCAACTGCAGACCACGAGGCTTGTTAAACTCACTAAGCCCTGCCCCCAGTGACACACTTCTTCCAGCATGGCCACACACCCCAAGACCTCCAAAAACAGTGCCACCAACTGGAGACAAACGTCTGAATACCTAGAGCCTATGGGGGACACACATTCAAACCACCACAACCACTATGGAAAGCAGTGTGAAGGACCCTTAGTCAATGAGTTTCTTTTACCTACCTATGTAAATGTAAAACTTTGCTAAATCCTTTGTTCTGCCCTCTCCCAAGACTACTATATAATCTCTGCCCCAGTTCAATAAAGTGCTGTAGATTTGGGAAAAAAAAAAAAAAAGACTCAAAATGGCTGGGCGTTGTGGTGCATGCCTTTAATCCTAGCACTTGGGAGGCAGAGGCAGGCAGATCTTTGTGAGTTCAAGGCCAGCCTGGTCTACAGAATGAGTTCTAGGACGGCTGGGGCTACAGGGAGACCCTTTCTCAAAAAGACCAAAAAAAGGGCTGGAGAGATGGCCTAGCGGATAAGAGCGCCGACCGCTCTTGCAGAGGACCTGGGTTCAATCCCCAGCACCCACATGGCGGCTGAGAACCGTCTGAAGCTCCAATTCCAGGAGAACTCCAGTTCCAGGGGAATCCGAGACCCTCTTCTGACCTCTGCGGCGTTGCACGACACGGGTGCACAGACTTGCATGCAGACAGTACATTCATACACATACAGAAATAAAATTAATAAAAAAAATTAAAAAAAGATACATTAATAGAAACAAACAGGCATGGTGGTACATGTCTTTAATCCTAGCACTCAGGAGGCAGAGGCAGGCAGATCTCTGGGAATTCAAGGCTAGCCTGTTCTACACAGAGAGTTTAAGGCCAGCTGGGGCTACAGGGAGACCCTGTCCCAAAATGACAAAAAAAATTAACAGAAACAATAAAAAGACAAGCACAGAGAATACAAAGAGAAATGATTAGCATGTCAACAGGACACAAAGTGATTTGAACAGTAATATAGATTGGTTTAACATACAAGAAATTAAAATACCAGAAAATACCATGGAAGTGAATTTTTGAGATTTGATTCAAATTATAAACTCACTGATCCAAGAAGCCTAATGAACC
>VZQC01006898.1:101765-141206 GCA_009823505.1 Rhizomys pruinosus
TATATATGTTGAAGCAATACAAGTTGGAAGGAACAACAACAACAAAAGAACTGGGACAAAAAAAACTACTGAAACAGTGAAGTTCTCTCCAAAACAATAATCCTCTGCTTTGAAAAAAGAACTTTGGAAAAACTCAGAAAAAGATACAACATGTATGACAGAATGCATGAACTTGGGTGGGGTGGGGTAGGGGGACATGGAAAGGGAATTGAATCTAAATTGGACTGAGAAATGATGTATGATGTATGAAAAAGTTTAATAACAATAAAAATAACAATAAAAAAAGAAAATACTCAAATTTTAAAATTTTGAATTGGGTTTATATTTATCAAATAAAGAAGTTACTGTTATTATTTCAATTAAAATATGTAATAAGTTATATCTGAGGACTTGATTTAATCCTAACATAGGAAATAAGAAATGCCAGAAATGGGGTTAAAGAGATGGCTCAGTGGTTAAGAACACTGACTGTTCTTGCAGAGGACCTAGGTTCAGTTCCCAGCACTCACATGGCAGCTAACAGCTGCCATTCTAGGGAATGCCCGCTTCTGGCCTAAACAGGCATTGTCATCATGGATTCACCTACATATATCCAAACAAAACACTCATATACATAAAATAAAAACCCCTTTGCCCAAAGAAATTCCAGGATTGGAGAGAACCCAAAGGTAGATGGATTTGTAGAAAAGAACTTCCTGTGCTCACTGGACATTAGGGTCCCCAAAGAGAAGCAGAGATAATATCCTGAGTTCAAAGAACCCCAACAGATATATACCCTGGTAACCCACATAAAAGACAGAACTAGAAAAGTAGCATAGATTTGATGTTCAATGAGAACAATCTCTGAGGGATTTATGAGTCAACAAACTATAAGGATGCTTTAGAAAGTTCAAGAGACAAATTAGTGCAGAAAGCAACAGTCCCATGGTCAAGTAGAATGGAAAAAAATTACAATCCAATGAGAGTCAATGACATTTTGGGGCGTCATGCACCTGCTTCCCTTCACTATAGGATTGTAATGGCTTTATTCAAAGGTAGGTGATGCTACATCACAAGATTTCATAAGGATTAAATAAGATGCATTTTATTACTTTGTTACCTCCCTCAGAAACTTGAACACAGCCGCTTAGTCATGGGAGGTGGGGGCGGGGCTGGAAGTCTATCACTAGGAAAATAAATCTCTGCTTCCTTGGACTAACAACTGCTGGAGACTGTAGCAAAGAACTGACTGTTAGTGGACAGTCAAGTACTGTCTCGACTTTGTGCTGTTAACAGATGGTTCAAAAGCAGTGAATAGCTCTCTAAGCTGAATGTTGAGTTTTTGGAAAACCAGTAAAATAACCATAGGGAGACAAGGAGAACTGAGAGAGACTGGGGATAAACACAAAGAGGAGAATGAGAGACTAGAACAACTGGTGCTGGGAAGATGCTGGGAAGTTTGTGTGATGGGATGCTGGGAATAAAGATGAAGAGGCCTCACTCTGGCTCCATTTTACACCTAAAGAACCCACCCATGCTCCTGCCCACCACACCCCAGGTATCCCTGTGAGGTCAGGGAGTCAGCTGCACGCACCCGGTCTCCACCCAGCTCCTGTTGGCCTCTGCTCTCTTCCTTCCTTATATAATGTCTATCAATGTAGCAGACACCTGGGTCTCAAATCACGCTTCCTTTTGGTTTTGGTTTCTCTTTTTCTTTTTCTCCATTTATATTTTCTTTTCTAAAGAATACAGGATGTCCTAGGTTACAGAGTCTCTGTGACTCAAGCTCCTGAGAGATGAGACTGTTCTGCATTTTTTTCATTTATGTGTATGAATGTACTGTCTGCATGCAGGTCTGTGCACCCGTGTCCTGCAATGCCGCGGAGATCAGAAGAGGGTGTCGGATTCCCCTGGAACTGGAGTTCTCCTGGAATTGGAGTTACAGATGGTTCTCAGCTGCCATGTGGGTGCTGGGGATCGATCCTGGGTTCTTTGCAAGAGCAGTCGGCACTCTTAACCTAGGCCATCTCTCCAGCCCCTGCATTTTTAAATTATATCTTTACTCCATTCTTTCCATCCTACCATTAGCCAACCCCATCATCTCATACACACACCTTTTTTCTTTGCTTCTACATCCCTCTGTTTATGCCTGTCCCCCTCCTCTATTCCCTACATAGCAAGCTAATACCACTTACCTCACTGTGATTTTCTTCTTATTTTCTTTATTCACCCCCATCATAAGTAATGAACTAGTACACACAGAAACATTGGCATCCCTTTACTCTCCAGACAACTGGTATATAACAAAAGACCATTTGATAGTTAACTGATATTCTGTTGTCATGGTAGCTTTACTGCCGGACAGTGACCATAGTTGCAGACAATATTCAACTTGCAGTGGAGGTCTGATGATAGAGCCTGGTATTCCAAACAACAGTCTAAAAAGGAAACTATCTTTCTGCCCCCTCTTCTTCAATGATCCTAGATGTGCTGACTAGACTCCAGCAGATGCTGACTAGATTCCAGCAGATCTATTTGCACAGAAGGACATCTGGGTTTGGGAGGTTGACTCGATAGGGCTTTGCATAGATGTTGTAATACATGAGTTCTGATGGGAGTTGGGACATGGGGGTGTTGAGTTTGGGAACCATTGTATGAGTTGTACAAATGCTCAATTATATATATATATAGATATATAGTTATATATATATATAATGTATGTAATGTTGATAGGAAGGAACTGTCACCTCCATCCTCCTAGGGTTCCTGAACCGGCAAATACCCCCACAAAAGTAGAATGGTGACCTTAGTTGGGAAATAACAACAACAATCTTAACCAATGATCTAACTCCAGATAGTTTCAGTGCAAAAACATCAAGAACATGAAAAATCAAGACAACTTGGTCCCCTTCAGAAGATTACGGTCTAAAAAAAAAAAAACAAAAGCCGGGCCCGTGGTGCGCATGCCTTTAATCGCTATCACTTGGGAGGCATAGGCATGTGGGATCTTTGTGAGTTCAAGGCCACCTGGTCTAACAGAGTGAGTTCCAGGACAGCTGAGGCTACAGTGAGACCCTGTCTCAAAAAGACCAAAAAAAAACAAAAAAAAACAAACAAACAAAAAAAAAAAACAAAGATTACCGGTCCTACAGTAATAGCCCCCAGTGAAAATAACCTAAAGGAAATTTCAAGCACATAATTCACAAGAATGATTATCAATATGTTCAAATAATTCAATGTTATGAATATATTCCATTAGAATATAAACAAACAACTGTATTAAATAAAGAACTCAATTCAGGATATAAAAATATAATTCAATAAAGAGATTGAAATGTTGAAGAAAACTCAAACTGAATTGATGGCAAATAAAAAGATCATTGGAAAGTCCATCACCAACGGAATGGATCACATAGAAAACAGAATTTCAGGGTTTGAAGACAAGGTGAGGGAGTTGGATAGCTACATGTCAGACAGAGGATTAATATTTAGAATACATAAAGAACTCAAAAAACTAAATATCAAGAAAACCAACAACCTGATTAGAAAATATGCTCTATGGAACTGAACAGATAGTTCTCAAAAGAAGAAACACAAATGGGTAGTAACTACTTTTTAAATATCCGACATCCTTAACTATCAGGGAAATGCAAACTAAAACTATTTTGAGAGTTCATCTTTCTCTTATCAGAATGGTTATTGTAAAGAAAACTAGGGACTATAAAAGCTCATAAGGATGTGGAGAAATGGGATCCTTATGCACTTTGCTGGCAATGTAAGTTTGTGCAGTCTCTCTGGAAAACTGTGGAGTTTACTCAAAAGCTAAAAATAGAACTGCCGTATGACCCAGCTATACTATTCTAGGGCATATTCCAAAAGTTTACATACCCTACAACAGAGATATCCACACTTCCAAGTTCATTGCATCTCTATTCACAATAGTGATGTAGTAGAACCAGCTTAAGTGCCCATCAGCTGAGGAATGGACAATGAAAATGTGTACATATACACAATGGAAATTTTTCAGTGTTAAAGAATAAAGTTATGAAATTTTCAGGAAAATAGATGGATTTGTAAAATATTATACTGAGGGAAATAATGGAGGCCCAGAAAAACAAATACCACATGTTCTCCTTTGTATGCAGATTCTAGCTATGAATTTTTAGAGCATTATGTTTAACGCTGTGTGCTGGTAAAAGCCAAAAAGCCATTGGGGGGGAAGGAGGATAGTAGGACACATCAGTCATGAAAATGGAGAAGAACTGAACAAGGAGAGAGGTAGAAAGAAAGGGTAGAGGAGGAAGAAAAAGAGAGGTAAGCAAGACTGATGATATATGAAAAAGACATATGGGGGCTGGAGAGATGGCTCAGCAGTTAAGAGCACTGGGTGCTCTTGCAGAGGACCTGGGTTCAAGTCCCAGCACCCATGTGATAGCTAACAACCATCTATCACTCCAGTTCCAATGAAATTCAATTCTCTCATCTGATGTCTGCGGGCATTGCACAGCATGGGTGCACTTACATACATGCAGGCAATATACTCATATACACAAGATAAAACAATAGATAAAATATTTTTAAAAGGCATATGGAAATCTGTTTTATAAGATTTTCAAAATACAATCTTAAAAAAAGAGTTTGAAGCTGTGTGTGGTGGCACACACCTTTTATCCCAGCACTTGGGAGGCATAGGCAGGTGGATCTCTGTGCGTTCAAGGCCAACCTGGTCTACAAAGTGGGTGCCAAGACAGCTGGGGCTGCAGGGAGACCATGTCTCAAAAATACAAAAAAAAAGAGCTTGAATGAAGGTACTCTTCACAGATGGATAACGCTCCTCCAGGAAGCTAAGGGTTATTAAACAAAATCCAAGGATCAGGTGTGGGACACCTGCCTATGAGTTGTTGGCCAGGGGCAGCCCCAACAGTAACAGTCACCCAAACAATGCAGGTTATTGCCATTGTTCTTGGCTGCCCACCAGAACTTAATCCTGTTGTTAAAGACACCCCACACTTTGGTCATAGGTCACAGAGCAAGCTGTTGCGGAACTGAAAGCATCCTCCTGACCAGCTATCTTCTATGGTCCCAGAAGGTGCTATGCAGGCTGTTGGTGGAGAAGAGTCTTAGATAGTCTTATTCAGCTGTGAACCCTATGAGCTACAATAGTGGCCTATCAGGTAAGATGTGCCTTCTAGTACAATAGTGGCATAGCTGTTGCAGAGGTGACCAACTGCTTTCTGATTGGATTTGAGGCCCACTCCACAGCAGGGAACTCATGTCTAGTTCTATAACCATGATCAGGAGCCAAGATTGAGAAGATCATAGGCCTAAGAAGAGAGCATACTACTATTGATTTGCTAGTCATGTTGTCAAAGTGCTTTCTAAACACTCATGCTAATACCCACAGAGTAGTGCTATGCCCAGCCTTCATTAGACAAGCTTCTTTTTTATTTTTTTTTATTTTTTTTTTATTTTTTTTTTTAGGTTGTTATTTGTTTTTTTGTTTTTTGATTTTTTGTTTTTTTTTTTAGAAATATTTTTTTTTTTGTTTTTTTTTTTTTTTAACAAATCTAGACCCTTGTCTTGTGTTTTTGGTAAGATGACAAGAATAGACAGAGACACATCCTCAATGAAGTTCCAGGAAGGAAAATTGACTGCACTTAGGCTAAGAAGAGCTTCTGAGAGAAAGCCTGCTGAACCTATGATGCTTGTAAGACTCCAGGTTACAGGACAGTGATAAATACGTGTCACGTGTTAATGTTGTCAGTCAGTGATACATTTGTTATGTCAGCGGAAAGATGAATGTACTAGCTGGTAGTGTTGTATTTGTCACCACACCGTTCTTCCTGGGCCTGAATGGGTAACTAAGTCAAAGCCTTGCCATCAGGGCTAGGTGTAATTAGAGGGTGGAGCCACACTTCTCTGATTTTTTTATCCAGCCTGTAGCAAGAGTAATGGGTTCAAATGGAATATGGAAGGCCACCTTAAGGGTGCAGATGGACTGATCCTTCCAGACCCCAGGCCCTGGCTACATTTCAAAGCTCTATCTACATTTCTTTTTACATTTCTCCTTTTAATATGCTGGTGCGGACTCCTGCTCTTCTCTAATGACACAGACATAAATATCCCTCTTAGAATACTTTTCTTCATGCAATTATGCAACAAGCTTTTTCAAAGATCTAAATTAATATAGAAGACCTTATGTGATCCCACAACACCACAGTCTGTAACCCTTGCCAAAACACACTATGTTGGTTGTTTTGTTTTTTTTTGGTCTTTCGAGACAGGGTCTCCCGTAGCCCCAGCTTCCTGGGAACTCACTCGGTAAGACCAGCCCTGAACTACAAGAGCATCGTCTTGCCTCTTCCGCTTGTCCTGGTGCTAGGATTAAAGGCATGTGCCACCACGCCTGGCCATATGTTCTTAAAGGGATTTTCTATCTCAACACTGTGTTCTCAACAGTTTACATCTCGTTCTGGGCATGAGAGATTCTTCTGGCTGTCTTTCTGAATTTATTTTGTTCCTTTTAGTATCTGAACAGTTTTCATATAATGTAGTAACTAATTTAAAGACTTTCATTCTTTTCGCTTTTGACGCTCCTGCTGGCACACCTCTCACACAACAATCCCCCTCCGATGCCAGGTCCCACTGTCCTGGTCCTTTGTGTTGTGTGGCCGCCGATATAAGTGAATTGCTCATTTGCCTGACTGTGGGTGGGAGGTTATTCAATGAAACAAGGGGAACTGATCTGAGGCTACACCACTCAAAATGGCGCCCTTCCGTCAACAAGCGTTAATTACCAATAGTCTCCCTGGGAGAGGTAGAGCCTCATGGGTCCCTCCCTTATTCATGATGAAATGTTGACAGGCCTAATCTTGAGCAAATGTTGTGACGATGACAAAGCTAGCGAATTCATGAAAGTATGAGATGGTAGGCCATTAAAATCTTCTTGCTAACACATCTCCCTTACTCTGCTTGTACCTTCTTTTCAGCCCCCTCACATCAGATGTTCCCTGAGGAAGGGTTGGTTTGGCCTCTCATTTGAGGCTGAGCACGTCCATCATTAACTTACTTGTCTTCATTAACCATTTGTGGTGTTCTACTTAACCACTGGCTGCTGTCAGTAAGAAGTCTTGTCTAGGCTGGAGAGATAGCCTAGAGGTTAAGGGCACCGACGCTCTCGCAGGACCCGGGTTGATCCCCAGCACCCACATGGCGGCTGAGAACCGTCTGTCTCCAATTCCAGGAGAATCTCCAGTTCCAGGGGAATGCCGAGGCCCTCTTCTGACCTCGCGGATTGCACGACACGGGTGCACAGACCTGCATGCAACAGTACATTCATACACATACAAAAAAAAAAATAAGAGACTGTGAAGATGTCCTTGAACCCGACGCAGGTGCCGGGGCGCGGGCTGAAGAGCCCCCCCCCACCCGCGCCAACTTGAATACCGAAAGAAGGATCTGGAAGGAGGCAAGAAACAGCGCCTGTCAACACAGTGAACGCAAGGCATTCAGGACTGCACATTGGAATACAGGCAAAAGAAACCATATGGCCGAGGAATCACGAAGGAGAGAACTACACTGAAGGTGCAGAGATAATCCCACGCCAAGCTGTACAACCTAGATGAATCCGTGCAGTGGGATGCTCCCTCTGGGATGCCAGGACCACAGACTATCAGAAACACGAATGGAGAACTACTTAAAAACTAGACAATATCATAAAGAAAAAATTAAAAACTATAAAAAGAGAATTGAGGACCGAGGGAGAGAGCATGTGACAAACCCGGACGAAGAAGTAACTGAAAGATCCCATGCTCGGAAAGTAAAGAAAAGAAACCAACCAGCCAGCAAACAAAAGAGCTACAAAAAGAACGAGAAAGCTCCAAAAAGAATGAGAACTAAGCAAAGAAATAGAAGTTAAGGCCAAATGAAAAAGAAATCAAACACATCATCTCATTCAAGAGGAAAGGTAAATGAAAAAGAGCCTCAGAAGGGAATGAAGGAAGCCAGAACAAAGAATATAGACCTGGAGGACAACAGACGAACAAACTAAGAAACCAAGGAAAGAGTAAAATGAAAAATTTAAAAAATACAAAAATGGAACAACCTATGAGCTGGTGGGACACTATGAAATCATAACCTCCGCAGCATGAGGAATAAAGGAAGGAGAAATCCCAAGAGAAAAGGAATTGACCAGATCTTCAACAGAATAATATAGATAAAACTTCCAAACTAAAAAAGGACAAGATCAAACATGAGTGGTACAGAGACAGCACATAGAACTCAAACGGACGAAATCAGAAAAGAAACTTCCAACGCCAACAATCATAGATTTAAAATGCGACACCTGCACAACAAAGAAAAAATCATTCTGTAAAGCGACAACGAGAAAAACAACAAGGAACCTATAAGGGGAAACCTATACAGAATAACAACTGACTCTCACAGCAAAGCGATGAAAGCAAGAAAACCTGGAGCAAAGCATTCCCAAGTGTGAGGGACAATGGAGCCAACCCAGGTTACTCATACCCAGCAAAATAGTCACATCAGTGGAAGGAGAAGGGCAAATCTTCCATGACATAACACAACTTGAAAGAAATACATGTCCGGAAAACCAAACCCTTCAGAGAATACTTGAACCAATCACAAAGAAACTAGAAAGAAAGGAGCAACCAACAGGCCAACTAGAAGGAGAAATTAATATAAACATAAATGCATGAATAGAAACCTAAATCAAAACTGTGAGATGGATAATAAGGCAGAAAGGAAGCAAAGGCTACAAACCTATCAGGTCCATGAACTTAAGATATTAGAATGAGACGAAATTCCCCAATCAAAAAGCTTAGATGGGAGATGGGTTAGGAAAACAGAATCCATCAATAGCTGTTAGCAAGAAACACAATCTTAAACTCAAGGACAGGCCCACCTTGATTAGGAATAGGGATGATAAAAACATATTCCAAGCAAATGTACCAAAATAGAAAGCAGGTGTTGCTATTTAATCGGATAAATAGACTTGCAAAGTAAAAAAAATAGGAGACAAAGAATGGCCATATACATTTACATCAAAGAACAACGCACAAAAGATTTCTACAGATTAGAATATATATGCACCAAATTCTAGGCAGCCAACTTTAAAAGACAACCCCAACACAAGTCACAGACTAACCTCCGGCAACACTCATAGTGGGAGATTTCAATAACCCACTGAAGTCCTTTGGATAGGTCAACAGGACAAAAATAAAACAAGAGAGACATCAGAATGAACGATATGACATCACCAAGACCTCACTAGACCTCATACGACATTCACACCTAAACCAGAGAATACAAAATTCTACTCAGCACCACGAACTTCTCCAGAATCGCCAACATCGCACTGGAACAGAGAAACTCTACAAATACAAAAAGATTGAAATAATTCATGATGCATCCTGTCGAACACAGTGCAATGAAGCTCAACATCAACACCAGGACAACCCTCCGCTACAAGAATCAGGAGACTGAACACACACTCTTGAATAATAAGTGAGGGCAAGGCAAGAGAAAAAAAGAAATAAAAACATTCCTGAAACTGAAAGACAAGATAATACAACACAAAAAACTTATGGTAACTTAAAAGCATCCTAGAGGTAAATTTAGTAGCCCTGGTGCCTACTTAGAAAAACGGAAAGAGCACAATGAATGATCTAACACTGACAGCTAAAAGCACTTGAGAGGCAAAAACAGATGAACCCAAAACCAACAGACAGGAAGAAATAACAAAAATCAGAGCAGAAATCAATGAAATAGAAACAAAGCAAACAATACAAAAAATAATGAACAAAGTTGGTCTTTAAAAATAAACAAGATAGACAGCCTCTAGCCCAGTTAACAAAAAGAAAGAAGGAACAACTCCAAATCAATACAACTCGTGATGAAAGGGAAATAGTCACAACGGACAAGAAGATCAAGAAAAATTTATGGAATATTACAAGAACCTATATCTAACAAGTTTTGAAAATCTAAAGCAAAAATGTGATGAAGTACTCTGAAATCTTGGGAATCTACCAAAGCTTGAGCCAGAGTAGAACCAGGCACTTAAACAGACGCCATACAAATGGAAGAATAGAGGATCGGGAAATGAAGAAACATCCTCCCAACTAAAAAAAAGCCAGGCCCAGACGTTCAAAGAATTCTATAAAACATTTAAAAAGGCCTACACCATTATTTCTGAAACTGGTTTAGAAGTATAAACAGAGGAGAGACTCCCCAAACTTCCTTCTATGAGCCAACAATCACTCTATACCAAAACCAGGCAAAAGATACAACACAAACAGGAGAATCTATGGACCCATACTACATCAGAACACAGATGCCCAGAATTCTAAACAGAATACTGGCAAACCGCATACAGACGACCCACATCAAAGAAGACATCTCATCAGGACCCAAGTTGGATTCATACCAGAGATCGGAGGATGGGTCAACATACGAAAATCAATAAACAGTCATCAAACACATAAACGGAATCAAGGACAAAACCACCACCAGATGCATCTCGAAGATTCGATGCTGAAAACTACAACATCCAGCATCCCTTCATTCTTAAAGGTCTCCGAGAAGGAAGTTGGATGTGGAGGGAGACATTCCTCAATGAAATGAAACCATTATAGAGGAAACCACAGCCATACTCTATCTCTAAATGGGGAATGACGGAAACATTCCCTTTAAAGGTAAGAACTCAGGCAAAAGGCTTGCCCCCTGTCACACAACCCTCCTTCAATATAGTGCTCGAAACAATTTGCTAGAGCATATAGGCAAGAAAGTGAGATATAAAGGAGTAATAATTTCGAAAAAGAGGAAGTCAACTAATCCCTTTTTGCTGATGATAAGGATTTTTTACTTAAGGGATGCAAAAAAACTCCACCAAGAAAACTCCCTAGAAACGGATTACAGCATTCTCAAGCAATAGTGGCAGGAATAAAAATTAACCTGATAGCCAAAACAAAGGCTATTTCTTCACCAGAACTGAAGCAAGAGAAGAAAAAAATAAAAGAACTTCCACTCACAATAACCTCAAAAAAACAATAAGATATACCTAGGATAGAACCTAAACAAAGACACCAGAGCTCTCTAAACACAACAAAGATTTTAAACCTTAGAAGAAAAGAAGATTGAAGAAGACACTCAAGAAGATGAAAAACCTCCTGCTCATGGGATTTGGAGAAATTAACATTGTAAACAATGTCCATTTTACCAAAAACAATCTGTACATATATCGTCAATATCCATTAGATATTCCCTAATATAGTCTTACATGAAATGACAAAAAAAAAAGTTCTTAAATTCATTTGGGAGAAACAGAAAAGACCTGGCCGAGATAGTCAAATAAACATCCCTGAGTGAGAAGAGCTACCACACGAGGTGATCTTCTATAACCAGTATTTTTAAACTATACTACAGGGGCTATAAGTCATAAAACAAGCCTGGTACTGAGCACAAAACAGACCTGTGACCAATGAACAAAATGTAAGATCCAATCTGAGCACATACAATTTCAGTTCATTCATATTTTGAAACAACGGGGCGCAAAAAGCCAACAATGGAGAAAAGACAGCCATCTTCAGCAAGTGGGTGTTTGCAAAACTGGATCACCACCGTGTAAAGAAATGAAATTAAACCCCTACCCGTCTCGCTCCTGTACAAAATCAACGCTCCGATGGATTAAAGATCTCAACTGAAACCCTAAACTCTGAAGTGATAGAAAGAAACAAGTTGGCAGCAGCTACAGACATGGGCGTAGGAAAAGACTTCCTAAATCCGACAGCAGCTCACAAGAATAAGGTCGACAATTGACAAATGGGTACCTCATCAAACGAAAGCTTCTGTACAAGAAAAAGACAAACAAGTCAGGAGAAGTGAAGAAAATCCCACATGAGTGGGAGGAACCTTCACTAGATACATGTGACAAGCATTGATTTCCAGAGATAATAAACATACCTCAAAAAACAAAGAAAAAAGAAAACAACGACCCGCTCAATAATTGAGGCAAAGAATCGAGAGAGACTTCACAAGCGAGGAGTTAGAGATCTGAAAAACACCTACAAGAACTGCTCAACATACACTAATATAAGGAAAGAAATCAAAACCACTTTAAGATTCATCATTACTCCAGTAAGAACTGGCTAGACAAAAAACAATGATACCAAGTGCGGGAGAGGTTGTGGGAAAAGGGGAAACACGCATCCACTGCTTGGTGGGGGAATGTAAACTCGTGAAGCCACTAGGGAAAGCAGTGGGAGAACACTTGGAGAGCCTGTAATGAGACTGTCCACCCTCCCAGCCCATACCAGGCTCCTGGCAGTACCCTCAAGACTGACGGCCACCTAAGAGATACATGGCACGGCCATGGTTTATTTCAGCACTCTCGTTCACAATAGCAAATGAGCTGGAACCACCAAGTGCCCTCTAACTGACGAATGGATAGAGAAAGGTGTTACACTACACAATGGAATTCTATGCGGCAGTAAAGAAAGACGACATCACGACTTGCAGGAAAATGGCTGGAGCTAAGGGACATCATGCTGAGTGAAGTAACAGATCCCAGAAAAAAAAACGACGAATTGTATCCCTCACTGTGGACCTAGGTAATTACCCAGTTGTAAGTATTTCTTGTGTAGGGCCCCTGAGCTTCTGTACAAAGCAGTTGGACATAATGCATTTTGGAAACAACAACAACAACAGAAAATACTGCATCAAAAAACTGACTGAAACAGTGAACTCTGCACAAAACAGTCAACGTCCCCATGGAAAATATTGAGAAAGCTAAGAGACGGAAAGCATGTTTGTGGCAGAATGCACGAGCTCTGACGGGGTGGGGGAATGAGCGGGAACACGGGTCTANTTTTTTGTCGTTATCGATATAGGGTCCTCCCTGTAGCCCCAGCTTATCCAGGCGAACTCAACTCTCTGGGCGTAGACCAGGCGTTCGCCTACATGCAACTTCACACATGAGCACTGCCTTCGATCTCTGCCCATCTATCTCGCCTACTCAATCTAGTCATCCAGTATTAACAGGCATGTGCCACCAACGCTCTGCCAGATTTCTTAAAGGATTTCGTATCCTAACACCTCAGTGTTCCTACAACACCGCTAACATCTAGCGACCTGCCTCGCTTTCTTAGCGCCCCATGCTCCATAGGAAACTTCTTCTCCTGATCCTCCGCTTACAATTTCAGTGAATAGCTTATTATACCACTCATCCTTTATATCATCTGACAGTTCTCATAATGTATGTAACGCTAATTAATACTTTTCTATCTTTTCTTAGCATAATTGCACGACTCACTCGCTGGCACACCTCTCAACAACTCCCCTCCCTCTAGTTCCATGTCCTCTTCTTCCGTGGTTGCTTTTGTTGTTATCAATCCGCGTCGAAGCTAAATATTGCTCATTTGCTGACTGTGGGTGGGAGGTTATTCAATGAAACAAGGGGAAACTGATCTGAGCTACACCACTCAAATGGCCGGCCGAGAACTCTGTCCGCCTCAACAGCGTCTACCATTTCCAGAATACTGCCGTCTCCTCTGAGTACACGTATAGAGCCCTGGATCCCGTCTCTCGTTTTACATTGATGAAATGTTGACAGTCCTAGATCTTGAGCAAAGTTTGTGACGATGACCAAAGCTAGCGAATTCATGAAAGTATGAGATGTAGGCCATTATAATATCTTACTTGCTAACACTCTCCTTATCTCTGCTTTACCTTCTTTCAGCCCCCTACTCAGATGTCCCTTGAGAAGGGTATGGTGATTCCTCTCATTTGAGGCTGAGCACTCCATCATAACTTATCTTGTCTCATTAACCATTTGTGGGTTCTAATTAACCACTGGCTGCTCTTCAGTAAAAGCTTGTCTAGGGCTGGAGAGATTAGCCTAGCTATAAGAGGCACCGACGCTCTCTGCACAGACCCGGGTCGATCCCCAGCACCCACATGGCGCTGAGAACCGTCTTAATTCCAATTCAGGAGAATCTCCAGTTCCAGGGGAATGCCGAGACCCTCTTCTGACCTCCGCGGCATTGCACGACACGGGTGCACAGACCTGCATGCAGACAGTACATTCATACACATACAAAAAAAAAAAAGAGATCTGTGAGATCGTTCTGACCCGACGCAGGTGCCGGGGCGCGGGCTGAAGAGCCCCCCCCACCCCCGCCAACTTGAATTACGAAGAAGGATCTGGAAGGAGGAAGAACAGGCGCCTGTCAACACAGTGAACGAGCATTCAGTGACCTCACATTGGAATACGAGGCAAAGAAGAAGCCCTATGCCGAGATCACGAAGAAGAACTACACTGGAAAGGTGCAGGATAGATCCCACGCCAAGCTGTAACCAACCCTATGGATGAATCCGTGCAGTGGGATCCCTCCTGGGAGTGCCAGACCACAGACTATCAGAAACACAAATTGGAGAATGACTAAAAGACGATACAAATATCATATAAGAAAAAAGTTAAAGAACTATATAATAAGGAGAATAGGACCCCGAGGGAGAGAGCATCTTTGACACAATCGCGGACGAAAGACACTGAAACGATCACCATGCTGGAAAAAGATATAAGAAACAACCACCAGCAAACAAAAGAGCTACAAAAAGAATCGAGAAGCCCAAAAAGGATAGAATAAGAAGAAATAAATAGTAGAAATGAAAAAGAAATCAACAACACTCCATCCATTCAAGAGGAAGAGGTAAATGAAAAAAGCCGTCAGAAGAGAATGAAGGAAGCAGGAACAAAGAATATCAGACCTGGAGGAACACACGAGACAAACATAAAAACCAAGGAAAGATAATATGAAAAATTTAAAAATCACAGAAAATGGAACAACCATAGCTGTGTGGACACTATGAAAAGTCAAACCTCCGCCATAGGAACTAAAGGAAGGAAGTCCCAAGAGATAAAGGAATTGACCAGATCTTCAACAAGAATAATATAGATAAAACTTCCCAAACTAAAAAAGGAAAATCATAAGCATGACGTGGTACAATGACAGCACATAGAACCAAACAGGACGAAGATCAGAAAGAGAAACTCGACACGCCAACATCATAGATTTAAAAGTGGACACCTGCACAACAAAGAAAAAATTATTCTAAAGCGACAACGAGAAAAACAACAATGACCTATAAGGGGAAACATACAGAATATACAAACTGACTACTCAACACAAACGCGATGAAGCAAGGAAGAAGCTGGAGCAAACATTCCCTAGTGTTGAGGACAATGGAGCAAGCCCAGCTTACTCATACCCAGCAAAAGCACATCAAGTGAAGGAGAAGAAATCTTCCATACATACACAACTTGAAAGAAATACATGTCCGGAAAACCAACCCCTTCAGAGAATACTTGAACCATCAAAGAAACCAGAAAGAAAGGTAGCAACCACCCCAGGCCAACTAGAAGGAGAAATTAATAAAAAACATAACATGCAGAAGTAGAAACCTAAATCAAAACGAGATGGATAATAAGGCAATAAAGGAAGCAAAGGCTACAAACCTATCAGGTCACGAACTTAAATATTAGATGAGACGGAAATTCCCCAATAAAAAGCAATTAGATCTGGGAGATGGTTAGGAAAACAGAATCCATCAGATATAGCTGTCTTCAAGAAACACATCTTACAACTTCAAGACAGTGCCCCACCTGATTAAGGAAAGGGATGAAATAAACAATTATTCCAAGCAAATGGTACCAAAATAGAAAGCAGGTGTCTATTTATATCGCGATAAATAGACTTCAAAGTAAAAACAAGTATCAGAGAGACAAAAGAAGGCCATTACATTGTACATCAAAGGAACCAACGCACAGAAGATTTCACAATTATGAATATATATGCCCCAAATTCTGGGGCACCAAACTTTAAAAAGCACAATCATCCACACACAAGTCACAGACTAACCCAGGCACACTCATAGTGGAGATTTCAATAACCCACTGAAGTCCTTTGGATAGGTCAACAGGACAAAAATAAACACGAGAGACATCAGAACTGAACGATATGATACACCCAAGGACCTCACTAGACCTCTACGAACATCCATCCCTAAAACCGAGAGAATACACTTTCTACTCAGCACCACGGAACATTCTCCAAAATCACCAACATCCTGGACACAAGAAACCTCTACAAATACAAAAAGATTGAAATAAATTCATGCAATCCTGTCGAACACAGTGCAATGGAGCTCAACATCAACACCAGGACAGCCCTCCGCCTACAAGAACCTGGAGACTAAACAACACACTCTTGAATAATGAAGTCAAGGACAGAGAAAAGAAAGAAATAAAAACATTCCTGAACTGAATGACAATGAAATGACAACACAACAAAACTTATGGATAACTTAAAAGCACCCTAATAGAGAGTGAGCGCCTGGTGCCTATATGAGAAAAACAGAAAGAGCACAATAGAATG
This sequence comes from Rhizomys pruinosus, assembly GCA_009823505.1. Classification (NCBI taxonomy): domain Eukaryota; kingdom Metazoa; phylum Chordata; class Mammalia; order Rodentia; family Spalacidae; genus Rhizomys; species Rhizomys pruinosus. The sequence goes on from VZQC01006898.1 coordinate 118,196, forward strand.
ATCTAACACTACAGCTAAAAGCACTTGAGAGGCAAAAACAGATGAACCCTAAACTCAACAGACAGGAAGAAATAACAAAAATCAGAGCAGAAATCAATGAAATAGAAACAAAAAAACAATACAAAAAAATAATGAACAAAAGTTGGTCTTTAAAAATAAAACAAGATAGACAGACCTCTAGCCCAGTTAACAAAAAGAAAGAAGGAAACAACTCCAAATCAATACACTAGTGATGAAAGGGAAATAGTCACAACGGACAAGAAAAGATCAAGAAAAATTTAATGGAATATTACAAGAACCTATATTATACCAAGTTTGAAAATCGAAAGAAATGGATGATGAAGTATCTGAAATCTTGGGAATCACCAAAGTTGACCAGAGAGAACACAGCACAGAACTTAAACAGACCCATAACATATGAGAGAAAATAGAGGATGTAAATAAAGAAGCCTCCCAACTAAAAAAAGCCCAGGCCGACGGTTTCACAGCAGAAATATATAACGACATTTCAGAAAGAGAAATAACCATAACAAAACAATAGTTACTTCAAGAGCTAATGATCAGACAGCTATCAACAAATAATCCAAGGGAAATCATCGTCCTCACCACTTCCCTATCTTATGAAGCACAGATCATCAACTGCTAATATACCAGAAAGTCCTAGCCAAAGACATAACAAAGCCAAAAAGGAAATATATTAGACACCCATCGCCCTCGAATGAAACCACAAAAGCAAAACTTGCTAAACAGACATAACCTGGCAAAGTCCGGCAGTAACGAGAAGCCCACACAGACACAGTAAGATACATCCATCACTGACCGCAAGGATATGATTCATAGCCACCAGAGATGATGCACGAGGGATGGAGTAATTCATTTACAATAACGAACAGCAGTCCTGAATAACGAACATCGATCAAAGCAGTCTCAATACATAACAGTGAAATAATAATCCAAAACTGAACAAAACAACCACCACCATACGATCGCTCATATGTAGATCGCTGAATGAAGACCCCTTCACACGGAACAGAAGCAATCACCGCGAAAAAGCCCTTACAAAGGCTTTAAAAGCTCACCTACGAAAGGAGAACCTTAAGCCGACATATGGTCAATCGGATCACATCTTCCCTCAATGTTGTTAACATAACAGCCTACGTATCATCTAGCGTATGAAGAACCCCCCAAGCCACAAATATCATACCTAAATAAGGAGAGTAAATGACGACAAGAAATACTAACATACTTAATATAAAAATAGGTAAAGAAAAAAACCCAAAACCATAAGTGTGTTTTGGCAAGGGTTACAGACTGTGGTGTTGTGGGATCACATAAGGTTCTTCTATATTAATTTAGATCTTTGAAAAAGCTCTGTTGCATAATTGCATGAAGAAAAGTATTCTAAGAGGGATAAATTTTATGTCTGTGTCATTAGAGAAGAGCAGGAGTCAGCACCAGCATATTAAAAGGAGAAATGGTAAAAAGAAATGTAGATAGAGCTTTGAAATGTAGCCAGGCACCTGGGGTCTGGAGAGGATCAGCTCCATCTGCACCCTTAGGTGGCCTTCATATTCCATTTGACCCTTACTCTTGTACAGGATGGATAAAAAAATCAGAGAAAGTGTGGCTCCACCCTCTAATTCACCTAGCCCCTGATGAGCAAGGTTTGACTTAGTTACCCTTCAGGGCCCAGGAAGAAGGGTGTGGTGCAAATAAAAACTACCAGCTAGTACATTCATTTGCTGACATAACAAAGTATCACTGACTGACAACTTAAACAGTAGACACGTATTTACTCACTGTCCTGTAACCTAGTCTTCAAGATCAAGTTGTCAGCAGGCTTTCTTCAGAAGGACTCTTCTAGCCTAAGTGCAGTCATTTTCTTCCTGGAACTCATTAGGATGTGTCTCTGTCCTAATCTTGTCTTACAAAAACACAAGTCAGATCAGATTAGGCCTGCCCCTATGACCTCATTTTAATCTCCTCTCTAACATCCTTATTTTTATTATGTGTTCACATTCTTAGGAACCAGAGCTTAACATTCCTACAACATTTCACCCAGTTTGTTTTTTGCCTTTGGGTTCTTCCACAAACAGCAATCTCTAGAGCTGTCACCAGCATCAGTAATAGAGTGTGTCTCCTTGCTTCTTCCTGCCTGTAGACTCATTCTATGTGGCTTCATTTTCAAGATAAACCTTTTGTTCTAGTTAAATATTTAACCATGGCATGTGTGATTTAGAACAGATAACGCATGTTTTTAAAAGCATACCAGCTAAAATATTGAACGAGTGAAGGAATGAATAATAAACAGAAAAACACATGGAGGTCATTTTTCAAAAGCATTTTATTGACTGAGAATTTCAGAGCATATTTGATCTCACTCAGGCCCCTTTCCCTGTCTCCTTCAGATCCATCCCCACCTCCCTCCACTCCTCACTTCACTTGCACTATTATTTCTTTTTTGTCATTTTTAATTTGAGTATGAGCACACTGCCTGCATTTGTGTAAGTGCACCTGTGTGATGCAATGCCCGTAGAGTCAGAAGAAGGCGTCAAGATTCCCCTGGAACTGGAGTTAGGATGGTTGTGAGCTGCCATGTGGGTGTTGGGAATTGAACCCAGGTCCTTTGCAAAAGCAGCCACTGCTCTTAACTACTAAGCCATCTCTCCACACACCCCCACTTCCACTGTTATTTTTTTTCTTAATTTTTATTGAGTTTTTATATGTGTTATACAACATTTCTTAACCCAAATTAGACCAGTTACCCTATCCATGCCCTCTGCCAGAACTCATGCATTCTGCTATACATGTTAAGTCCTGTCTTGCATCTTTTCTCAGTTTTTTTTAACTTTTTCAGTGCAGAAGTTTACTATTTTGTCTGTTCTTTGAACAAGTCTTTTTTCCCCTTTAATATTATATTACTCCAAAATGTACATATATAGACTTCACACATACACCAAATTTACAAGGTCTGAATATAGACTATAGGTTCACTCCAAAACACATTTAAGGATTTGCAGTTTAACAGTAAACTTCCATGCATGTAAAAAGAAATATAACTTTACATTCCTAAACTACATAGCAAGTTGATATATTTTAATGTACTTTTTTCTTTTATTATTTTTTATTATATATTTTTTGTACAAGATTATGTTACTAATCAAATCTAGACCTGTGTCCCCCACCCTACCTCCCCACCCCACCAGAGCTCATGTATTCTACCAAACATGCTTTTCATCTCTTTCTCAGTCTTTCTCAAAATTCTCCATGTGGAAGTTGACTTTTTTGAGCAGAAGTTCACCGTTTCAGTCAGTTCTTTGATGCAGTCCTTTCTATTGTTGTTGTTCTTGTTGCTGTTGTTTCCAATATGCATCACTCCCAATTACTTGGACAAAAGCTCAAGGGGCCGTGCACAAGAAATACTTACAACTAGATAATTGGCACTAGCATCCAAAGATGAGGGATACCATTCGTCTTTTGTTTTTCTGGGACCATGTTACTTCACTCAGCATATCTTCTGGCTCCAGCCATTTACCTGCAAAGCTCATGATGTCATCTTTCTTTACTGCTGCATAGAACTCCATTGTGTAGATGTACCACATTTTCTCTATCCACTCATCAGTTGAGGGGCATCTGGGTTGGTTCCAGCTCCTTGCTATTGTGAAGAGAGCTGAAATAAACATGGCCGTGCATGTATCTCTGTGGTGGGGTGAGTCTTGAGGGTACATGCCCAGGAGTGGTATGGCTGGGTCGGGTGGCAAGTTCATTCCAAGTCTTCCAAGGGTTCTCCACACTGCTTTCCATAGTGGCTGTACGAGTTTACATTCCCACCAGCAGTGGATGAGTGTTCCCCTTTCCCCACAACCTCTCCAGCACTTGGTATCATTTGTTTTCTTGATCCTAGCCAGTCTTATTGGAGTAAGATGATATCTTAAAGTGGTTTTGATTTGCATTTCCTTAATGATTAGTGATGTTGAGCAGTTCTTGAGGTGTTTCTCAGACATCTCTAATTCCTCGCTTGTGAAGTCTCTGTTCAGTTCTTTGCTCCATCTATTGAGTGGGTCGTTTGTTTTCTTTTTTCTTTGTTTTTTGAGTAGTTTATATATTCTGGAAATCAATGCTTTGTCAGATGTATCTGCAGTGAAGGTTTCCTCCCACTCTGTGGGATTTCTCTTCACTTCCTTGATTGTTTCTTTTGATGTACAGAAGCTTTTGATTTTGATGAGGTCCCATTTGCCAATTGTCGACCTTAATTCTTGTGCAGCTGCTGTCTGATTTAGGAAGTCTTTTCCTACGCCTATGTCTTGTAGTCTGCTGCCAACTTTTTCTTCTATTGCCTTCAGAGTTTGCGGTTTCATGTTGAAGTCTTTAATCCATCTGGAGTTGACTTTTGTACAGGGCGAGAGGTAGGGGTTTAATTTCATTCTTTTACAAGTGGTGATCCAGTTTTGCCAACACCACTTGCTGAGGATGCTGCCTTTTCTCCATTGTGGCTTTTTGGCTCCCTTGTCAAACATGAGATGGCTGAAATTGTATGTGCTCAAGTTTGGATCTTCAGTTTTGTTCCATTGGTCAACAACAAGGTCTGTTTTAGTGCCAGTACCAGGCTGTTTTTATGACTATAGCACTGTAGTATAGTAATGTACTTTTAAAAAGAGATTTATTCTTTCTCATAAATCTTAGAACTGAGGAAAATAGAGACATAAACTTCCAGCTATATCTATACCAGTATCAGTTAATATGATATTATCTTGACTTACAAATAAGGATTTGGTGCTGGGGTCCAAATATAAGGGACACCATTCGACGTTTGTTTTTCTGAATCTGTGTTACTTCACTTAGAATAACAGCTTCTAGTTCCATCCATTTACCTGCAAATTTCATGATGTTGTCTTTCTTTGCCACTGCATAGAACTCCATTGTGTAAATGCACCACATTTTCATTATCCACTCATCAGTTGAGGGTCACTTGACCTACTTCTAGCTCTTCACTATTGTGAAAAGAGCATCAATAAACATGGTTGTGCACGTATCTCTGCTATAGGATGAATTATTTGGTATACACCCAGGAGTGGTATAACTGGGTCAAATGGTAGGTTCATTTTTAGTCTTTTAAGAATTCTCCACATTGTTTCCATAGGGGTTGCACGAGTTTGCAATCCCACCAGCAATGAATGAGTGTTCCCCTTTCCCCACAACCTCTCCAGCATTTGGTATCATTTGTTTTCTTGATCATACCCAGTCTTGCCAGGGTAAGATGAAATCTTAATTTGCATTTCCTTAATTACTAATGATGTTGAACACTTTTTAAGATTTTTCTTAGCCATCTTTACTTCTTCAGCTTGAGAAGTCTCTAGATCCACCTGCCTCTTCCTCCCAAGTCCTGGGATTAAAAGAATGCACCACCACACTCTGCTTCTGTTCAGATCTTTAGCCCACCTTTAATTGAGTCATTTGTTTTCTTGGTTCTTTGTTTTTGAGTAGTCTATATACTCTGGATGTTAAACTCTGTCAGATGTGTCACCGTTGAAGATTTCCTTCCACTCTGTGTGTTTTTTCTTCACTTCTTTGATTGTTTCTTTTGCTGTACAGAAGCTTTTTAGTTTAATAAGGTCCCACATGTTGATTGTTGACCTTATTTCCTGCACAACTACTGTCTGATTTAGAAAGTCTTTTCCTACACCTATATTTTGTAGGTTATTGCCAATGTTTTCTTCTAACATTTTCAGTTTGAGGATTCAAATTGAGGTCTATGATCCACTTAGAATTGATTTTTGTACAAGGTGAAAGGTAGGGGTTTAGTTTCATTCTTCTACAAGTGGTGATCCGGTTTTGCCAGCACCATTTGCTGAAGATGCTGCCTTTCCTCCATTGAGTTCTTGCCCCCTTTGTCAAATATCATGTAGCTGAAATTGCATGTACTCAAGTTTTGGTCTTAGATTGTGCCAGTAACATGATGTTTTATGATTATAGCTCCATAATATACTTTGAAATCTGGTATGGTAATCCCCTTTGCAGTAGGCTTTGTGCTCAGGGTTACTTTGGCTATCCTGGGGTTTTTGTTTCCATATGAATTTTAAGATTTTTTTTCTAATTCTGTGAAGAAAGTCATGGGGATTTTGATTGGAATTGCATTGAGTTTATATATTATTTTGGGTATGATGGTCATTTTTACTATATTAATTCTTCCAACCCATGACCATTTTGTGGTGTCTTCTTTAATCTCCTTCTTCAGATATTTAAAATTTTCATTGTAGAGATCTTTAATGTCTTTGGTCAGATTTGTTCTGAGATATTTTTGAGCCTATTGTGAATGGGAGGGTTTCCATGTACTCCTTCTCCAGTTGCTTGTTATTGGCATATAGAAAGGCTACTGATTTTTGTAGATTGATTTTGTAATCTGCCACTTTACTGAAATTGTTAATCATTTCTAAAAGTTTCTGGTGGAATTTTTAGCATCCCTTAGGTAAAATATCATGTCTACTTCAAAAAGGGATAGTTTGACCTCCTCTTTTCCAATTAGTACTCCTTTGATTTCCTTCTCTAGTCTTATTGCCCTAGCAAGAGTTTTAAGCACCATGTTGAAAAGGAGTGGAGATAATGAGCAGCCTTGTCAGGTTCCTAACTTTAAGGGGAGTGTTTCTAATTTTTCTCCATTTAGAATGATATTAGCTGTGTGTTTGTTGTATATAGCTTTAATTATGTTGAGGAATGTTCCCTCCAGTCCAATTTCCTCTAGGACTTTAAACATAAAGGCCTTTTTTGCATCAATTGAGATGACCATGTGGTTTTTATTTTTTGGTCCATTTAAATGATTTATAACATTTATTGATTTATATATGTTGAACCATCCCTGCATCTCTGGAATAAATCTGACTTGATCATGGTGGATGACCTTTTGATGTGTGTTTGTATGCAGTTTTCAAGCATTTTGTTGAGAATTTTTGCAACAATATTCATTAAGGATATGGGTCTATAGTTTTCTTTTTTGGTTGTTTCTTTGCCTGGTTTTGGTATTAGAGTCATCCTGGCTTCATAGAAGGAATTTGGGAAATTTCATTCTGTTTCTATCCTTTTGAGTAACTTAAATAATATTGGTCATAGATCCTCTTTAAATGTCTGATAGAATTCTCCCATAAATCCATCTGGGCCTGGTCTTTTATTTGGTTGGGAGGTTTTGTATTACTGTTTGAATTTCCTCATATGTTATGGGTCTATTTAAGCTTTTGATCTCTTCTTGCTTAGGTTTTGATGATTTCAGATATTTATCCATTTCCTCCAGATTTTCAAATTTAGTGGAGCATAGGTTTTTAAAGTATTCCTGTATAATGTTCTGGATCCTTTTGTTATCTGTTGTGATGTTTCCCCTTTCATCTCTAATTTTGTTGATTTGGAGTTGCTCTTTCTTTTCATTAACTTGTTTATCCTTTCAAAGAACCAGCTCTTGTACTCATTAATTCTTTGTATTATTTTTTGTTTCTATTTCATTAATCTCTACTCTGATTTTTGTTATTTCTTCTTATCTGTTCGGTTTGGGATTTATTTGTTGTCTTTCAAGTGTCTTGAGTTGTAATGTTACATCATTTATTTGTGCTCTGTTTTTTTTTTGTGTGTGTAGGCACTTAGAGCTATAAATTTCCCTCTTAAAACTGCTTTTAAAATGTCTGAGAGGTTTTGTTGTGTTGTATTGTCTTTTCATTTAATTCCAGGAATACTTTTATTTCTTTCCTAATTTCTCCTTTGACCAATTCGTTATTCAGGACAGTGTTTAATCTCCATGAGTTCATGTAGTTACTAGGGCTTCTTCTGATGTTGATATTAAGCTTTATTCCATTGTGGTCTGATAAAATTTATTTATTTATTTATTTCAATTTTTTGTATTTGTTGAAGTTTATTCTGTGCCCAGTATGTGGTTGATTTTGGAGAAAGTTCCATGGGGTGCAGAATAGAAAGTATATTTTTTGGTGCTTAAGTAGAATAGTCAGTAGATGTCTGTTAGGTCCATTTGGTGTATCATATTGTTCAGTTCAGATGTCTGTTTATTCTTTGTCTAGTTGACTTATCTACTATACACAGTGGGGTATTGAAGTCCCCTACTACTAGTGTGTTGGGGTTAATATGTACCTTAAAGTCTTGTAGAATTGTGTTTATGAAGTTTGGTGCACCAGAGTTTCGTGCATATATATTCATGATTGTGATATATTCCTAGTTAATTGTTCCTTTGATAAGAATGAAGTGACCCTCTTCATCTCTTCTAATTAATTTTAGTTTGAAGACTATTTTGTCTGATTTTAGAATAGCAACTCCTGCTTTCTTCTTAGTGCTATTTGCTTGGAATATTTTCTTCCACCCTTTTACCTTAAGATACTGCCTGTCCTTGAAGGTGAGATGGGTTGCTTTTGGTCTAGGTTTGTATTTTCAGTTATACCTTCATTAACTAATTTCTGTTGCTGCTTGGGTATAGTTGTTCCTGTCTTCCACTTTTAATATTGCTTCAAGTATTCTCTGAAGGGTTAGTTTTATGGACATGAATTCTTTCAGCCTATTTATGTCATGAAAGATTTTTCTTTCTCCTTCAACTATAATAAACATTTTTGCTGGGCGAAGTATTCTGGGGTGGCATCTATACTCCTTTAGAGCTGGAGATACTTTGGTCCAAGCTCTTCTGGCTTTCATCAATTGCATTGAAAAGTCACCTGTAATTCTGATGGGTTTTCCTTTATATGTGACTTGTTTTTCTTTTGCAGATTTCAGTATTCTCTATTTTGAGAATATAGTGTTTTTACTATGATATGGCATAGGGAATTTCTTTTCTGTTCCTATCTATTTGCTGTTCTATGTACTTCTTGTATTTGTATGGGTATGTTTTTCCTTAATTTGGTGAAATTTTCTTCTACAGTCCTGTTGAAGATCTTGTCAATACCATTATCCTGAGATTCTTCTCCTTCCTCTATACCTATGATACATAGGTTTGGTCTTTTCATGGTGTTCCACATTTCTTGAATATTCCATTCCTGTTTATTTAATTTTTTTTTGTCTTTTCGAGACAGGGTCTCCCTGTAGCCCCAGCTGTCCTGGAACTCACTCTGTAGACCAGGCTGGCCTTGAACTCACAAAGATCCACCTGCCTCTGCCTCCCAAGTGCTAGGATTAAAATTGTGCACCACCACGCCCAGCTTCATTTTGAGTCTTTTAAGAGTTCTCCACACTGCTTTCCATAGTGGTTGTTTGTGTGTTCTTTAAATTCCTTGATTTCTTTGATCATGTCTATGAGAACCTTTTAAGATCTGTATCCTAGGAGATAGATAGATAGATAGATAGATAGATAGATAGATAGATAGATAGATAGTCCTCATTATAGGAGTCTTCTATAGGACTGGTGGTATTTAGGAGAGACTTATTATTTGGGTTTTTCATGTTGTTTCTTCGTTGTGATTTTAGCGTGTGGATTTCTTTTGTTGTTTATGATTCTGAAATGAAACTCAAGTGTTTCTTTGTTGAATCAGGGACTGACTTTGCTTGTATTCTTCAGGCACCTTCGTTGCCTTATAAAAGGCTGGTTGGTGGAATGAGCTTACCACCTGACCCAATCATACCACTCCTGGGTATATACCCCAAACACTCATCCTACCGCAAAGATATATGCACATCCATATTTATTGCAGCTCTCTTCACAGTAGCATATGGAACCAACCCATATGCCCCTCAACAGACGAGTGGGTGACAAAAATGTGCTACATCTTCACAATGGAGTACTATTCAGCGGTAAAGAAGGATGGCATTATGAACTTTGCAGGTAAATGGATGGAGCTTGAAGCTATTATGCTGAGTGAGGTGACACAGTTCCAGAAAGACAAACGGAGAATGGTTTCCCTCATTTGTGGATGCTAACACCCACCAAACCCCCCAGATGAAAGGCAAGCTGAACGACAGTATGGTTATATTTTTGTTTATCTGAAAGTGACTATGTTGTTATAATGTGAATATCTCAATGGGCTCTAGAATTCACCCACCAATTATTTTCAGACTCTGTAATTACTGTATATGGGTGGAGAGTAAGAACCCATATTTTAGAATAATATGAAATTAATGGAGGAAAATGTGAATTTCTAAGCATAAAAAACAGACTGAGAGAAAGATGCAGGACAGTTATGACAGAATGCATGATCTGGGATGGGATGGGGTGGGGTGAGGGGAAGGGATAGGGGAATATGCCTGAACAGAAATGAAAAATGATGTATGAAATACATAATACATCAGTAAAAAATGTAAATAAATAAATCTTTTTAAAAAATAAAAAAAAAAGGCTGGTTGGTCTAGTCTTCAGGTTCTTGCTTCTGATTTTATAGTGGATAGACCAGCTAGTTCTTGCCCAGCTAGTCAGGAGTGTGGGATACATGAGCCCTTGTATCAAGAAGAAGAAAAAGGAGAAGGAAGAAGAGGAGAAAGAAGGAGAGAAGGAAGGAGACAGGTATGGAAGAGGAACAACTGTAAAGACCCTGAATCTTGTGATTTTATTTTTATGATGAAACTATTTTAACAATGAGGCACTGATGCATGCACATACATCTTTTAAAAGGAGACACAGAGAGATCCCATCTAGCCTATGAAGCCAAGTACTCAGCATTTATTCTGCACATGTTATAAGGCAGAGCTCTAAAATGTTCAAGCAATGGATCCAGAGTAAAGTAGAAACATAATTTGTTAAATAAAAATGCTATTTCTTCCTTGGAACACTTAGTGGAAATACAGGAAATACACATAAGAAACTTCTGGAGAACAATAAGATAGTTTCATATTCAAGGAAGCCAAAGGAAAAAAATGGAGAGAGACTGGATGTTCTTTGACTGGCGTAATTTTATAAACAATGAATGCAACCTATATTGCTATGCAAAAGGTCACAAATAAGGCTCACATTACTTTGAAGCTCTTCCTGTTTTTGATACAGCAAAAGACAAGAATGATTCAAACTTAAGACCCTGAGAACTTGTCAGAAGCAGTAGTCAAGAGAAGTCAATTTAGAATCAAAGATGAGCTGTTCAACTTAGGTACAGAGAGTTTGAAAGGATAATAGGGTATGTAAGTACTCGGCAGGTAGCACCTGCACTGCAGCTCCACTGGGGTCCACGTCTCAACCCGAAACCCACCCAGCAGGAGCTGGGTATCTTTTTTTTTTTTAATTAACTAAAAATGCCACTTTAATTGGTTAAGAGCACAAAATGTAACAGGCAGAAGGTGTGTTTTAAACAAATTAAAAAGCTGTTTTGCTTTTTTTCAAAATAACTCTCCCCAAGTCAGATATATATATTTATATACACACACCCACAAAAATGGTATGTGAAGGAAAGCTGTCATACACAAGAAGTTATATCCTGAATTCAAAGCGATAGTTGTTGAAGAGGGATTAACAAAAAATCAGCAAAAAATAAGCAACCATTCATTCCTTCAAGACAGGGTCTCAGAGTTTTGCTGTGTGGCCCAGGATAGCTTCAAACACATAATCCTCCTTCTCAGCCTCCCAAGTGCTGGGATTTTAGGTGTGCACTAATTTGCGCAGCAAGGGTGACAGTTCTTAAAAACTGAGTGTTCAAATGCTGCATGGCACAATAAAGTCTAGTACAAAGAGAAAAATCTGTACAGTTTTACAAAAACAAAACAAACACACACATACACAATGGGCAGACCCAGGAAGCTACATCTAGACACCAGAGCTGCAACTTCACATTTCTGTGCTACGAAATCCTATTTATCCAGAATGGACTAAAATTTCAGAAAAAAACGGACATTTTTAGCATTTCATACTTTACCCAGTCTAAGTTTCCTGTTTCTTCCCCCCCACTCACCAGTAATTCGGCATGATCCAGCAGACACAGAGCTGCTCTGAGATAGGCTATCTTATTTTTCTTTCTGTGGCAACACTGTCATGGAGTCGGGATATTTCAGGTTCATACGCATCCATGACCAGTGTCCCGCTGTGGTCAAAAAACTTAGCGATGGACTTGGTGAACTCGGCTTCCCGTTGCTGCTTTGTTGTCCCCTGATGAAGGTCGGCTTCAGGGTATATTTGTCATCGAACCTTTTGAGGCTGGAGGACAGTTGCCAAACATCATCAGGATCCATCCCTGTAGGATCTTTTCTGTGGACCACAAGAAAGATACTCTTCTCCTTATATGAGGTATAAATAGTCAGAACCCCCATCATCACAAAATAGGATATGACACACAAAGCCAAAACTGGCTTGGACTCTGGAAAAGGGTGCATGTAATCCCAAATCAAAGCCACTATGGCAAAGAAACAGGAGATGGTACAGATGGCGAGGCGACCGTCAATCAGACCAAAATTCTCCACATACTTGTATTTTTCCAGGAGTACCTTTTTGGCAGAATCATCCAAAGAGTTTTTCACAGCTGATCCATCCCACTTATCAGTTTTTACAGGCTTATCACCAATCTTCCATTTATCCAACAAACTAGTGCGGCCGCTGCCGGTAGCGCAGCTGGGGCGGCTGCCAGCCCCTCCGCCGCCTCAGCCACCGCCGCTTCTCCCACCTTGCGCCACCGCCGCCACCATCTTGTCTGCTTCAGTGTCTCCCTCCCTTACAACTTGTCCCGAGCTTGGTATCCTTAGGTTCTAGGGTAACAGACAAGTAAGACACTTACAGAATTTATGAAATCTCTGATTTTCAAACTTCACAGTGCTTTTATGTTACTGTTATCTGCCTAGCTTGATAGTTAAACCTACTTTTCACATCTCAAATTCCCTTTACTAGTTCACAGCTAGTAGCCATAACAATCTCAACCCCCAGCGAGCAGCTAAGTTTTTATCAAGACACAGAAGAGAGCTGTGACTGCAAAGGTCACAGAGGTGCCTGTGCACACTCCACGCAAGCTGCCAAGGTCTGAATCCTGGTCCCAGTACATACCAAATAGGTGATTCAAGGTTGATTCCATGGGATAGGGAAAGGATTAGATGACATGGCAGAACAGTGTGCTCCAAGATCATTGCTATAAAGCTTGAAAATACTTGGTGTTGTTATTAAGAATTAAGACTGAGGGGCTGAAGAGATGGCTCAGCAGTTAAGCTTTTGGCTGCTCTTTCGGAAGACCTGGCTTTGGTTCCCAGCATCCAAATTATGGGTAACGACCATCTGGAACTCCAGTTCTGGTCTCCACAAACATTGCATGCACATGGTATACTTACATACATACAGGCAAAACAGTGATACACATAAAACAAAAGTAAATACACCCACATGACAGCCCACAGCCATCCATAACTCCAGTTTCAGCTAATACAACGCCCTCTCTGGCCTCCATGGCATTGCATGCTGTACACTTACATACAGGCAAATAAAACACTTATATACATAAAAATAAATGAATCAAAAATTGTTTATAAGGCTGGAGAGATGGCCTACTGGTTAAGAGTACCGACTGCTCTTGCAGAGGATCCGAGTTCAATCCCCAGCACCCACATGGTGGCTAAGAACCGTCTTTAACCCCAGTTCCAGTGGAATCCGACACCCTCTTCTGACCGCTGCGGCATTGAATGACATGGGTGCACAGACCTACATGCAGACAGTACATTCATACACATATAAAAATAAATAAAATTTAAAAAATTGTTTATAAAGATTATACAGTGGTTTGGAACCTTACAGAGGGTCAATATTAGGAACTATGCCAAACTAATTTATTGAAATTATAGAACAAAACAAAATATTTGGTGTCTGTCACTGAAGATTTGAACTGCTTTCCCAAGGTGCTAAGTAAAATATAAAGGAAATATACCTTAAGATGATAATATACATATACATATTTATAAAGATGAATTTAAATGTTACATTAATCAAAACCATTACATTTAAAATTAGAAATTAAATATCATCATTTTCATTACTTTTGTGTGTATATGAGTGCTCTGCCTGTATGCATGTAAAGCTTTTCTGTACTGCAGGATACTATCAAGAGAAAATCCATGGGACAGGAGAAAACATTTGCATTTTCAATCTGATAATGGAGTAATATTCAGAACACAAAAAGAACTTGTCCAAAACCTTACAAACAACAAAATAACCTAATTTTAAAATGGGGAAAGTATATGAATAGTTATTTTCTGAAGAAAATATAAAAATACTACACACAGGGGCTGGAGAGAAGGCCTAGTGGTTAAGAGCACCAACTGCTCTTACAGAGGACCTGGTTTCAATCCCCAGCACCCACATGGCGGCTGAGAACCGTCTTTAACTCCAGTTCCAGAAGAACTCCAGTTCCAGGGGAATCCGATGCCCTCTTCTGACCTCCACGGCATTGCACAACACGGGTGCACAAACCTACACACAGACAATACATTCAAATTAATTAATTAATTAATTAAATAGTACACACATAGAAATATGTACACATATAGAAATATGGTTTAATTATCAAAATTAAAATAAAGTACTTCGGGTCTGGGGAGATGGCTCAGCGGTCAAGAGCACTGACTGCTCTTGCAGAGGACCTGGGTTTGATTCCCATCACCCACATGGCATCTAAGAACTGTCTTAGGACCGGCGTGGTGGCACACGCCTTTAATCCCAGCACTCGGGAGGCAGAGGTAGGCAGATCTCTGTGAGTTCAAGGCCAGCCTGGTCTACGTAGTGAGAGCTGCAGGCAAGCTGGGACTAAAAGGAGACCCTGTCTCCAAAAATAAATAAATAAATAAATAAATAAATAAATAAATAAGTAAGTAAATAAATAAATAAGTCACACAGACCCATATTTTGAGTTGTTGTTTTTGTTTTTTGTTTTTTTTCTATTTGAAACAGGATCTCCCAGTAGCCACAGATGGCCTGGAAATCACTGTGTAGAGCAGGCTGGCCTTGATCTCACAGAGATCTGCCCACCTCTACCTCCTGAGTGCTGGGATTAAAGGCATGTGCCACCATGTCCAGTCCCATAATTTTGGTTTTGAGGTTTTCTGAGACAGGCTTTCGCTATGTGGACCATGCTGGCCTAGAGCATAAAATTTCCCTGCCTCAGCCTCCTAAGTGCTGGCATTACAAGGATACACTACCACGCCCAGTTTAGGATGCCTATAATTTAAAAATAAAAACAGAAAATCATGGCTGGAGAGATGCTTAGAAGTTAAGCACACTTGTCTAGCTGTGGAAAAGGATTCCATTCCCAGCACCTACATGGTGACTCACAACCATCAGCAACTCTAGTTCCAGGAGATCCATGCCATCTTCTGGACTCTTCGGCCATTGCATAACATGGGTGCACTTACATACATGCGGGCAAACACTAATACACATAAAATGTTTTTTTAAATCAGAAAATAAGCTTTGGTAAAAATGTGAGGAAGCTTTAATGCTTGATGTGCTGCTGGTGGGGCTGCAAAATGGTGGTGCTGTTGTCGAAAACACAACAGACAACCCAGAAAGAAACCACACATTTAGAGCAAACTAGCTTTCAGCAAAGATGCCAAAAGCACATTGAGAAAGGTAGAATTTCCTTGATAAATGGTTCTGAGAAAACTGGACATCTTACCTGCAGAATATTAGACCCTGATCTCAGAATACACAAAAATCAACCCAAAATGAAAAAATAATTCCTGGCACTCAAAAACTATGAGATGAAAGCATAGGAGAAAAGCAGCAGCAATCGCATGATTCCAAAGCATAGCCAAGGGGGCTGGAGAGTGGCCTAGCGTTTAAGAGCGCCGACCGCTCTTACAGAGGACCCGGGTTGATCCGCACGCACCCACATGGCTGGCCGAGAACCGTCTGAAACTCCAATCCGGAGAGCTCCAGTTCCAGGGGAATCGAGACCTTCTTCTGACCTCCGCGTGGCATTGCACTGACACGGGTGCACAGACCTGCATGCAGACAGTACAAAAAAAAAAAATAAAAAAAAAAATAAAAAAAAAAAAAAAATTTTAAAAAAATTAACAAAGCATAGCCAAGGAAAGCAAAAACGGATAGAAGAATTACACACAACTAATACGCTTCTGTACTATAAAAGAAACACTCAAGAGAGTGGAGAGCAAGCTACGGAATGGAAGAATATGTGTGTCAACTTTACAACTGACTGGAACCAACCCAAATGCCCCTCAACTGATGAGTGGATTGAGAAAATGTGGTACATCTACACAAGGAGTTATTCAGCAGAAGAAACAACGACATCATGAGCTTTGCAGGAAAATAGCTGAGCTAGAGGACATCATTGCTATTGAAGATAACACATCCCAGAAAACAAACGAAGAATGGTATCCCTCATCTGTGGATGCTAGTGCCAACATTACCATGTTGTAAGTATTTCTGTGTTATGCCCCTTGAGCTTTTGTCAACAGCAGTTGGGTATGATCATCTTGGAAACAAGTAGACAAAACACAACAGAAAGGACTTGTATTCAAAGAACTGACTGAAACAGTGAAATTCTGCTCAAAACAGTCAACTTCCCCATGGAGAATATTGAGAAAGACTGAGAAAGAGATGAAAAGCATGTTTGGCAGAATGCATGAGCTCTGGAGGGGTGGGGGGATGGGGGGCACATGGGTCTAGATTTGATAAAAAAAAAAGTATGTATAAATAAATAATAATAAAAATAAATAAATAAAGAGGGGTTAGTAACCCAAATATATAAGAAAAACAAACTTCTCAATACTAACAAAGCAAACAACCCAATTATGGGAGGGTGGGGGGCAAAGACACTTCTGAGAAAAAGAGATACAAATGGCCAACAAGTACAGGAAATATGATCACTAATCTAGGAAAATGCAAACTGAAAGTGCAGTGAGATATCATTGCACACCTGTGAGAATGGCCTTTTTTTTTCAATCAAGGGGCTGGGAGATGGCTCCATTGATACAGTAAACATAAAGACATGAGTTTAATCCTCAATACTCACTTAACAACAAGAACAGCAAAACCAGGTATCACAGACAGAGCATGGCTATAATCTTAGCACTGGGGAGGCAGAGCAAGGAGCGTGTCCAGGGCTTGCTGCCCAGCCAGTCCCACGCAACCAGCAAGCCAAATCAAAATTACAGAATCAAGCACAAATAAGGTTTTTGCTTTATTTTTGGCCCTTGCATAGCCCTCCTGCCCCCCTTCCATAAGTGAAGCAATCACTCTTTTAAACATTTATCTGTACTCTGTTAAATGTTTTCTGTATTCTTCCATGGGTTCTTCTCTAAAATATAAGCAAATGTGGTTATAACCTATTTTATACAAGAATTAACGTATATGGCTTATTCTCTTTCTCCTTAATGTGTTCTGAAGATTTTTATTTTCCCAATGTACATTTATTTCACAGCTGCATAGTACTCTATTGCACAGGTATTGTACTATTCATCGTGTTAATAAGCCAGCTTATTGAAGGATGTTGTGATTATTCAGTCCTTTGTCATTTCAAATAGTGCTGCACTTACTAGCTTGTGTTTATATCCATTTTCTTCATCCAGTTCTTTTGAGGATAGATTTCTACAAGGTAAATGCCTGTGTATTTGCTGCATATCATTAGACTTCCATTTGTACCCACACCGACAATGCCTAAGAGTGTCTGCCGAGCAGTCAGGTGTGGTCACACATGCCTGTAACCCAGAACTCTGCATGCTGAGGCAGGAAGATCTCAAGCTAGAGGCCAGTCTGGGGTAAATAGTAAATCTCTGACTCAGGAAAAAAAAAGGTGTCTGTTTTCTCTACAGCCTTACCAACAAAAAGTATTGTCAGCACTTGCCTAGCAAGCGCAAGGCTCTGGGTTCGGTCCTCAGCTCTGAAAAAAAAAAGACAAAATTAAAAAGTTTTGTCAAGCTTTTAGATCTTTGCATATCAGAGAGATAAGAAATAATCTGCAGTTTTCTTATAAATAGGGCTGAGAATCTTTCCTTAAGTACAATGTCTTTTCCATAAGTAGAATGTCTTTTCCTGTGAATTTCCTGTGTAGTTTTCTATTAGGTCTCAGTACATATTAAAGCAATAGTCTTTTGAAGTAAAAGTTACTATTAATTTCTCAGTTTGTTATTTGTCTTTTTGTCTTTGTAAAATTTCACCATGTAAAAGGTTATTTGATCTTTTTATTTTTATATCACTATCTTTCTTATAGCTAATAAATCTTTAGTCATTGTCTTAAAAGTCATCCTTTCCAATACCAAATCCTAAAAGAATTCTCTTCCTTTTACCACTTATGTAAGGGTTTGGGAGTTATATTTTCTTTGTTTGTTTGTTGTGTTTTCACATGTAAGTTTCTGGCCTATTTGCAAGATGAAAAACAATCATGCTGCAAGACATAGGTGAGCCATAGGTGGCCAAGGTCAAGGAAAGAGCCAAGTCTCCTTGTACTGGTAAGGGTTAGAGAGGCCGAGAAGGCACAGCTGTGTTACAGCACCCTATTCAAAGAGAAGAGTCCATCTTGCCCGAAATAGAGAAAGGAACCCTTGAGCTACATATGATGGGGAAGTTATTCTTGTCCTTCCATAAACCAGTATCCACAGGAAATTTCTGCAAGTAGCTGATAGAAAGAATCTAACTCACTCAAGTATGAGTTCCTATTTATAGGAACTAACACAGCATTTATATACAGATAGCATATACTTTTAAGCATGAAAAATAGCACAAAGTAATTCTACAAAAGCATTCGTTTGAAATGAGAATATATCCAAAGATTTATTACTAATTGCTGTACCTGAATGGGAATGAGGATTAGGCAAGGGGATCTCCATGTAGCCCCAGCTGGCTGGAAATCACTGTGTAGACCAGGCTGGCCTTGCTGCCCTTGATCTCACAGATCCACCTGCCTCTACCTCCAGAGTACTTGGATCAAAGGTGTGTGCCACCACATCCAACTCTATTATTAATTTTTATTTTTTTATTTATTTCTATGTGTATGAATGTACTGTCTGCATGCAAGTCTGTACACCTGTGTCGTGCAGTGCCACGGAGGTCAGAAGAGGGTGTTGGATTCCCCTGGAACTGGAGTTCTCCTGGAATCGGAGTTACAGACAGTTCTCAGCCGCCATGTGTATGCTGGGGACCGAACCCAGGTCCTCTGCAAGAGCGGTCGGCGCTCTTAACCGCTAGGCCATCTCTCCAGCCCTAATTTTTAAAATCTTTAATAAACCAACTTCCACTGTAAAGGAACACCAGAAAGTAATAAATACAATAACACAGGACAGAGATGACGTGAAAATGGTAGAAATTAAAACAAGAACTGGTAGAATTCAGAAAGAAGTCAAATGTAAAACAAACCCAACCTGCAAATTAAGACAATGTTAAAGAGGCTTCAGGAGGAATGGATGTTACAGAAGAAGAAACAGAGAAATAAGGTATTAAAATAAATCAAGACCTACATACAAGTGCAGGTAAAATCTACCTACAGACATATAATCACAGTCTACAAAGGAGATGCCACTAAATAGTCCATAGGAAGATAATTTTTAAGTTATTCATTTATTTTTATTTGTACAAGTAGTTTTTTTAATTAATTAATTAATTTATTTGTTTATTTTATGTGTATGAATGTACTGTCTGCATGTAGGTCTGTGCACCCGTTTCATGCAATGCTGCGGAGTTCAGACGAGGGTGTCGGATTCCCCTGGAACTGGAGTTCTCCTGGAACTGGAGTTACAGATGGTTCTCAGCCGCCATGTGGGTGCTGGGGATCCAACCCAGGTCCTCTGCAAGAGCAGTCAGCACTCTTAACCACTAGGCTATCTCTCCAGCCCCTGTACAAGTAGTTTTTAATTGACTGTATGTTTACTGGTATGTGTGTAGTGCCTACAAAGGCCAGGGGAGGGAGTCAGGGCTGGCACGAGGGAGCTGGGACCTGAAACTGGATCCTCTGGAAGAACAGCAAGTGCTCTTAGCCCCTGAGCCACCTCTCCAACCCCTGTAAGAAGATAATTTTAAATATACTTCAAGCAACTTTTCCTTTTTTTATTATAAAGTCAATATTTATAACATGATTCTTTCACTGTCCATCGAGGTTGCAAAAGTTCAAGATTCTCCTTTCTCAAAGAAACAGACACTCCTTAATCCAGTTGTGCAACGACCCTTATCCATGCCACAAAGCTTACAGTGTTCACAATTCAAGCAAATTTTCCTTCTAAAAAGACACTGAACTCTGTGTTCTGAAAAGGCATACTATGTCCAGGGGAGACTGATCCAACAATGTAAGTACCAAAGCATGTTCCAATCAAGTTATCACTTAAATTTTTTAATTTTAAAAATATTATTTTTATTTTATGTGTATGAGTGTACTGCCTGCATATGTGTAAGTGTACCCATGTCATGCAATGCCCGCGGAGGCCAGAAAAGGGTATAGATCCCCTAGAACCAGAGTTACAGATGGTTGTTAGCTGCCATATAGGTGCTGGGAATCAAACCTAGATCCTCTGCAAGAACAGCCAGTGCTCTTAACCACTGAGCCCATCTCTCCAGCCCCTTAAAATATTTATTTATTTATTTATTTATTTATTTATTTTTATTTTATATGTATGAGTGTTTAAACACTCATGGTAAATGCACCATAATGTGAACAATGCCCACAGAGGCCAGAAGAGGGCATCAGATCCCCTGGAACTAGAGTCACAGATAGATGGTTAGCTGCCATGTAGGTGCTAAGAACTGAACCTAGGTCCTTTGCAAGAATAGCAGTGCTCTTAACCACTGAGCTATCTCTCCAGTTCCAAGTTATCACATTTTAAAGATAAAAAGATGGAATTCTTTATGCATCTAAATTTCTCACATCACTTATACACATCTTTGGTCCATGACAGAATAAACTGAACAATTATAGATATGCAAGAAAAGATTAAATAAGTCAAGGATTACCAACCATTTTGAACACATTAAGAACTGAAGGAGGTGATGCACACCTTTAATCACAGCACTTGGGAGGCAGAGACAGGATGATTACTATGAGTTCCAGGCCAACCTGATCTACAAAGCAAGTTCCAGGCCTGCCAGGGGGCTACACAGTGAAACTCTGCCTCAAAAAGAAAGAGGAGGAGGAGGAAGAGGAAGAAGAGGAGGAGGAGGAAGGAGAAGAAAAGGGAAGATAAAGGGGGAGAAGGAAGAGGAGGAGAAGTAGAGGGAGGAGGGGGAACTAAAGGACCTGCGAGCTGGCTCAGTGGGTGGCTGAGAGCACTTGCTACACAAGCAGGAGGACCTAAGTCTGAGTCACCAGCACTCACGTAAGCTGGGTGTGGCTACACTGTGGGGGACAGTGACCAGGGAACCCCTGGGGCTTTCTGGGTGCTAGCCTAGCTCCAGGTTCAGTGAGAAACCCTGTCTCAAGGGGCCAAGGTGGAAAGTGACAGAACAGGACACCCAGCTTCCCTTGGCCTCCGCACGCACACAGGGGTATGCTCACTTGCTCTCAGGTGTGCGTGCACACATTGCACACACAGAGCACATGTTCCATACACACACCACAAAGAGAGAAAAGAAAAGAAAAATACTGAAGGTGGCTGCCAAGATGTCTCAGCAGGTAGAGGCTCTCACCACCAAATCCAAAAACTTGAGTTCAAGCCCATGACACACATGGTGGAAGAACAGAACAGACTGTCTCAAGTTCTCCCGTATCTCTACATGTGCACATGCCCACACACATACACACATATGTACATACAAAATAAATGTAAAAATGTAATTAACCATTTTCAAATAAAAACCAAAGGAACACTATTCTCATTTTTTAATTTTTTATTTTTTAAGAGATTCACAATATAAGAGCACAGTTGTTTTCAGATCACATTGACGTTGCTCAGTTTGCCATACAATTAGATAATTGGCACTAGCATCCACAGATGAGGGATATCATTCATCATTTGTTTTTCTGGGGCTGTGTTACTTCACTTAGCATGATATCTTCTAGCTCCATCCATTTACCTGCAAAGTTCATGATGTCATCTTTCTTTACCACTGCATGGAACTCCATTATGCAGATGTACCACATTTTCTCTATCCACTCGTCAGTTGACGGGCTCATTTTCTTGGTGTGGAGTGTGCATGTACTTGTTCGTGTGTGTGTGTGTGTGTGTGTGTGTGTGTGTGTGCGTGTGTGTGTGTGTGTGTACCTGTGGAGGACAGAGGTTGGCTATGAGTGTCTTTCCTTACTTCCTCTCCATTTTATTGTTGTTGTTGTTGTTGTGGTTGTTGTTGTTTCAAGACTGTAGCCCCAGCTGGCCTGGAACTCACTCTGTGGACCAGGCTGGCCTTGAACCCACAAAGATCTGCCTGCCTCTGCCTCCCAAGTGCTAGGATTAAAGGATTGCACCACCATGCCCAGCTCCATCTTATTTTTTGAGACAGGGTTTCTCACTGAACCTGAAGTTTATCAGTTCGGCTAGGCTGACCAGCCAGTGAGCTTCACATTCCACCTGCCTCTGCCCCGCAGCACTGGAGCTATGGGCACACACAGCCGCGGTTTGTCTATAAAACAACATTTTCTACATATAAATAGACTTTTAGACATAGGCAATAAAGACATACGCATAAAGAGAATCATAACAACTGGGGCAGATAACATTACAATAAATCCAAATCAACTAATCTCGCCTACTACTAGAACATGTTTGTGGCTCTTTTCCTACATAAAATTCATTAGGAAGGCTAAAATTAAGAGTATGCATGTTCATGGATTAGTTCGAGACATTAGTATGAGCTCATCTTCTTTGGCTTTCTAGATGTAGGTGATTATGTACTAAATTACTGCTGGACATGGTGCTGCACACTTGGAATCCTAGTGTTTGGGAGGTGGAGATGGAAGGATCGAGAGTTCAAGGTCATCTTCAACTGCATAACAAGCTTGGGGCCTCCCCAAGCTACATGAAACAAATCAAACAACAAAATGCAATGGTAGGTTTGTGAGGTATATGGGTCAGTATGCGCACAGAGGTATCAATGCACAGTGATGTATCAATGCACAAAGATGTATGAATGCACACAGAGGTATCAATGCACAGTGATGTATCAATGCACAAAGATGTATGAATGCACACAGAGGTATCAATGCACAGTGATGTA
>VZQC01006898.1:142658-210873 GCA_009823505.1 Rhizomys pruinosus
AAAAAAAAAAAAGCAAAGCAATAGAGGGGAGAGGAATCTGAGGACTGAACCTGGGGGCGTACTCCTCTTAGGGGTAAGGAGGAAGCAAGGGCAGGTGGGTTAGCAGCAGAACCAGCTACAAGTGTCAGAGCGGATCACTGTCTGTCGCTTCTGTGTAAATTCGTGTATGTGACTTGAAGCATGAGAAAAAGTTCACAAGGACATACATCAGGTTTTTAGGAACAGTGAAAAAGGATGAGGGTGCTCCTTTGAATTGTGCATTAAATTTTAATTAGTAGGCATCAGCTTTATAATTACCACCCTTCCCCCTTCCAGCCAAAGAAAGCTGCTGCTAAGCCACTTGCTTCTATCTCTCCCTCCAGCCATCCCTCCCAGCCAGTTTCCTTGTTTCTCTTACAGCACACCCCTAATCATTCCACTCCGGCCTGCTCTAATTTCCTCAAAGTCAGTTAGCTATTTTTTTGTTGGCTGGAAGGGTGAACTATTTTTGGGGACAACATAAAAAGAGAGCTTGAGCCTGGGAGTATACATGTATAATCCCAAAACTCAGGAGACTGAAGAAAGGATGGAGAGTTTGGGGTGTTTTGTTTTGTTTTGTTTTGCTTTGTTTTGTTTTGTTTTGTTTTGGTCTTTTTAGACAAGTTCTCCCTATAGCTCGAGCTCTCCTGGAACTCACTATAGAGACCAGGCTGGCCTTGAACTCACAGAGATCCACCTGCCTCTGCCTCCCAAGTGCTAGGGTTAAAAGGATGTGCCACCAAGCCTGACTTGTTTTCATTTTTTGTTTTGTCTTTTTTACTTTTTTTTTTGAGACAGGGTCTCCCTGTAGCTCCAGCTGGACTGGAGCTCACTCTGTACACAGGCTGGCCTTGAATTCACAGAGATCTGCCTGCCTCTGCCTCCCAAGTGCTAGCATCAAAGGTGTGCACCACCACACCTGCTTAAAGATGGTTCTTAGCCGTCATGTGGGTGCTGAGAATCAAACCAGGGTCCTCTGCAAGAGCAGTCAGTGCTCTTAACTGCTGAGCCATCTTTCCAGCCCCCAAGGATGGAGAGTTTTAAGCTAGCCTGGGCTACACAGAGATTCTGAGAGACGGAAAACCTTGCTTCTGTCTCTGAGGTTTTGTTGACAGAGGCTCTCATACCTGATCCTTCCCACCTTCTATGGCTCTCATCTTTAAGGACATCTGCTCTAGGGAGACCTCCAGTGGACGGCTTCAATCAAGCTTTGCTCTTTCCCTTTGCAACCTGCTATCTACTAGGTAGATAAGAACAAACACACAGTGGTAACTGACCTCTGTATGTGGTGGCTGTGAGGCGGTGTCTCTCCAGGGAGGTACATTCAACAACTGTTTTTTCCCATGCAACAAAGAAACTAAAGTACAATGAGCTGTGCATAGGCCTGGAAGATCAACTAGGGCTCAGAATTTCTGATCATCAATTCTGTGCTTTCTTCTCTATAATGTCTCATGTGTCTATATAATGTGACTTCTTTAGTATCTTGTGTTAAATTATGGAGGTTTTATAGTATGTTGAATATAATTTATTCCTTAGTATTGTCATGTTTTCTTTGAATTTCCACTTCATCATTTTATCGATTATGAACAAAAACAGAAGACATAACCCTTACATTACACACAGACAGACACACAGAAACACACACACACACATACACACACCATAGACAATGATCAGATTTTACTATTTGTTCCTATTGTAGTTATAAATTCATTCCTTTCTGTCCTCTTTTCCTTTCTTTAAAGAGCTTTTTCTGATACCAAGATAATAATTTCTTCAAATTAATATAATAGGGAAAAAATAACAAAGAAAATAAAATTTAGTAACTGCTATAGGACTTGCTTTTTGCCCTGTAAAAAAAAAACCCAGAAAGCTAGGAAACTGTATGAACCAACTGTCTGCAAACATTAGAAATTGGGTAGTGCTAGACTGGAGGGCAGCAAACAGAGGACCCAGTAACTGCCAAACTTTCTTCCTCCATGCAGCTTCTGTCCTGTGAAGCAAAAAGAGGACTCTCAAACTGAGCTTCAGTGCATCAAAATAACAGTTAAAAAGCTGAGGCAGAAGTTAAAGGCAATACCAGAGAGGAAGAAGTTATTCAGAGATGGAGCCCCACACTCTGTGCAGGGGATTTTTTTGTCTGCTTGGCTGATTACCAATCTGACAAAGGATGAGCGAAATTCAGTGAGGTTAGGCAAACAATTGCCAGAGAGAAATTGCTTAGATCTGTAAATCAGAGAGGCTTGATGGTGCTGGCTGTTTGGGGGGTTCCAGCAGGAATATTGCAAGTTCAAGGATTGCCTGAACAATTTAGTGAGATCTTGTATCAAAATAAAAAGTAGGGAGCTGGAGAGATGGTTCAGCGGTTAAGAGCACTGACTGCTCTTGCAGAGGACCCGGGTTTGATTCCCAGCACCCACATGGTGGCTAAGAACCATCTTTAACTTCAGTTCCAGGGGAATCTGATGCCCTCTTCTGACCTCCACAGCATTGCATGACACGGGTGCACAAACCTACACGCAGACAGTACACTCATACACATACAAAAATAATAAATAAAAATAAAAAATAACAAAATAAAAAGTAAAATGAGGGCTAGGGATGTAGCTCAGTTGGTAGAGCACTTGCCTAGCATATATGACACCCTGAGTTCAATGCCCATGACCAGAATAAACAAACAAACAAACAAATAAACAAATCCCCCGTGCTTAGAGAGAACTGAAAATCCTTCAAGTGCCTACCAGTCAGAGCAGAGGGACATCATCAAAGCCAGAGGCATTTAGTAAAGACCCAGAAAGTAGAGGGGTTAAACTAGCTTTGGTGTAAACTACTACAGATCTCTCCTTTGAAAAAATGTTTTATAATGTAACCTCATAGAAGAAGGAGAAGGAAGAGGAGGAGGAGGAAGAGGAGGAGGAAGAGGAGGAGGAGGAGGAGGAGGAGGAGGAGGAGGAGGAGAGAAAAAGGTTTTAAAGGGTTACAAGACCAAGAAATCAACAGCATAATATCCACAAAATCCACATAATCAAACATTATAAACTATTCAAAGGACTGGGAAAGAATGAACTTTCCCAAGGAAAGTTTCAGCAGAAACAGACCAGACCCGACTGATAATGTGCAATGAACTATAAAATAGCTACTGTAAATATAAATCTGCTCAAAGACTTAAAATAGAGCATGCAAGAGCTGGAGAAATGGCTCAGCAGTTAAAAGCTTATAGATTACTCTTGCAGAAGAAAGACCTGAGTTAGAGCCACAGCATGTATCAGGCGGTTCAAAATTCCCTGTAACTACAGTTCCGGGGGGATCCCATGCCTCTGACTTCAGCAGGAAACACACCCAGATAGACAGACACATACCCATAATTAAAAAGAAAAAAATTCATTGCTTTTTTAAGGGATAAAAATTCATTCATGCCAGCCTGGTCTACATAGCAAGTTCCAGGACAGCTGGAGCTACAGGGAAACCCTGTCTCAAGACCAAAAAACAATCATTCATAACATATCTTTCTTTTTCCTTTTTTAAGACAGGGTCTCCCTATAGCCCCAGCTGGCCTGGAACTCACTCTGTAGACCAGGCTGGCCTTGAACTCACAGAGATCCACCTGCCTATTTTTTCTTTTTTTGTCTTTTTGAGACAGGGTCTCCCTTTAGTCCCAACTGTCCTGGAGCTCACTATGTATGTAGACCAGGCTGGCCTTAAACTCACAGAGATCTGCCTGCCTCTACCTCCCAAGTGCTAGGATTAAAGGCATGTGCCACCACACCTGGCAACTATTTCTTTAAAATATTTTGTTATTTTATTTTTTTTGTGTATGAGTATATTGTCTGCATGTATATAAGTGCACCCATGTTGTGCAGTGCCTGAGGAGATCAGAAGAGGGCATCAGATTCCCTGGAACTGGAGTTACACAGATAGTTGTTAGCCATCATGTGGGTGCTAATATTTGAACCCAGGTTCTCTGCAAGAGCCAATGCTCTTAACCACTGAGCCATCTCTCCAGCCCATAAAATATCTTTAAGAGCATGTAATAACAAGGAAAGAAATAAAGAAATAACAACTAACTGGAACATCTAGAGATAAATACTTAAATACTTGACTAGATACAATTTACAGCAGATAAAAACACTGCTAAAACCAGACAGAACATGTACACTTATAAGCTTAGCACTCAAGAAGATGACAGGAGAATTTCAAAATGGAGGCCAGATGGGGTACAGAGTGAGACCCTGAAGGTCAGTGGGCTGGAAGGCAGAGCAATGGGAACTATCCAAAATGAAACCTAGAAATAAAAAGACAAATATGTAATTACCAAAAGCTATAAAACATTGTGGGAGATAATAAACCTAAAAAGACAAAAATAGCCTGTGAAAATTATTTGCAATAAATAATTACATATTATATGAAGAACACACTGCAAGTGAAATTATAGGGGTTGAAGATAAAGCTCAGTGGTAGGGCACTTGCCTAGCATGTGTGAGGTCACCCCAAAAGAAAAAAAGAAAGAAACAGGATCTGGGTCAGCAAAGTGGCTTGGTGGGTAAAGTGCTGGCCACACAAGGCTGATGACCTGAGTTCAACCCATAGAAACCACATAAAGGTAGAAGGAGAGAACTGACTCCACAAGCTTGTCCTCTGCCCTCTACATTAGTGTGCTGCACACGTCATATATTTACATGATAATCATTGTTTACAGTTAGGATTCCCAAAGACTAATTTATATCAAAGTCGTTACAGGCCATTCATCTAAGCTGAAACACAATCTGAAAACATGCAGAGAATAAGTATTTCATCTCACCAATAACCCCATAAATGTAAGGAAAAGCTCATCAAGATGGTAATTTAAACTTATTAACAAAACTATAAACATTCCACAGCTGGCTAGCAAGATGGCTTACCAGGTAACGATGTTTGCCTTCAAGTCTGAGCAGCTGAATTTGATCCCAGCACTCAGATAGTGAAAGGAGAAAACAGATATCCAAAATGATCCTCTTGCACACTCATGTGCATATACAGACATGAACACAAAATAAATAAATTAAACATAATTTTAAAATAATAACAAAATAAGGCTGGGCATGGTGATGTACACCTTTAATCCCAGCACTGGGAAGCAGAGGCAGGCTGATCTCTGTGAGATCAAGGCCAGCCTGGTCTACATAACAAGTTCCAGAATAGCAGAGGCTACAGGGAGACCCTGTCTCAAAAACACCAAATAAATAAATAAGTAACAGAAAAGTAAATATTCCAAACTCTAGTTTGCTGTGGTTGTACAGGCCTGCAATCCCAGCATTGAGAAAATTGAGGCAGGAGTTTGAAACTAGCCTCAAAAACAGACAAACAAACAAAAAAAAAATCATCCTTTTTGAGAACAGAAAAAGCTCCATTTATTTGAAGCGAATTAAGCACAATCTAGTGCCAGGGATGGTGATGCACGCCTTTAATCCAAGCACTTGGAAGGCAGAGACAGGCAGATCTTTGTGAGCTCAAGGCCAGCCTGCTCTACATAGTGAGTTCCAGGCCAGCTGGGGCTACAGGGAGACCCTGTCTCAAAAAGACAAAAAAAAAAAAATTTAAAGGCAGAGTCGATTACTCTAGAAAGTGTGCTCTGTTTTACAAAATGGTGATGAGAGGAGCTGGAAATCGCACTACTTGTTAGTCAAGAATTAGAGTTGATGCTCTAATGAGTCAGCCCTCATTTGTAGGTCACTGTGTGCAGCCCTGTTCAGAGGTTCACTGTTCCTGTGGTCTGATTAGCAGTGGCCTCCAGATTCTACTTTAAGTGTCCAAACAATGGACTCCATTTTTATTTTTTTCTTCACCCTAGATTCAAAATCCAGAAACAATAAAAGCAATAGTTGATAAGAGAAATCTCCTATTATAGAACTTCTATGAAAAGAGGGAGAACAGAGGTCAAATAGAGAAAGAAACACAGAGAAGGAACCAAAAATGGCTTCTAAACACACACAGATATCCAGGCTCATGTAATAAGGAAGGCAAAAGCAAATGAAAAGACACTGAGGTACCATTTTCACACGCTGTATGGTGAACACCCAGTGATAGCAGCACTGGGGTCTATAACCCATTCCTGCTACACATGTTCTTGCTTCATGTGCTAGAGACATATTAACTCATGTATTTAACAGCACTCTCCTGCGTACAATCACACAATGGGAAAATTATGCCTTCGTGTTACAGGTGAGTATGGAGTAGTAATTGTGAGATCTCACAAGATTATGAATATGTGTGACTCAGTAGTAAGGTTTGTGAGGATTCATTACTCATACCCTTGCAAATAGGCAAAATGAAGTATGGAAAGTTAATCATTGCCTCATTGCTTGTTTGAAAGGCACTAAACACCTATCCACAGATGGCCAGCTAAACACATTACTGTACATTCATGCAATGGAATATTTTGTGGCTATAAAAATAAGAAATTTGGGGGCTGGAGAGATGGCCTAGCTGTTAAGAGCACCAACTGCTCTTGCAGAGGACCCGGGTTCGACTCCCAGCACCCACATGGCGCCTGAGAACAATCTTTGACTCCAGTTCCAGGGGAATCCAATGCCCTCTTCTGACCTCCATGGTATTGCACGACACGGGTGCACAGACCTGCATGCAGACAGTACATTCATACACATAAATAAATAAAATTAAAAAATTAAAATTAAAAAATAGAAAATTTTGTGCTTATGTGGAAATGTTTCCTAATAAACATTTTTGGTTTTGGTTTTTCAAGACAAGGTCTCTCTGTAACCCCAGCTGGCCTGGAACTTACAGAGATCTGCCTGCCTCTGCCTCCCAAATGCTGAGATTAAAGGCATGTGCCACCATGACTGGCCCAATAGAAGTTTTCAAAAGCAAGATTATCACCCACTCTAAGGCTCAGGGAACATCTCAAAAGAGAGGGCAGAAAGAATGTAAAAGCCAGAAGATGGGAAGATTTGCAGCAATGGCTATCTTCTGGCCATGACATACCACTGCATCATGAACCCACTGCATCATGAACCTACTGCATCATGAACCTACTGCATCATGAACCCACCACATCATGAACCCACTGCATCACAAACCCACCACATCACGAACCCACCGTATCATGAACCCACTGCATCATGAACCCACTACATCATGACCCACTGCATCATGACCCACTGCATCATGAACCCACTGCATCATGAACCCACTGCAAGTGCAGCTATGTCCAGAGCATCTGGCCAGTCAAAATTCCATCATGGAATTTTGTGGTGCACGCCTTTAATCCTAGCACTTGGGAGGCAGAGGCAGGTGAGTTCAAGGCCAGCCTGGTCTATGTAGCAAGCTTCAGGCCAGCTGGTCTGACTTCCATGGGCATTGCAAGACACAGGTACACTTACAAACATGCAGGCAATACATTCATACACATAAAATAAAAATAATAAAATATCTTTTAAAAATTCCACCATGGATTGGGTGGGGCCTCATGAGCCCCATCTCTAGGTGCTGATGGCTGCTGGAGCAGGGAATGTCATTACTTCAGTGACGGAGCTGCTCATAAGCTGCCTGTGCTGCAGTCCATAACCTTTCATCCACATTTGTATAAGCTACATCCAATTAAACTCAGTGTGTCACAAACAAAAAGAAGACCTGAAAGTCGGAGACAGACTTATTGGGAAGAAAAAGGTTCAGAGGGAGAGAAGAGACGATTAGAGGGAGGAGTGGAGGGAGGTCATTACAAATTTTTAATTATTTATTTATTTATTTATTTATTTTGTGTGTGAGTGTTTTGCTTACATGTATGTAAGTGCACCCAGGTTGTACAATGTCCACAGAGGTCAGAGAAGGGCACCTGATCTCTGGAACTGGATTTAAGAACAGTTGTTAGCTGCCATGTGAGCTCTGGGAACTGAACCCAAGTCCTCTGCAAGAACAGCCAGTGCTCTTAGCCACCGAGCCATCCCTCCAGAAAGTTGGCTGACACCGCCTTAAACAAGTACTCCTACTGTACCTGCTCATTATTTTCACATGAATGTCATGTACAGTCTCATATGGAGTGATGAAAGGGGCATGCTGCCTTTGTACTTTTCTTTCCAAAAACACATAGCCCTACTGCAATCACAATGCAGCGGCCCAAGTGCCTATAAAAATTTCTTTCCTACCAATTCAAGTACTGTTTTGTCACCTCCCATGGTGACAGTTAATATTTATTGTCAGTTTGACAGGATCTATAATCATCTAGTACATGAATTTCTGGGCATGTCTGTGAAGAAGTTTCAAGATAATATTGACTGAGGCAGGGGGATCCACCCTAAATGTAATGACACTATTCCATGGGCTGGAGTTCCAGATCAAATAAAAAGGAGAAAGAGAGAATTAGCTCTCCAGACCCAAAATAACACAGTAGCCCAACACCACCAACTCAGTCAATTGTATCAGCATACCTCCATAGCTGCAGAGTCACACAAGACTAGCCTTTTGAAACCAAAGAAGCAGAGAGCAGCAGTGCAGCATTTACTAAGCAATGTTGCATTAGTTTTGCCTGAGCTAAAAACAGCCTGACTCTTCCCATCCATTTAAAGGCAATGGCAGACCAGAGCTGCTGAGAACCTGCACCTTCAGAATGCTCTTGGAACTGTGCCCTCCAACAAAGGGGCTTGCTCTTTCTTTTATTGAAAGAGTATATAACATGTTTTGTGGAAGTAAAGTTTGAGAAGTGGAAGTCAGAAGGATCTGTGGTATCAGAAGATTATGTCCTTTCTGATCCCGGCTGACCTAGAATACCACACACAACTACAAACAGACATTGGCCACCTAATCCCATCTATTGTTTGCAACACAAATGGGATAATCTTCATATCTCCATTGTTTC
Organism: Rhizomys pruinosus; assembly: GCA_009823505.1. Lineage (NCBI taxonomy): Eukaryota > Metazoa > Chordata > Mammalia > Rodentia > Spalacidae > Rhizomys > Rhizomys pruinosus. The sequence continues at coordinate 151,525 of VZQC01006898.1, forward strand.
CAATAAATAATCACTGCTAACAGTGCTTTCTATATTTAACACACACACACACAAATTGTTCTCAGCCTAGGGCAAGGTAGGGTCATGATGAATTAAAGCTAAACAAGGTAATGAAGAGATTCAAGGCTCAGTGAGTTTGTCCACATTAGAAACAAGGTAACCTGGGACAGCTACCAAGGATATGTCGCTGCTGCGTTCCCTGCGTTTTTGCCTGCTTTCCCAGACCGGGAGCCGTTCGGCGGGGTCCTTTCTGCTTCAGTCACCCCAGCCATCATCATGGCATGCGTTTCACGCTGGCCCCTGGTTGTCTTCTTCCGCCTCCAGGAAGGAGCTCCTTATGAAGTTGCGGCGGAAAACGGGCTACTCCTTTGTAAACTGCAAGAAGGCTCTGGAGACTTGTGACAGGGATCTCAAACAGGCAGAGGCCTGGCTGCATAAACAGGCCCAGAAGGAGGGCTGGAGCAAAGCTGCCAAGCTGCATGGGAGGAAGACTAAGGAAGGCCTGATTGGGCTTCTGCGGGAAGGAAACACAGCTGTGTTAGTAGAGGTGCGTTGGTGGAGATTCCAATACTAGAAACAGCTGTGGCTTGGGGTGTAAGGCGTAAGGTAGAACCTTTCCATTCTTTTTTTGGTCTCTTCCATTCTTTTTAAAAACTTTAGATTAATTTTATGTCATGAGTGTTTCGCCTACATGTATGTAAGTTCACCACATCTGTGCAGTGCCTGTGGAAGCCAGAAGAGAGTGTCAGATCCCCTGGAACTGGAGTTATGGGAGGTTGTTAGCCTCCATGTGGGTGCTGGGAACTGAATCCAGGTCTTCTGCAAGTGCTCCTAACCTCTGAGCTATGTCCTGTCTGCTCCACCCCTCCTACTTTTCCATCTTTTTGTTTTGTTTTGTTTTTGAGACAGGGTCTCCCTGTAGCCCCACCTGGCCTGGAACCCACTATATAGACCAGGCTGTCCTGATCTCACAGAGATCTGCCTGCCTCTGCCTCCAGAATGGTTACCTATTACATTTTTTGTTTTGTTTATTTTTGTTCTTTTATTTTGTTTTGTTTTTGTTTTGAGACAGGGTCTTTCGGAAGCTCTAGTTGGTCTGAAACTCACTGTATAGATCAAGCTGATCTCGATCTCACAGAAATCCACTTGCTTCTGCCTCCCAAGTTCCAGGATTAAAGGTGTGTGCCACCATGCTTGCCCTGCCCATTGCATTTGTAAAGAAGAGATCTCTTTGAGAACCGTAGAAGGTGGTCGGAATTAAACTCTAACGGTCTCAGTCTGTTATTAGGTGGGGACTAAGTATAAAAATTCACGGGTGTGTTGATCAGAGCAGCCTAGCAACCTAGACCATTACTTCTTTTTTCTTTTTTGGTCTTTTCGAGACGGGGTCTCCCTGTAGTCCCAGCTGTCCTGGAACTGACTCTGTAGACCAGGCTGGCCTTGAACTCACAAAGATCCGCCTGCTTCTGCCTCCCAAGTGCTAGGATTAAAGGCGTGCGCCACCAGGCCCTCCCCCCCCNTGCTTATGAGTTTGGAAAAGATGAAATCCGTTGTCCGGAACTTGGAAGTGGATGCCAAGCAGTTTAGTGGCTCATCGATGGAATCTATTCTGATGACTCTGAATGTTACCAATAGTATACCTTTCATTTGTACAACTCACTTTATTTGACCAGAACAAATGGTGACTCCAGTAGGTGGCAGCTCCTAGACTGTGTCTTTAAAAATACCTAAAGTAAAAAGGCCATTTATGGGACACCTCATTGATGACAATAGTGACTCTGATGTGGAAATGTCAGAGCAAAAGATGCAGAGACATGAAAGCTGTAATTTAGGGTCACATGATTTAAAGTAAATTATGTCACTCATGAACTTTAATTTGATAGGTACTAATTTTTACTTGGTTGTAAACTACTGATGTAACCACAAGCTCAGTACAAGAACTGAGCGATTGCAGCAGGGTCTGGAACTTCATGGACTCTTAAGAATTTCTGCCAGAAAAAAAATAGATTCTAGCTCAGTGGGTAAGTGTGTGTGTTGTCAAACCCAAAGTGGGTAAGGCACCTGTTGCCAGATTCGATAATGTGTTCAATCCCTGGAACCTACAGGGTGGAAGAAGAGAACAAACTTAAAAAAAAAAAATTTCATTCTTAGGGCTGGTGAGATATCTTGAAGGTTAAGAGCACTTTCTGGTCTTCTAGAGGAACTGAGCTCAGTTACCAGCACCCATATGGTAGCTAACAACCATCTGTAACTCTAGTTCCAGGGGATCCAATGCCCTCTTCTGGCCTATGTGGGCACTACACACATGTAATGCACTTAGAAACATGCAGGCAAAACACTCATACAGATAAAAAATAAAAATTAATAAATTTAAAAAATAGATTTCTACTGTTTATATTTTGTGTAAATTTAAAATTTCTCTGAAAAGTGGTCTACTAGCTTGGGGGGGGGTCTTTTTGAGAAAGGGGGGTCTCCCTGTAGCCTCAGCTGGCCTAGAACTTGCTATGTAGACCAGGCTGATCTTGAACTCACAGAGATCTGCCTGCCTCTGCCTCTCATGTGCTGGGATTAAAGGCATGGGCCTCCATACTTGGTGGTCGAATGTAGGCACTGGAAAGGATAATATCCTTTTCAAGAAAAATGTAGAATTAATGTGTCACTCATTAAGCAGTTATAAAACATGTAATAACATATCTGATCTTAAGTCATAGAAACAAATAAAAGAAATATAAATAATACCTTATCAAATGAAGATGAGTTACTGTTCCTGCTTAGAGAAACTAGGACAGGAAGTCAAACTCAATGAGCACTGGAGAAAAGTAGATTCCTTTGAGGAATATGTTTGCTAATTCCCTGGCATTTTGACAGAGAGTCTCGTTAAGTAGCCCAGGCTAGACTCAACCTCATGGCTCCTCATGCCTCTTCTGCCTCAGCTCTGGGATTTCTCAGGCATGTGCTGCCATGCTTGACTGAGAGATGCATCCTTTGAACACAGCTGAACACCAACCATGCACAGCAAAGGGCTGGCACCACTCAGAACCACTCTAAAGCAGGTTTGGTTTACAAAAGTAGTTTAGATGTCCTGGATGGAAAAGTAGTCCATGATACTGATATGTGTGTGATTACTCTGAATCGTGTTAGGAGCATAAACAGCTTTGATGATACAGCTATACATCAATAACTTTTGAAAGGAACTCAACTCTCCACCAGCCCCGGTTCAAATAAATTTCCCATTCAGATTTGGTACCTCAAAGGCTTTGATATTTTCAGAAATCATGACTGTCTTGGATTTTTTAGGAACATTAGTTCCCCTGCTCAGAATGTTGCAAACACTCTTCTGTTTATTACCTATACCTACAAATCTAATGAGGCCTTTCTGTACTATCTCTGGAAAGATGAAGGCAATCATGATGTAGAGTTTTTGTACCAGGATGGAAACTTTGGCCAGACATCGTGGCACATGCCTTTAATCCCACTACCTGGGAGGCAGAGGTAGAGGCAGGTGGACCTCTGTGAGATCCAGGCCAGCTTAGTCTACATATGGAACTCCAGGCCATTTGGAGCTAAAGGGAAACCCTGTCTTAAAAAAATTTAAAAAATGCAAATGAAAACCACTTTAAGATATCATCTTACTCCAATAAGACTGGCTAGGATCAAGAAAACAAATGATACCAAGTGCTGGAGAGGTTGTGGGGAAAGGGGAACACTCATCCACTGCTGGTGGGAATGTAAACTCGTACAGCCACTATGGAAAGCAGTGTGGAGAACCCTTGGAAGACTTGGAATGAACTTGCCACCCGACCCAGCCATACCACTCCTGGGCATGTACCCTCAAGACTTACGCCACCACAGAGATACATGCACGGCCATGTTTATTGCAGCTCTCTTCACAATAGCAAGGAGCTGGAACCAACCTAAATGCCCCTCAACTGACGAGTGGATAGAGAAAATGTGGTACATCTACACAATGGAGTTCTATGCAGCAGTAAAGAAAGACGACATCACGAGCTTTGCAGGAAAATGGCTGGAGCTAGAGGACATCATGCTGAGGGAAGTAACACAGTCCCAGAAAAACAAACGACGAATGGTATCCCTCATCTGTGGATGCTAGTGCCAATTACCAAGTTGTAAGTATTTCTTGTGTAGGGCCCCCTGAGCTTTTGTACAAAGCAGTTGGGCATAATGCATTTTGGAAACAATAACAACATCAACAACAACAACAACAGAAAAGACTGCATCAAAGAACTGACTGAAACAGTGAACTTCTGCTCAAAACAGTCAACTTCCCCATGGAAAATATTGAGAAAGACTAAGAGATGAAAAGCATGATTGGCAGAATGCATGAGCTCTGGCGGGGTAGGGGAATGGGTGGGAACACGGGTCTAGATTTGTTAAAAATAAATAAATAAATTTATGTGAAAAAAATTTTAAAAAGCTGGGCACAGTGGCACATGCCTGTAATCCTAGCACTTGGGAAGTTAAAGTTGAAGCATCATGAGTTCAAGGCCAGCTTATTTAGCAAGACCCTATCTCAAAAAAAAAAAAAAAAACTTAAAACTTTGCAGCATATATCATCAAGAAAACAACGAAAAGTAAGAACACCAGGGAAAGGAGCACATCTACAACATTGACAGGAATGTGTGCTAGGCCGGCCACTACTGAAATCAATACAGGGGTTTCTCAACAAAGCTAACAGAAGCACCTTATGTCCAGCTATAATACCATTCCTGAGAATATATCCTGTGATGGTTAATCTCGATTATCAACTTGGATCTGGAATCAACTAGGAGATATGCTTGTAGGCAAGTCTTTGAGAGGATTTCCAAGAAAGATTAACTGAGGGGAAGAACCCTCCTCCAGAATGGGCAGTGCCTTACAGCCTTTGCCCACATAGAAGGGGGGGGGGCATGCTGCTTGCCTGCCCTGGCTTCTTGCTGGTGAGTATGTCTACCCAGTTGATGCTATTGTCACTGTTCACTGCCATCTGAATATAGCTTCTTGGTCTTCCAACACAGACTGAAGACCAGTAGTTTTCCAGGAATCCTCCAGGCCTTCAGCACCTGACTGGGGTTGTTGAGGCATTCAGCCTCATGGACTGAGCAGCTACCAGGGTCTCAGCCTCTCCAGCCCTGATTAGACCACCACCTCCCCACTATGTAAACCAATCTAATAAATCTGCTTTTTGTAATGTACATTCATTCTGTTGGCTCTGTTTCTACTGAGAATCCTGACTCATACATACCCAAAGGAATTTCACAGTGTACCAGAGATACTTGCACATCCAGCCCTGTTCACAACAGGCAAGACAGAGAACCAGCCCAAGATGTTCATCAATGGATGGACAAATGTGTGTGGTAAGAAAAGACTGTATCAAAGAACTGACTGAAATGGTGAACTGCTGCTCGAAACAGTCAACTTCTACATCAAGAATTTTGAGAAAGACTGACTGAGAAAAAGATGAAAAACATGTTTGGCAGAATGCATGAACTCTGGTGGGATGGAGGAGTGGGGAGGGGGACACAGGTCTAGATTCGGTTTGTAACATAATCTTGTACAAAAATATATGTAACAATAAATAAATAAATAAATAATATACATCAACTCGCTATGTAAAAAAAAACTGTGTGTGGTATACACAACAGACCTTTATTCAGTCCTGAGGAAGAATGAAATTGTGTTAAAGTAAAATGGATGAAACTGGAGAGCACCATTTTCTATGAAATAGCCAGACTAAGACAAATATCACATGCAATCCCTCATACGTAAAATGTAGATTCTATATATATGTATATGTATCTATGACATGAAAGTAGAAGAGGGACTATTTGGGAGAAGGAAGGAGTCTAAAAGAAAGGAGAGAACAAAAGAAGGCACTAGGGGAAAACACGAATACTGCAAGTTTTCTCCATGTGCTGTCATTGTTGGCTTTGGTTGTCAGCTTGACACACCTGGAAAGAAGAAACCTCATTTGGGGAATTGCTTCTATCAGAATGGCCTTTGGACATGTCTCTGAGGCATTTTCTTAATAGTTGAGTCATGTGGGAGGGCCCAGCTCACTGTGGGTGGTACCAGCCCTGGGCAAGTGGTTCTGGGTTGTAAAAGAAAGCAGGCTGAGCACAGGCCAGAGGAGCAAGCCAGTAAGCAGTTCTTCTGTGGTCTCTGCTTCAGTTCCTTCCTCCAGGTTGGTGGTCTGAGTTCCTTCGGTTGCCTCCTTCAGTGCTGTCAGGTGGAAGGTACAATAAACCCTTTCCTCCTAAAGTTGCTCTTGGTCAGAGTGTTTTATCACAGCAATCAAAAACTAACTAGAATACACACAATCTAGATGTAAATATTTATGTGTGTGTATGTATGTGTGCGTGTGCGTGTGCGTGTGTGTGTGTGTGTGTGTGTGTGTGTGTGTGTGTGTGTGTATGGAATGAAACCAGAAAGTTAATTGTGAGGGAGGAAACTAGAGGACAAGAAACAGGAATGGGTAGGAAGCCAAATAGCCAAATAGAATGATAAATAGATAGATGATACATAGATGATAGATAGATAGATAGATGATAGATAGATAGATAGATAGATGATAGATAGATAGATAGATAGATGATAGATAGATAGATAGATAGATAGATAGATAGATAGATAGATAGATAGATAGATGATAGATAGATAGATGATAGATAGATGATAGATAGATAGATAGATAGATAGATGATAGATAGATAGATAGATGATAGATAGATAGATAGATAGATAGATAGATAGATAGATAGATAGATAGATGATAGATAGATAGATAGATGATAGATAGGATAGATGATAGATAGATAGATAGATAGATAGATAGATAGATAGATAGATGATAGATAGATAGATAGATGATAGATAGATGATAGATAGATAGATAGATGATAGATAGATAGATAGATAGATAGATAGATGATAGATAGATAGATGATAGATAGATGATAGATAGATAGATGATAGATAGATAGATAGATATAGATATAGATATAGATATAGATATAGATATAGATACATGTCATAAGGGAAACCACTGTTAATAGAAATTTATTGAAATGTATAGTCTATATAGAAGCAAACATTTTGTGGTCTGGGTCATCTTCTCTAATATTGTTAATGGAACTCTTGGAAGAGGAGCTTCTCAAAGATCCTTTTCTGAGCTAGATTCTTTCCTTAGTGTGGCTTAGATTCTTTTCTTCTCTAATTTGGTGCCTTTTATGTTTTTTAAAAACCAACATCAAATGTACAATATGCAATACTAGAAGGTTATGACTATAATAAAAGTCAACACATCTGTTTTTCACATGCTTCATTTCAGACAGAATTAACCATTCCATTTTTATAGATAGCAAACCCTTCATGAGCCCAATGAATAAACTACTTAGAGAGCCGTAATTAGACTTTGACCAAATGCAGGTTGAAAGCAGGTTGAAAATCAGAGGTCAGCTGCTATGTCTTTCTTGATGGTCATCCAGACAAATATCTAGAAAATGCTCTTCTCTGGCTCCTTCAGTAGACTTTTTCCCGATTGTACTGGCGGGCGTGCAATGACAAGGCAGATCCACACTTCCTCAGTTAGTCTCCTCTATTAAAACTGCTCGCTGGGCATGGTAGTACACACCTTTAATCCCAATACTCAGAAAGCAGAGCCAGGCAGATCTCTGTGAGTTTGAGGCCAGCCTGACCTACATAAAGAATTCCAGGTCAGTCAGTACTACATAGTGAGATCCGGTCCCCCCCAAAAAAACAAAACAACAACAACAAAAAAAAACAATAACAACAAAAAAGTGTTTGTTAATTATTTGAGCCTAGTAATCATTGATTAACTCTATAGATTTTCTTTTTGTTCTTATCATTTCCAATAGTTCATTTTATCTCCAATAAATTCTTGGCTGGAGTTTCATTTCAGCCTCATATTTTGTTTGATGTTTGTATTGCTATTTCTTAGGGTTTTTTAATTTCTGTTTTTTTTTTATATTCAAACCTATGCTTCAGCTATGTTAATGCAACTTTAAATCCTTTACTCTGTAGTGAATTTGCCAAAACTCCTAAAAATACTTGATTCTATGTGGTATTTGCCTATATTTAATGTATACATTCCCATGAGAGCCAATGTGGCTTTCTCATGGTACTGCATCTTGCTTATCTGTGGGCTCCAGTGATTATATGAAAGCCTTAATCACTGGCCAGTCTCTCTTGAGAAGTCCACACCCGTGCCAAGGCTTGTAATACTGTACTTCCTTAACTCTCCCTGAATGACATATGACACATAATGACACAATGAACTCTATCTTTGCTTTATTAAAAAAAAAACCCTCAGGGCTGGAGAGATGGCCTAGCGGTTAAGAGCACCGACCCTTCTTGCAGAAGACCCAGGCTCAATCCCCAGCACTCACATGGTGGCTGAGAACCATCTGTAACTCCAATTCCAGGAGAACTCCAGTTCCAGGGGAATCCGACACCCTCTTCTGACTTCTGCAGCATTGCACAACATGGGTGCACAAACCTACATGCAGACAGTACATTCATACACATAAAAATAAATAAATAAATACCCTCAACTTCTGAGCCATTTCCCCTAATTCCCTTTGTTGTGATAGCATCAAGATATTTTTTAAATTATTTAATAAAGTATATCAAATATATAAAACTAAAAGCATTTTGTACAGAGAAATCTTTTGTTACCCTGTGGTCTCATTTGTTTTTTTTAGTGGTCTCATTTTATAATGACCATCTTGTTTTTCCAATTTAAAAGACTTGATGGAGCCAGGCATGGTGGCGCATGCCTTTAATCCTAGCACTTGGGAGGCAGAAGCAGGAGGATCTTTGTGAGTTCAAGGCCAGCCTGGTCTACAGAGTGAGTTCCAGGACAGCGGGGGCTATAGGGAGACCCTGTCTTGAAAAGACCAAAAAATAAAAAATTTAAAAATTTTTAAAAAGACTTGATGGGGCTGGGCGTGGTGGCACATGCCTTTAATCCTAGCACTTGGGAGGCAGAGGCAGGCAGATCTCTGTGAGTTCAAGGCCAGCCTGGTGTACACCGTGAGTTCCAGGCTATCTGGGGCTACAGGGAGACCCTGTCTCAAAAAGCCTTGCTGGTTAGGATGCTTCCTTATGGGTTAGCTGCTTCTGTACTGTCTGTGTCTCACTGTGCACAGTATGTATACTAATCTCCTTCACTGATTGACTAAATATGGCATGTCAACAATTTACCAATTTTTTTCTTCTTACCAAAATAATCTTTGTCTTTTGTAGGAAATGTATGTAACATGGTTAAATCAACAACATTATTATCTATTAACCTGAAAGTAGTTACTTTTGTATATTTTTACATATTCCTATAACTGGAGAGGAAGCTGGCAGTGCCAACTACTCTTTCAGAAAGAATCTGCCCTTTTTTGGCCACTGCCATTTATAGCTTTATTTTGTAGCCTGTGACCCTATTCCACAAGTCACGTGGATCAGAACAATGATGAATACTGTACCTGGATTAGTCAGACTTCAGTCAGAAAACAGACACCACCCTAGGGTTTTCAAGCCAAATAAAGACCTTAGTAAGGAGAGTGGTTACACAGGAAATGGAAAAGCTGAGCAGCCAAACACAGGACGGTGAGGCAAGGGAGAAATCAGTCAGAAGCAAGTCAGAGGCAAGCTGGACCTGAGGGCTGAAGAGACAAGAAGATGATTTCTTTGGAGCACATTGCGACCAAAAAAAAAAAAAAAAAAAAACAGAGGAATTCCCAGAGGGCACTGGAACCACACAAGGAGGATCTGTTTAAGAATACTGGAGGCACAAAGAGGACAGGGCCCCAGCTGCTGACTTCACAGGAAGCAGAAAATAACCTAACCACTTCTCTTCTACACTGCAATTATCACCATTGTCTCTCTATGGCCAAATATACCCAGAAGTCTTTGGCCAAAGGACCCTAGGAAATTATGAATGATAGGGATGGGAGTGAGCACAAATAAGCAATTGGTCAGTGACCTTCAAGGGTAGCCAGTCAATTACTATTGTCATAAACACTTAAGCAGAATATAATGAGGAAGGGCTGGGGCTGTAGCTCAGTTGGTAAAGTGCTTACCTAACATCCATGAGGTTCCAGATTCTATTTCTAACACCACATAAATTGTGCCTAGTGGCCCATGTTTGTAATCTTGGAAGGCTGAGGCAGAAGGATCAGAAGTTTAAGGTCTTTCTCAGCTACAGTGTGAGTTTCAGGCAAACCTGGGATACATGAAACCGTGTGTGTGTGTGTATGTGTGTGTGTGTGTGTGTGTGTGTGTGTGTGTGTGTAGAGAAAGAGAGAGGGTGAGGCCAATAAGACCAATCCAAATGGAAAGACATATCTAAAACAACTTGCCCACACTCTCTAAAATGATCATGTCATTTAAAAAAAAGACCAGAGAAATTATCTAAACTAAAGATCATTACGGAGAGAGAGCAACTAATTTCAGTGTATGATCACAGGTTGAGTAGTGAGTCAAAAAAAGAATCATATAGTTGGGTGTGGTGGAGCATGCTTTTAATCGTAGCACTTGGGAGGCAGAGCCTAGTCTATATAGCAAGTTCCAGGATATCTGTAGCTACATAGTAAAACCATGCCTCAATAAATAAAATAAATAAATAAATAAATAAATAAATAAATAACCATAAATAAAGGACATTATAGAACAAATGTAAAAATTGAAATATAAGTATTACATTAAGTTATATTTATACAAAGATATTAAATTTCTTGAATGTGATAATTTAGCTGCGATTATATAAGACAATATTCTTGTTCTCAGGAGATATGTATTAAAGAATTTAAAGGTATAACACCATGCTCTTTCCAACCAGCTCCATTCATATAAGATAGAGAATGTGTGATCAAACAGCAAACATTAAAATTGGTTACTTCCAGTATAAGGTCTCACTATTCAATGCACTATTTTTACATACATCCTGGAGGCTTAATGTTTTTCAAAATAAAAAGAGAAAGAATCTGGCCTCTGATCTTTGATTACTGGCACGAAGTAAAAAGAGATATTGAACCAACCTGTTTTTAGGAATTTGACACTAAAAATTCAAAACAGGACCTTCTAGCTAGCAGCAAACATTGGGCATGACTAGAGAAAGGCAATAGCAAGCCAAAATGAGGTGCAAACCCAACTGACAAGGCGAAAGAGAAAACAAGACCAACAAACCACTAGAAAAACAGCCTCTGGGAATGCTTCCATCTCTCTAAGCACCTGCCACTCCCCCCATCAGGAGACGAAGGCTGCTTCTCTTTCCTGTGTTCTGAACTGGCCCCCTGCTTTAACCAACAGAATGCAGCAGAAGTGGCCCTGTGCTACTTCCAAACTATCTGGAAGCTTCACATCATCTGCTTTCCCCCTTTTGGAGTTCTGAGCCATCCTGTAAAAAAGGCTGTCTGTCCTGCTGGTGAGGTTGGCTTGGCCAGTGTCCCCAGCTGTTCTCATGCTTAAGCCAAATCTAGATCCTCCAGTCCCAGTCAAGCCAACCCAGCCACCACCTCCTGAAGCGAAGACTAACAGTCCCTGCCAATCCCTTCCCAAATCACAGCATCCTGTGCCAATAAATAAAGGTGGTTGCTATTTTAAGCCACTGAATGCTGGGGAGATTTGTGAGATAGCCAATAGCAAAACCAGACATAGGGATGCCTGTGAGGGCAAGTGAAAAACTCTGACGTTTATCTTTCTAATTCATTCTACCATTTGGTTCAAAACAACTGCTACTTTCTTGTGTTTCTAGGTCTGTGGTGCTTGCAACTGAGAGAGAGAGAGAGACAGAGAGAGACAGAGAGAGACAGAGAGAGAGAGAGAGAGAGAGAGAGAAAGTGAATAGCCTTCTTTAGCCTCTCCCTTGGCAAGTATGATTTTCCAAAGATTCTGAATGAGTGTTTCTTTACTTCTTGTCTTCTGATCATTTGCCTTTCCTCTGAGTAACAGAACCTGATTTTAAAATGCTGTGTTGTGAAATGCACCAAACAAGCAGACCGTGGCACTGGTGAAGTATGATACTAAGGTACTCTGTTGGAGCTTCAGTTCGAAAACATGGCAGCTGTTTTGGAGGGTTACTCCTCCCCAATTACAGTCTCTTGGTGATGACCCCTGTGATGACCTCTGTGTTAAAGCCCTACAACTCTTCCTTTGTAGCTTATACATATGCATCTCCTGGCATTGTAACCGTTAGTTTTACAAAACAGAGCAACAAGCCCCAACCTAACAGAAGATAAAAAGAAGGATGTTAAAAAAATAAAAAATAAAAAATAATAAATAATAAATAAAAAAAAGAAGGATGCTTCCACTGGTAGAGAGGGCTCAGTGGGAGGAAATAAACTGAACAGTCAATCTCTGGGTGGTTGTCTGGCTTTGGCTTCTCTGAGCATTTACAAGAGCCTTTTATGGGAGAAGCATTGAGCAAGATGATGAGTAACATTGGCAAACACAGGGCTCAGCACAGTTGAGACATGTAATGGCACAAAGTATGGGGCCAGGCTTTAGATGTTTGGCCAGGTTGCAGTCAGAGAAACAAGGCTATCCTGCCATTTTCTGTTCACCATGACTTCTCCTCTACCTCCCAGGTGAGGTCACAGCTGAATATTTCTAGACAATAGGTACAGCACATCCAGCCAGCAGAAGGCAGGAACTCATCTATTCATGTGGTCAAAGTACGATTAGTACAGAGAACATCCTGGGCCACACTCTGGGTATTTTGTCCTTGGTTTAAAAGTTAGCATGATGAACTGGGAATGGTGGCACGTGACTACCCCCAGCCCTCAGGAAGCAGAGGCAAGAGGGTCAGGAGTTCGGGGCCAGCCTGGGCTACAGAGTGAGGTGCTGTCTCAAGAATGATTTAAAAGGAAGGAAGGGAGGGAGAGAGGGACGAGGGAAGGGAAGGAAGGAAAGAGGAAGGAAGGAAGGAAGGAGGAAGGAGGGAGGGAGGGAGGGGGGAGGAGGGGGGAGGGAAGAAAGAAAGAAAGAAAGAAAGAAAGAAAGAAAGAAAGAAAGAAAGAAAGAAAGAAAGAAAGAAAGAAAGAAAGAAAGAAAGAAAAAGAAAGAGAGAGAGAGGGGCTGGAGAGATGGCCTAGCGGTTAAGAGCGCTGACCGCTCTTGCAGAGGACCCGGGTTCGATCCCCGGCACCCACATGGCGGCCGAGAGCCGTCTGAATACTCCAATTCCAGGAGAACTCCAGTTCTGGGGGAATCCGACACCCTCTTCTGACCTCCGCGGCATTGCACGACACGGGTGCACAGACTTGCATGCAGACAGTACATTCATACACATACAGAAATAAATAAAATTAATAAAAAAAAATTTTAAGAAAGAAAGAAAGAAAGAAAAGAAAGAAAGAAGGAAAGAAGGAAAGAAAGAAAAAGAAAGACAGGCTAACAGCAGGGGAATGGGAGCCTCCGTGTACCAAGCCCTGGAATCCTGGGCTTGCTTCAGTCGGCAGTGCTTACATGCCACCCTGGACCCCCGCTTTTCCCTCACTCTGAGGACTCTCTTCACCACTGTCCTGGGTCTGACATCTGTCTGTTTGGTTTGTTTCTCTCATCCAAAGACCAGAAGAGTCCTGAGAAAGGATGCAGGAAAAGGAACTCTCCCATGTCAGACTATGTGTCTATGTGTTCATTTCATCCTTATATGACTGATAATTTAGGAACAAAATTCTGAGGAATTGTCTCCTTTAAGAATTTTGAAGGCATCTCCCTGGAGTCTTCTTGCTTCCATTCTTGTTAACCACACGAAGTGAAACCTGATCATATATGATCAGTGGTTTGCTTTCTCTCTCCCCTCCCTCCCTCCTGCCCCACCCCCTCTCTCTTCCTCTTGCCTTTTAAGATCTTTTTTTAACAGGGTATCACTGTATAGCCCTGACTGGCCTGGAATCACATGTAGTCCAGGCTGGATTACAGAGATCCACCTGCCTCTGCCTCCTGAATGCTGAGATTAAAGGCATATGTTACTACATCTAGTCAAGATTTTACTTTTGTGTGTTTATGTGTGGATATGTGCACATGGGTGTGCTGCCCATGGAGGCCATAAGAGGGCATCAGCTCCCCTTGAACTGGAGTTATGGATGGTTATGAGCTGCCACGTGGGTCCTCTGCAAGAGCAGCCAGTGTACTGGACCTCTGAGCCTTCTCTCCAGTCCCCTTCTCTTACTTCTTTTGGATCTATCGCTCAGCTTTAATTTTGAGGAGTTCTTTGACTCTCTTAATATTTGTCATCATATCCTATTCTTATGGGCATAACTTATTCTCTTTCTGGACATAACAACAAATACATTTTTAGGTAGGGATTAGGTTTTATTGGGTTTGCTTTTACTCAGGACTCTATCTTCATTGCCTGAAGCAGTATCTGTCTCTTCTTTGAAGAACTGCTGCCGCCCATAGTCTCAGTTCCAGGGAGTGAACTCACCATCTGCTGATTCTTTTATCTTTATAACATGCTTAACCTGCCTGAGCTTCAGTTTCTTCACCCATAAAGCAGGGATGACTGAGGCTATTTCATTAGGGTTGCCCAAGTTAGACCTTAAATCATGGAACCCAGACTCATAATTGGATACATTATCAGCTCAATAAATTTCAGTTGTAATCATTGTTACATAGCTCAAGTGGGACTCATACCACTGCTGCACTGCTCCACTGGAGAGAAGTACAGACATACTAGATTCAGAACTGGGATGCTTGCCAGAATGAGGTTGAAATTCCAGAGCTGCTGACTGTCTTGTTTTACGACACTTGTGGAAGGTCTACCAAAACCAAGAGCTGAGCCAAGGGTTGTGGATAGAGCTTACAAGTCTAGGGTATGTTGCTTACCTAGTATGCGAAGTGATTAGGACAGGGGCTGCATAAGAGATGAAAGCAGATTATCAATAATGCTGGCTTCAACCTCATCTTAAAGCATTATTTCTGAGATTTCCAATACTATACGTCAATACCGTCCTTTGCTTTGCTTTGCTTTGCTTTTCTCTTCTTTTGGTCTTTTTGAGACAGAGTGTCCCTGTAGCCCCAGCTGGCCCAGAATTCACTATGTAGACCAGGATGGCCTTGAACTCACAGAGATCTGCCTGTCTCTACCTCCCAAGAACTGGGATTAAAGGTAAGTGAAACCACACCTGACCCTTTTCTTTCTTTTAAGCCATTTTAGTTGAATTTTCATTACTTGCTACAGACTCTACAGTAATACCAAAAATTTGAGAGTATATATTTATATATTTTATTTTATTTTATTTTATTTTATTTTTGGTCTTTTTCAAGACAGGCTCTCCCTGTAGCCCCAGCTGTCCTGGCACTCGCTCTGTAGACCAGGCTGTCCTTGAACTCACAAAAATCCACCTGCCTCTGCCTGCAGAGTGCTAGGATTAAAGGCATGCACCACTACACCCAGCTGAGAGTATACATTTTAAAGCCTATTTAACCTGACATTACATTATCATACCGTTCTTTTTTTATTTATTTTTTTATGTGTACAAATGTACTGCCTGCATATAGGTTTGTGCATCCGTGTTGTGCAATGCCTTGGATGTCAGAAGAGGGTCTCAGATTCCCCTGGAACTGAAGTCAAAGATGGTTCTCAGCCACCATGTGGGTGCTGGGGATCGAACCCAGGTTCTCTGCAGAAGCAGTCAGCACTCTTAACCGCTAGACCATCTCTCCAGCCTCCTCTATTACTCTTTATAGCCACAGTGTGCCTTCACCTATACCCTAATTGAAATTCTAGAGGTAAAAATTATACTCTGGGAAGTTTAAAAAAAAGATAGAAAGTATAATAACTAAACTGATATAATTCTCAAACTAAAAATATGTACTTGTATCTTAGAATATAAATTCTCAATTCTATATGTCTACTATATTTTTAATATTATTTACTGACAAAACTGTACTTCCAAGCATCAACAATAATGTGAAATTTGTCACTGTTCCTATGAATTTGCCATCTAATTCCTTTCCAAATTCTCCAACCTATACAATGTAACCATTGAAATGGCAAAACTAGCTCCATTTTGCCCTAGCTGACTTTTGCTTTGCCTGTTTTACCAGCCTTTCCCACTACAGCCAGCCAGGCAGAACATTTCATGTAGGCAGTTTCAGGGAGAACATTGTTTCTACAGTACTGCGTGATTTACTAGTAGCCAGAGAGCACGTCCTCCCACCCAGCCTAAGCAAAACTTACTGTTAACTTAATTCTCTTTATTAACTGACCTACCCTGGTCTGGTGTAACTATGGTTATTAGCTTTGCCTCTGGCATGATGTAATTGTGGTTTTATTTTTTAAGCCAATTTTTATTGAAGCTTTGTGCATTTCATACAAAATTTCCAGTCAAGTCTAGACCCAGTCCCCATTCCTTGCTCCCCCCATCCCACCAGAGCTCATGGATTCTGCCAGACATGGCTTTCATATTTTTCTCAGTCTCTTTTAAAATTTTCAATACAGAAGTTTACTGTTTTGAGCAGAAGTTCACCGTTTCAGTCAGTTCTTTGACCCAGTATTTTTGTTGTTGTTGTTGTTGTTGTTCCTTCCAATCTGCATCACTCCAAAATATGCATATATGAATGCCACATATATCTTTTAGCATCTTCAGCTTATGATTTCTTTTTTTTAAATTTTTTCTTAAAAATGTTATTTTTGAATTCTTCTCTTTGCCAAGCCCAAACAACCATCAGTCCCTTGTGCTCTCCCTTGGGTTTTCCCTTCCCATGGTCACCAAATGAGGTCCAGTAAGCACCATGTCCTGTCTTGATCTTCCTGTACTGGTCTCCGTGATACAGCCTGGGTAGTCCAGCAATGGCAATCAATACTCTGAAGAGGCTGAAACCCCAGTAGTAGCTCAGTCCACAAGCTGGATGTCTCACAGTCCCCATCTGGCACTGAAGGTTTGGAGGATTCTTGGAGAGACATGAGTCTTCAGTCCATATTGGAAGGTTGAAAAGCTGTGTCTCATGTCTTTGAAGGATGGAAAAAGCAGTGGCAGCCTCTAGGTAGCTGCACTTGCCAGTAAGACAAGCAAAACAACTGTGCTCCAGACCCTACTAATTATTTCTGATTATACTTTCCTTTTGGATGCTTAAGGCCACACTTAGCCCAGATTAACCAAGGTTTTTGTTTCCTCAAGGTCAGTTGAGGATCTGGTCCTCAGGTTTGTTGGGGTTTTTTGTTTGTTTTGGGTTTTTTCCGGGGGGGGGGGCTGGCTCCTTTTGGCTTTTCATTTCCCAGTTCCATCTACATGAGGACAAAGTCAGGTCCTGCTAGACCAGGCTTCCCCCTTTGAAGCATGAGCAGACTTTCCTCTTTATAGACTGGACACTGGTTGAAGTGCCATTAGTGGATCTCCAAGACCTCCCTGCACAGGAAGACTGGTGACTCACATTTGCAGGACATTTCAAGAGATGCCCCCATGCGTAATTATGGTTTTAAGCTTTATAAACCCTGCCCTGCTCCTCCTCGGGGTTGAGAGTTCTTGTGGGCACTACCCTCCTCTCTGATCACTGGCTATTAATAAAGGATTCCTAATTCAACCATCAGTATGTGGTGTTCCTCTGCACACCTTGCTTGGTATTACAATCATTTACTTCTTAAAGAAGGCTGAAGCTAGAGAGATGGCCCAGTGGTAAGAGCACTGTCTGCTCTTGAAGAGGACCAGGTTCCATTCTGAGCATCCTCATGGTGGCTAACAATATTCATAACTCCAGTTCCAGGGAATCTGACGCCCTCTTCATACCTCCTTGGGCATTACACATGTGGATTGTTTTTTTTAAATATTTTTAACTCTCTACTATCCTCAATCCTGCACCTCTGGAGTACACTGCAACCTGCATTTACCTTTTACAGCTTTATTGAAATATAATGTACACAGAGAAAAATGTCCATATCATGTGTAGAGCTCAATAGTTTTTTTTTACAAACTGAGTATAATTACATAATTAACATAAAAGATCCTAAAGCTTTTCATGTTATTTGGCTATTTAAATGATGAAAATATCCAGTATAAAAGTTCTCCTAATCCCAGAACTGTAAGGTAAGTTCAGAAGAATCAAAAGTTTAAGGTCACCATTGGTTACACAGCAAGTTTGAAGCCACCCTGGGCCACACAAGACTCTCTCTCAAAAAAAAAGGGGGGGTGGGAGGCTGGAGAGATGGCTCAGTGGTTAAGAGCACTGACTGCTCTTACAGAGGATCTGAGTTCGATTCCCAGCACCCACATGGTGGCTAACAATAGTCCATAACTCTAATTCCAGGGGAAATCGATGCTTTCTTCTTAGAGACACGGGTATACTTATATGCATGCAGGCAATATACTCATACACATAAAATAAATAAAATATTTAAAAACAAAACATTATCATTTGATCCTTTAATCTGTTACCAAATTTTCATTTCTCATCAAGTTCAGGGTTTATTCCTCTTTCCCCAGACCAGGTCTGACTGATGTTCAGAACCCTGTAAAAGGGAATGTGGAGGAAGTGCTCTGCATCTTTAATATTGTTCTTCATTTCCTTCCACTTCTCCACTTACCACATTTCTCTGTCTCCTCCGGAGTTAGTATGGAGGGAGGGGTGCTCGGTGAAGGGCCAGGGCCAGGGGTCACTCCGAGAGCCTCCTGGTCTCCACGGGGAACCTCACCCAGACACTCAGTGGCTCATTTCCCCAGCTCCACCACTGTCCAGCATCCAAGGGGAAGGTGGGTTCTCCTTTCAGAAAGTACCCCACCACTTTACAGTGACTATCCCCTGACCACTAACCTGACCCTGCTGGGCTATCAACTCCTCAAAGGAAAAAAGCTGTGTATTCTCTTTCTAATTAATCCCTTTCTTCTGTTTCATATTCTGTAAAAATTATCCAAAGATGCCTGTTAAATCATGGCAAGACTAACTCTGTTCAAGACCATTACAATAAGCACAGGGGCCACTGCCATGCAGTCTGACAGTGGGAGAGAAAGGCAGAGCTCGATTCTAAATACCGGATAGGAAATGGGCATTCACAGCCCAGGAGCAGGATTGGAGCCTGTGGGTGGGAAGCTACTAAGAGGAGACATCTGGGCTACAGGAGTTTCGGGTTAAATTGGCCTTACAGGATTTTTGCTGAAAATAGGCCAGGGTGAGCATATACCACTTGAAGGGTGAGGGTGAGGGTGAGAGTGAGGGTGAGGGTGAGGGTGAGGGACGCGATCAGAGGTTGAGGATGGAGGGTTCTTTGCTAAAACTGGAGTTTTTAAAGAATGCCCTGGTACTGCTGGTAGAAGATGTGCCTGACTAAAGACTTGGCAAGCATGCCATCTTTGTCCATAGGCACTAGAATAGACGGATTATGACCAATGAATGCAACAGCAATGGCAGAACTAGAAAATCATCATGTCAATCCATACTTAAACAATAGATCTGGGCAATGACCATGAGCAGCTGCTAAGATCACCAGGTGAATGCTAATGAGGTGTCCTATAACGGTGGATTAAGCTGGCGACACCTGAACCTGAAGGTTCCGGATACTATATTCCCCCGATGTGGTGCAACAGGAATTCTGAAGGAGAAGTGACTCACTAGGCCAACAAATGAAGAGCACGAAAGGTGTGACTAAAAGGGATAACACTGGAGAACTGGTATGTGTGGGAGGGTAACTGTTCTGTATTCTAACTGGGATTATGTTAGTAAATTTGCCATTACTATAACAAAACACCTGAGGCCAGGTATTTGAAAAGATTATTTTGGTTTCACAGCTTTGTTCAAAAGTCCAGAGGTAGCATCTGATCATGACAGACTTCAGAGGCAGACAGGGCATCGCAGGGGGAGATTCAGGCAGTGTCTGCTTATCTGTTTTCTGTACCCCTTTATTGCTCCACCAGGATTCAATCATGAAGGTTTCACTCTGATGACCTTGTCTAACCCTGATCACTTCCTGATGGCCTGATGTATAAACACAATTGTCCGACTAACTGTCCACTCTTGCTGCCCCTCACAATGGTGATTAAATTCCATCATGAGTTTTCAGAAGAGACTAACAAAACCCAAACCATACCCAAACCATACCCAAACCATACCCTGCTATTGCTTATATGAACTAATACATTCATTAAAATCCATAGAACCACACACCAAGAAATGTTAATTTTATTGTATCATAATTTAATATTAAATAATTAGCTGGGCATGGTGGTGTGTGCCTTTAATCAGCACTCAGAAGGAAGAGGCAGGCAATCTCTGTGAGATCTAGGCCAGCCTGGTCTACGTAGCAAGTTCCAGGCCAGCTTTGGGACAGGGAGACCCTGTCTCAAAAAGACCAAAAAAGTTAAGTAAATGCCATGAAAGGATATAAAAAAGAAATAGATAACTATTAGTTATTAACAGAGTCACAAGACAGGACAGCCACAGTATTCCACCCTTGTTTCAACCTGGATTATATCAGATGGGAGGATGGATGGATGATGGAATATCGAATGAAGAAAGTCTCATTCAATATTCTTACTCTTGTTTACTGCCTATCTTACAAACTACCATCACACACTTTTCCTCTTCCTTTTATATTTTATTCATTATTTTTAGTTTATGTGTGTGAATGTATTGCCTACATGTGTGTAAGTCAGAAGAGGGTGTCAGGTCCCCTGGAACTGAAGTTACAGACAGTTGTTAGCCACCACACAGGTGCTGGGAACTGAAAGGTTCCCTGCAAGAGCAGCCAGTGCTCTTAGGTGCTGAGCATCTCTCTAGCCCCTCCTCTTTAGTTCTAATATCACCTTTTCTCTCTTGTGTCGTTCTGCTCCTGCTTGTTGACAATTCCATGGCTAGTGTTCTGCTCAGACAGAGAAAAATTCTTAAAAGACTTCCTGTTGGGCTAGATGTAGTAGCATACACCGTTAATCCCAGCACTCGGTAGGCAGAGGAATATCTCATCCACCCTAGTCTACATAACAAGTTTCAGATCAGCTGGGGCTACATAGAGACTCCATCTGTGAAAAATCACAGTCTTCACTGGTGCTATCTCCCCCAAAAGTTTAATGAGCATAACAACATTTTCCATTTTCTTTTGTGGCTCAGCAGGCATTTGAGCCCATGGCCCGCTGGGTCTTGACTGCCAACCACACAGTCACATCATCTCCTTCCATGAACTCTGTATTCCAGCCCCACAAGGAAGAACTCACTGTTTGTTCACAAGGACTCTGATGTATTAGACTTGCCTCCATTTGCACCTAGAGATCCATCTACCTAGGATGCTCCTTTTTCTTGTCTATCAAGTGAGTTATGTTCATTCTTCAAATGTCAGTTTAGGAATGACATCAGTGAGATGGGGACTGCAACTTTCACTCCCTGCAGAAACCCCGATTAAGGCAGCCAAGCATAGATGAGTGTAACTTCTAGGGAGCACTAGAGTCTAGGTGAGCTTCTGGCATCCATATAAAGTAAAATGTCCAAGAACAGAGGCACTGGTGAAGGAAAGAACAGCTTCACTTTACCAGCACCGCCCCTCTGCCAAGGCAGCAGCCTGGTCCAGAGGCTCTTCCCATGAATTTCTCTCACAGCATAGAGTAAAAGCAGAGCAGACACCTGCCCCAGACCCAACCTTAAGGTGCACTTCTCAGGAGGCCAATTCCTGCTTCTCCCCACCCAGAACACTGAGGGAATCAGCATGGAAAAATTGTCGAGGAGGACTAAGCACAGGGAAACCTGAAAGTGTGCCCAGCAACCACATGTGTTCCCAGCAGCGGACCACAGATCCTACTAACCTTAATATGTGGACACCCCCTAGGACAGCTTCCTAGAATTCCCACCATCCAAGAATGCCCTCAGCAGTGTATGCACTTCCCCAATTGCATGCCTGGTCACCAGGCACAGCCCTACGAGCTCCCACAGATAGCACTTGCATTTTAACAGTGTAAGTAGACCTTTGCTTCTTTTTTCTCTTTATTTGATTAATTGATCAATTCTGAGGTAGAGTCTCATTCTGTAGCCCAGGCTAGCCTTGAACTCATTATCATTCTGCCCACTAAGTGCCAGGATTACAGGTATGCACCACCACACCCAGCTTATTAATGGATCTTAACCACTGCCTCAACCTTACGAGTGTGAAAGAAAATGCAAAATGTTTAAACTTCAGAGTGCTTCTCTGGGGACTATAAGTGGGTGGTTCTGCATGCCTTCCCTGACTTTGCCAGATCATGAAAAGGCACAGAGTTCTAAGACCTCAACCCTAGTGGGGGATAAGAGGAGTGGAGAGGCACACAGCATAGAAACTCCCACGGAATCTCTAGCTAGGCTTTCTAGCGAAGATCTTTCTCTCCTGTAGCCAGTCAGTTCGACTGAAGGAGATGACTTCTTAAAATGTAGGAGACCCACTTCCGTTTCTCATGTCCATGGATAAGCACCTGAGAACCAGTAGAAGCAGAGAAAGGGGGACAGAGTATAGGATGCAGGCCTCAAGACCATGAAGAACGAAGGCCACATGATACCACAAAGGAGAAAATTAAAATCCAGGGGTTGACTCCCAAGATAAGAAGTGTGGTAGCTAATACCGGATGTCAACTTGACTGGATCTGGGATTAACTAAAATGAGAAAGAGACCTTCAGACTGGATCCTTTGAAGCTGGAAGACCCAGCCAAAATGTGGGCATTGCCTTCTGATGGCAGCCAGTACAAAAGGCCCTGGGAGAAGAGAGCTCTTCACCCTTTTCTGCTGCTTGCCTTCTCTCTCATTGGTGAGTTCACCTTATCTTGCAGCTGTGACCAACTCCTCAGATTCCAGAGTAGACTGAACACTAGCAGATCTCCTGCAATTAGGAATCTTCAGCAACAGATTGGGACTACTGCAACATCCAGCCTTGTGGACCGAGCAACTACCAGATTCTCAGCATCTGCAGTGTGGTACAGCCATTGTTGGACTATTTGGATCCTATCCCATGATCTAATCTAATATCTAATAAATCCATATATATGTATATACATATATATATATATATATATTCATTCTACTGATTCTGTTTCTTTAAAGAACCTGGACCAATACAAGGAGATATGTGAGTTTCCTGAAAAGAAAAGAAAAATAACTGTCATCAAATAAGCCAAATGAGCTATAATAAACAAAAAACAACAACAAAACAAAAAGCAAAAAAAGACTGCAACTCCCAACTACATAAGGAGAAACTCAGCAAACAGACACCAAACCAAGCAGGTGTTAAACACCTATAATTCCAGATATTCAGGAAGATAAAGCAGCAGGAGATTTTTGCACCCGGTCTGAGCCATACACAGAGAATAATAAAAGAACTGGGCTGGGTTGATTATGGCTCAGTCAGTAGTGGACAGTAAAGTGCTTACTGTGCAAGTAGGAGTACCTCATGGAGAAGAAAGAAAGAAAAAAAGAAAGAAAGAAAGAAAGAAAGAAAGAAAGAAAGAAAGAAAGACAGCACGGCAGCATACTCCTCCAATCCCAGGGATGAGGAGGAAGACAGGAAGATCCTTGAAGTTTACAGCCCAGGCAATCTAACTCAATCAATAAGCTCCAGGTTCAAGGAGAGACCCTGTCTCAAAAAATAAGGTGAAAGGGCTGGAGAGATGGTTCAGTGGTTAAGAGTACTGGCTGCTCTCTCAGAGGACCCACGTTCAGTTCCCAACACCCATGTGGTGGCTAATAACCATCCATAACTCCCATTCCAGGAAATCCAACCCTCTTCTGCCTTCTGCAGGCACTCCAGGATGTGGGTGCACTTGCATACATGCAAGCAAAACAGCCATACACATAAGATAAAAATTAGTTGGGCAAAGTGGCACATGTCTTTAATACCAGCACTCAGAAGCAGAGGCAGATGGATCTCTGTGAGTTCCAAGGCCAGCCTGGTCTACATAGCAAGTTCCAGGCCAGCTGGGGCTACAAAAAGACCAAAAATTAATTAATTAATTAATTTAAAAAAGTGTAGAGAAATTGAGGAAGACACTTGAAGTCAACCTCTGGACTCCATACACATGTGCACACACAATGTATATGTACTCACACACACATATATGAACACATACATATACACATACATTTAACCTTATGCACAAAAAGAACCAAATTCTAATGCTGAAAGATACATTGTCTAAAGAGAAAAATTCAATAGAAGGCTCAACCAAGCAGAACAAAGAACCAGTGAACTTACATTATGAAATTTTATTTAACCTTTGAAAAGAAGAAAATGTTTCTGTTTGCAACAACTAGACAGATCTGAAAGAAACTACAAAAAGTGAAATAACCCAGACACAACTAAATAGTGTATGATCTCATTTATATGTGTAATCTAATACAGCCAAACTCGCTCAAGCAGAGTAGATGGCAGCTCTCAGGAGATAAAGGAGGGGAAAGAGGGAGGTGACAGTTAAGAATATAAATCTCAGATGTAAAATGAATAAATCCTGAGATTCGCTATACAACAATGCATATAGTGAAGAACACTGTATTAATATATTTAAAACTGCAAAGACAGTAGATCTTATACTGAGCGTTTATATATTTAAAACACACACAATAAAGGGCTGGAGAGATGGCCTAGCAGTTAAGAGCACCGACTGCTCTTGCGGAGGACCCAGGTTCGATCCCCAGTACCCACATGGCGTCTGTAACTCCAATTCCAGGAGAACTCCAGTTCCAGGGGAATCCGACACCCTCTTCTGACCTCTGTGGCATTGCACTACACGGGTGCACAAACCTACATGCAGACAGTACATTCAAATAAATACATTTTTTAAACACAATAAAAAGTTTATTTTGGGTGTGGTGGTGCACACCTTTAGTCCTAGCACTTGGGGGGCAGAGGCAGGCAGATCTTTTTGAGTTTAAGGCCAACCTGGTCTACAGAGTGAGTTCCAGGACAACTGGGGCTACAGGGAGACCCTGTCTTGAAAAGACCAAAAAAAAATTTTTTTTAACACACAATAAAAGATTGGAGAGATGGCTCAGCAGGTGAAAGCTCATGCTGTGAAGGTGTGAGGCCAGGAGTCCAGATCCCTGGAACCCATGTAAAAGCCAGATAGGCATGTTGGATGAGCCATAATCCAAGCACAGGGGGCACAGACAAGGAATGCCTAGAACATGCTGGCTAGCCAGACTTGCAGAAAGGGGAGCTCTGGGTTGAGCGAAAGAGCCTGCTGCAATATATGGATAGAGAATTATCAGGGAAGACACCAGATGGCAACCTCCGGCACACACACAAACATTTGCACAGATATGAAAGATAAGTTCATAATTTTAACTTTTTTTTTTGGTCTTTTTGAAACGGGGTCTCCCTGTAGCCCCAGCTGTCCTGGAACTCACTATGTAGAGCAGGCTGGCCTTGAACTCACAGAGATCCACCTGCCTCTGCCTCCTGAATACTGGGATTAAAGGCATGTGCGACCACATCCAGCTCATAATTTTAACTTTTATTTAACTTTTATTTTCAATTATGTGTGCATGTATACATGTGAGTACAGGAGGCCATAAAACCCAGAGGTATTGGATCCCCAAGAAGTGGAGTTACAGGTGGTTATGAGTTGCCTAGTGTGGTTGCCAGGAACTAAAATGGCTCCTCTGAATAAACAGTATCTGTTCTCAACCACTGAGCCATTTCTCCAGCCCTAAATCCATAACTTAAAAAAATAAAAACATGATAGATACAAATTAAAAATCTTAATCAAGAAGCTGGAGGGATGGCTGAGCAGTTAAGAGCACTGGCTACTCCTATAGAAGACCCAGGTTGAGTTCCCAGCACCTATATGGCAGCTAATAACCATCTATAACTCCAGTTCCAGAGGATCTTCCATCCTCTGCCAGGCTCCTTGGGCACTGCATGACACAGGTGCACTTACATATATGCAGGCAACACTCATATACATAAAATAAAAATAAATTAAAAACCTGAAATAATCAAATAAAAAGTGAGGAAGCAGGAGGACAGTGTAGAAGGTAAGGAATGTGCTCATGGCCTTGGTGGTGACAGTTCCACAAATGTCAACATCAAATATGGACGACTTGTTTATTTGCAGTTGTTTCAGGTTTATTTATTTTATTTTATTTATTTCTGTATGTGTATGAATGTACTGTCTGCATGCAGGTCTATGCACCCATGTTGTGCAATGCCGCGGAGGTCAGAAGAGGGTCTCGGATTCCCCTGGAACTGGAGTTCTCCTGGAATTGGAGTTTCGGACGGTTCTCAGCCGCCATGTAGGTGCTGGGGATCAAACCCAGGTCCTCTGTAACAGCGGTCTGTGCTCTTAACCGCTAGACCACCTCTCCAGCCCTCAGGTTTATTTTTAATATGCTCATAAGGAAACAAAAATGTCAAGATATAGAATACAATGTAACAAATCATACAATTCAATATTAATGTGTACACAATTAGTAGTATAAAGAACATGTATATAACAATACAATTTGGTTTGAAGTTTCAAAAAACAGGGGTTTTGGTTTTGAAATTCTGATACTAATATCTAACATTCAAGTAACACATTTTCAATAATTAGATTTTTTTTGAGACAGGGTCTCCCTTTAGTCTCAGCTGGCCTGGAGCTCACTATGTAGACCAGACTGGCCTTGAACTCACAGAGATCCACCTGCCTCTGCCTCCTGAGTGCTGGGATTACAGGCATGTGCCACCATGCCTGGCTCAATAGTTAGATTTTTAAAAATAATTGACATACAACTCTAAGACAATCTGCCTTTACCCAGCTCTTCAAAACAGTGTTGTTCAATTCTTCTACAGAAAGCAAGGAGGTTGCTATAGTTTATCACCTTCTCAGAAAGTTCATCATTGGTCACCTGTGTAGTAAGAATGGTATACAAATGGCCAAACACTAGGGCCTCAAGTTCAGTAGGTTGCTTATTGAAGAAATAGGGTTGTGTGCCCAGTCTTTGAGAAAGCACTTGACAGCACTGGTCTACATCTTCTAAGACCTGGTCCAGAGTCTTGTTACCCCATCCACTAGCTTTCATCTTTGCATTTGACTTCCCAGTTTCTGATAGGCCAAAACGTGATTCAGAGGCCAAGGGTAAAGAGATCCAAATCTAGCCTGAGTGATCTCCCCTACTGTAGCTTCATCACACCAATGAAGATACAACTCTGCAGTCAACAGCATATTGTTGACTCATTCCATGTAAGCTTTCATTTCTGCTTTTTTTACTTCATCCAACCCATCACTAAGAGAATGGCCCTTGGATTTAACAAATTGGACTATAGGACCACATGAATAAAAGGTATTTGTCCAGATGAAGACATATACTCTGCATTTGCCCTACAAACCACTTTCACAAGCAGATTACACATCTGCAAGAAGGCCTGCACAGCAAGAGAAGCTGCATGGTCAGAAAGTAAAATTTGTTCCCCTTTCAGTTGCTGATACACCATTTCATTTTCAGGTTAAGGTTCTGTAGCTGCGATATGTAGCTTCCACCACCAGAGATGGGGCAAGGTGACCCCGTGGCCCAGAGCCTGCGCTGTGCCTCGCTGGACTGCTGCTCACGCTCACAGAGTGAGTGATCAGCAGCCGCCACCAGGCCTGCAAGAGAGAACTTCTTACTCAACCACATTTCAATCAAATGAGTTTTGAAGCTGTTTTAAAACTGTGTTCCAAATATCAGCTCCCCAAAGAAACTTCTCTGACCCTTCCACACTCTGAATTCCTACCTCAATTAGAATTCTTCTTTACATGTGTTTATTCCATGTCTGTCTGACTATGTGTGTGTATGTATGTGCCACCATGACATGCATCAGGTCAGAGGACAGCCTGAAGGAGTAGGTCCTCTCCTTCTTCCACGTGGGTTCAGGGGACCAAGTTCAGGCCATCAGGCATGACAGCAAGAGTCTTTACTCCTGAGCCACTGACACTAGAATGCTTATTTCTTTTTTTTCTTTTTCAAAAAATTTTTTATTTATTTTTTTTATGTGTATGAATGTACTGTCTGCATGTAGGTCTGTGCACTCGTGTCGTGCAATGCCGCGGAGGTCAGAAGAGGGTGTCGGATTCCCCTGGAACTGGAGTTCTCCTGGAATTGGAGTTACAGATGGTTCTCAGCCGCCATGTGGGTGCTGGGGATCAAACCCAGGTCCTCCGCAAGAGCAGTCGGTGTTCTTAACTGCTAGGCCATCTCTCCAGCCCCTGTTTATTTCATTTTTAAATTTACTTATGATTTTTTTTTGGTCTTTTTGAAACAGGGTATCCCTGTAGCCCCAGCTGGCCTGGAACTTACTATGTAGACCAGGCTGGCTTTGAACTCACAGAGATTTGCCTGCCTCTGCCTCTGTGCTAGGATTAAAGGCATGCACCACCACCCCCAGCTTATTTATTTTTTATTATTATTTATTATTTTTATGTGTATGAGTGTACTGTCTACATGTAGGCTGGTGCAGCTATGTTGTGCAATGCTGCAGAGGTCAGAAGAGGGCGTCAGATTCCCCTGGAACTGGAGTTAAAGGCAGTTCTTAGCTGCCATGTGGGTGCTGGGAATAGAACCCGGGTCCTCTGCAAGACCAGTTGGTGCTCTTAACTGCTGAGCCATCTCTCCAGCCTCTATTTATGATTTTTAAATGTTTATGTGTATAAGTGTATTGCCTGCATGTATGTAAGTGCATTCATTTTGTGCAATGCCCAAGGAGGCCAGAAGAGGGAGTCAGATCCCCTGGAACTGGAGTTATAGACAGTTATTAGCTGCCATGTGGGTACTAGGAACAGAACCCAGGTCTTCTGCAAGAGCAGCCAGTGCTCTTAACTGCTGAGCTATCTCTCCATCCCCCTATTTCATTTCTCTTGTTACCACAGAACTGCCTCTCCAAATAGGCACCCAGTCATGACACTAGGGCCATCACATATTAACATACATCTCTCTAGTCATTATTCTAACCATTTCAAGTATATTGACCTTTAATCTCCCAGCTCATAAGATATAGGGCCTATTATATTTTCATTTATAAATGAAGAAACAGAGGCTCAGAGGAAATGGATAAACTTTCTAAGGCGACACATCTAGTGAAAGTGGAGACAGTCTTTGCTCTTAATTAGTTTGTACCACTTCTCATAGGAGTGCTGTGCGCATACCCACAAACTCTTACTAGTTCTATTTTAAGGTTTCCCAGCTATGTTTGTCTATGTAATGCATTTTAAGTTGTATCAAATTGAGAACATGTCAGTAGAGATCAAGGTGTGGAGTATATAGCTGAAATTTTAAAGGAAGGCAAACAAGAAAGAAGTGAGGAAAGGATGAAGAAATGAGAGGAGGAGACCAGACACTGATCTTTAAGTCACAAAATATGTGATCAAAATTGAAAACCAATCTACAAAACATGGAGGAAGAGTAAGAAGGCTTAGCTGGGGCTGGAGAGATGGCCTAGCAGTTAAGAGCGCCGACCGCTCTTACAGAGGACCTGGGTTTGATCCCCAGCACCCACATGGCAGCCGAGAACCGTCTGAAACTCCAATTCCAGGAGAACTCCAGTTCCAGGGGAATCCGACACCCTCTTCTGACCTCCGCAGCATTGCATGACACGGGTGCGCGAACTTGCATGCAGACAGTACATTCATACACATACAGAAATAAATAAAATTATTTAAAAAAATTTTTAAAAAGAAGGCTTAGCTAAGTGAAGAGGAACAAAGGAAAACTCAGTGCAGTTATCTAGTGTCCTAAACTGATCTGTAGACTAACACAATCCCAGTCCAACAAGCAGAATCTCAGATTTTAAAGACAAAGGCAAAGGATCCAAAATACCCAAAACAATCTAGAAAAACTAACTGGAAGACTTATGTTACCTGGCTTACAGCCTAAGTGGAACTAGTGAATTCTCTATTATTATTGATATAACAGCTGAACTATAAGGAGCAGTAATATTGTCAGTATATTTTTGTCATAATAATAAACATTTAGATTAATGGAAGAGTCCAGAAATAGACCCAATCTTGCATAGTGACTTGATTTTTCAAAAGGTACTAGAATAATTGCATTGAATATCCAAAGGGTATATCCTAACCCTTACCTTCATACCATACAAAAATCAGTTCCCAAAGCCAGGTATGGTGGCACATGCCTTTAACCCTAGCACTCAGGAAACAGAGACAGGTAGATCTCTGTGAGTTCAAGGCCAGCCTGGTCTACATAGGGAGCTCCAGACTAGCTGGGACTAAGAGGAGAACCTGTCTCAAAAAGACCAAAAAAAAAAAAATCAGCCCCAAATAAATTAGAAGCCTCAGTATTGAGCTACATCTATAAAACTTTTAGATAAAAATGCAAGAAAAATGTTTGTGACTTTGGCTTCGACAAAGTTTTCTTAAAACACAAAATAATTAACTATGAAAGAAAAATAAGAAACACACTTCATAAAAATTATAATCTGGACTCTTCAAAAGCTACTGTTAAGACAATGAAAATACAAGGCAGAGACAAGGAGAATATATTTGTAAAACACATATCAAATTGAACATTGAATTCCAAGTATATAAAGAACTTTTACAAGTCCATAATAAGAAGACAAACAACCCAATAAAAACTATATCAAATATTTTAGCAAGAGATACTTTGCCAATGAAGATATATAAATGCCAAATAAGTACATGATGAGTTGTTTAATATTTCCAGCCACCAGGGATATGAAAATAAAAACTAGAAGGACTAAAACACAAAAGATTGTCAAAAACAAGACCAAATGTTATTAAGGATGATGTGGAATACCTGAGCACAGCCAGTGGGAAAGTGAAGTGTCTGCATAAAACAGCATGACAGTTTCTCATAAAGTTAAACAGGATTGCCACATGACTCAGTGATTGCACTTGTAGGTGTTTATCCAACAGAAATGAAAACATATGTCTACATAAAGGTCTGACGGGATATGTTCATAACAGCTTTAAACAAGGTTCAAAGCAGCATCATTTCACCAAGCCAAAAACTGGAAACAGTCCAAATGTTCACAAGTAAATGAATAAACAAGCTGCAGTATTTCTTTTTCTTTTTTCCGAGACAGGGTCTCCCTGTAGCCCCAGCTGTCCTGGAACTCACTCTGTAGACCAGGCTGGCCTTGAACTCACAAAGATCCGCCTGCCTCTGCCTCCCAAGTGCTAGGATTAAAGAAGTACGCCACCACGTCTGGCACAAGCTGCAGTATTTCTATACGACAGACTAGCACTCACCTGTATAAGGAATGAACATGCCAGGCCTGGTGGCACAGGCCTATAATCCTACTCACTCAGAAGGCTGAACAGGAGGATCACAATTGTGTTCAACACCTGCTGAGTTACAGAGTAAGTTCAAGGCCATCTTGGGAAACTTAGTGAGACACTGTCTAAAACAAGGCAGTAGGGAGAGAATACGAATATGAACAAAACAGAAGTGAAACCAAGGCACTTCCTTCTAAATCTCCCACTCAGTATATAGCTTTAAGCCATGAAATATATATATACTTTATTTCATATATATATTTCATATATATATATATAGGCAGGGCCGGAGAGATGGCTCAGCAGTTAAGAGCACTGGCTGCTCTTGAAAAGAACCCAAGTTCAATTCCCAGCCCCCACTTGACATCTAACAGCCATCTGTAACTCCATCCCCAGGGGATCTGGCACCCTCTTCTAGCTGCTGCAGGCACTGTACAACACAGGTGCACTGTGCTGGATAGCTTTGGTGTTGACTTGACACACCTGGGTTGAGGGAGCCTCAATTGGGGAATTGGCTCCACTGGATTGGCCTGTGGCCACATCTGTGGAGTACTGTCTTGATGGTTGAGCAGTGTGGGAGGGCCCAGCCCACAATGAGTAGTGCCACCCTGGGCAGGTTGTTGTGTACTGTATAAGAAGGCGGGCTGGGGGCTGGAGAGATGGCCTAGCAGTTAAGAGCGCTGACTGCTCTTACAGAGGACCCGGGTTCGATCCCCAACACCCACATGGCGGCCGAGAACCATCTGAAACTCCAATTCCAGGAGAACTCCAGTTCCAGGGGAATCCGAGACCCTCTTCTGACCTCCACGGCACTGCACGACACGGGTGCACAAACTTGCATGCAGACAGTACATTCATACACATACAGAAATAAAAATAAAAATAAAAAAACTTTAAGAAGGCGGGCTGGGCATGAGCCAGGGGAGCAAGCCAGTGAACAGCGTTCCTCCATGGCCTGTGCTTCAGCTCCTGCCTCCAGGTTCCTACCCTGAGTTCCTACCTTGGGCTCCCTAAGTGATGAACTGTGACCCAGGAGATGTAAGCTGAATAAACCCGTTCCTCCCCAAGTTGGTGTTGGTTGGAGTGTTTTGTCACAGCAATGGAAGACAAACTAGAACATGCACTTACATACATGAAGGCAATACATTCATATACATGAAACAAAAATAATAAAATGTTTTTTAAAGATTTCTAAATAACAAATATAAGGCTTGGGGCTGGAGAGATAGCCTAGCAGTTAAGAGTGCCGACTGCTCTTGCAGAGGACCCGGGTTCGATCCCCAGCACCCACATGGGGGCTAAGAACCATCTGAAACTCCAATTCCAGGAGAACTCCAGTTCCAGGGGAATCCGACACCCTCTTCTGACCTCCGCGGCATTGCACAACTCGGGTGCACAAACCTACATGCAAACAGTACATTCATACACATACAAAAATAAATAAAATTTTAAAAAAAAAGAGTATCATTTCCCATCTTGCAAAGAATCCAGCTTACCAAACTGGTTTCCGTGTCCCACGGTGATGCGCCAGATGTAGGAAGCTTCCTTTGTACCAAGCAGGTACCACACGGCCCTGCTAAGGGGAGGGGAACACAGCACCCACCAGCAGCCACTGTAGGGAACTGGCCTCTCGTCGCAGAGACCAGCCGGCTACTTCTGTAGCCTGGCCTGAGAGGTCCCTCCACCTCAGGCCCTTAGCCTGGGACAAAAAGACCTAGGTTTTCCCACTCTTGGCCATGATCTTCCACCTGCCCAGAGGCTGCTGACCCCTGGACAGGAATTTCAGGCTGATGGCTGATGGCCTACCTTCAGCCTATGTCCACTCACAACACCAGCTATCCAGGTTGGTGGTCTGCACCGGGACCTCTTTCCAACTCACTGGCCATTCGAATGAAATGCAGGCCTGCTTTGGCCTGTATGCATGCAAAAATAAAGATAATGGCCAGGAATTCTGTAATGACGTTAATGGAGAATTTGATTTATTACCTGCTACAGCCTGCTTTTATAAGCTAAATGACGACAGTTCCCAGAGCCAATCACAGGCCCCCAACTCCATGCCACTGCACACCATTGCCCCACCCAGCACCATGCACCTAGGCCATGTTGTCTGCTCCTCCTTGGGGCGGGGTCAGAGAAATCCCCTGACTCCCATCCACGTGGTGCCTTGAGGGGTGTTAGCTGAGAACTAGCCCCCAATTCAAACTGGATCTTCCTACAGGTACATACCTATAATTACAGCACTTGGAGATGGAGGCAAGAAGATCAAGAGTTCAAGGTCACCCTCAGCTACATAGCAAATTTCAGGCCAACTTGGTCTATGTAGTCTAGTAGCCACTATGGAAATCAGTATGGAGTTTCCACAAAAAGCTGGAAATAGATACACACTTGATCCAGCCATGCCAGTCTTGGGCATATGCCAAAAGGAGTCTGTATCTTACTACAAAGCCACCTGTTCAACCACATCCATTGCTGCTGTATTCACAATAGTCAGGAAATGGAAACAACCTAGATGTCCATTAACTGATGAGTGGATATGAAAATATGAAGTATTTATACAATGAATTATTATTCATTAGGAAAAAAACAAATTTATGAAATTCACAAGTAAATGGCTAGAACTGGAAACAATCATCCTAGATGAGGTAACCAGGCCCAGAAAGACAAATGTCACATATTCTCTCATAAGTGGGTGACAGCTCTCGCTTTGAGCATTTGTACATCTCATGCAGTGGTTCTCAATCAAACCCAGCCTCCCCCATTCCCAACCCCCCATCAGAACTCATGTATTACAACATCCACACTAAGCCCATCCAGTCGAGCTCTTCAACCCAGATGTCCTTCTGTGCAAATAGATCCACTGGAGTCTGGTCACCACATCTAGAAACCTTAGGTAAGGCATGTTTTCCCTCACCCAGAAGTACTCAGTCTCTTGTAGTTCTCAGTCCAGGGCCAGTCCCCACCCAGTTATCTTGCTCCACTCTGAGACCTTGTCTGAATTGGCAGGGGTCCCATGCCTGATGCTGACATTGTTGCAGAAGATGGAACAGAAAGATTGTAAGAGCCAGGGTATCTCTCTCTCTCTCTCTCTCTCTCTCTCATCTTTTATTTCTACAGATGGTAAAACATCAACACACATTTGGACCAAAACTAGTCACCACAGACATTCAGTAAATGCTTGACTCTTCACCATTTATGCCATTTTTTAATCTAATACTGGGCACAATCTTACCCTGTAAAAAGAAACTGAACTTTTAATCAACTGATTTTGGGGATAATTTTAAAATTTTGATTTTAGTTAGCAATGATCACAAACCACCAGAGGGTTGGGGAAATGACTTGGCAGGTATGCTTGTTGCATTGGTGGGAAGAATGGAGCTGGATCCCCTAGAGCCCACGTAAGTGCAGACTAAGCATGGCATAGAGTCAGCGTGGTGGCTCAGGAAGAAGGGACAGGGGTCTCCTGAGCAAATTAGGTAGATAATCAAGCCCCCTGGAGATCTCTGGGTTTCACTGACAGATTCAGCTTCAAAGAATAGTTGGAAGAGTAGAAGATTCCTGACACCAACCTCTCGCCTGCACACATACCTGTGTGCACATGCCCCTCCCATGTGATCATGCATATATACATGCATGCCCTCCTCCACACATATACATGATAAAGAAGGGAAAAAATAACTACCGAAAACATCATTTCAAGATTAAGAGTAATGGAGAAAACAAGGAATTGGTGCTGAGGTGTTGGCCAGTCATAGCTGAAGGCTACATAACAAGAAACAGTGCCAGACAGGAGAAACCTTCCTTTGAGTTATTGGCCAGGGTATTCCAAGAGACTCCCAAAATTATACAGGCTATTGCCACAGACTTTGATTGCCTCCTAGAACTTGAAGGTAAGATCCTTTTGCTAAAGATAAGACATGCTTTGGAGACAGGTTTTGGAGCAATGGAGCTGGAACTGACCTGGAAGTGGCTTCCCCTAAGGCTAGCTCTCATAGCTTTGGAGGGCACTACACAAGTTGCTAAGGGAGAATATCAATCGATGGTTCAACACCAGCTTTAATACCAAATCACCACATCAATGACCAGCATAGCATATGACATTAGCGCAGTAGTAGTGGCACTTTTATCTCTGAGGCAATCAATGGTTACATAATTGGACTTAAAGCCCACTCAATTGGTGGAAACTCATGTATGGTATTGTAAACATAGCCAAATATGCATGGATGGAGAGATCATGGATCTTAGAGAAAACCCCAAGGCTGTCACATCCCTAGTCTAATGTAATTTCTTACTAAGTGCAAAATATGTATCCTTATATTTATAATCAAGAACCCCAGGCGCCACTCATCAAAGAAGCTACTTTTGTACCAGACAAAGACTATTACAGTTTACCACAACTGGTCACACAGAGACACTGTCTGTGAATTGCCACATCTATAAAGCAACCTATACACTTAAGGCTCACATAACATAGAACAAGAGGTAAGGAGGACACAAATGAATCTCTCAACTATCTGTTTATTTCAATTAGAAAATCCACAGAGGTCAGGAAACTAGTAAGGGCCATGGGAGAGGGGTTTCCTGGGAGGATAGAATATAATGATATAAAGGGAGTTTGATGCTAACCTAGTCTGCATAGTAAGTTTCAGGCCAGCCATGACTACAGAGTGAAACTCTGTCTCAAAAGAAAAAAAAATAAGCACAACAATGATGTTCTTCTCCCATTGCCAATAAATGTGTTCAAAGGCTATAAAAAAGTTTTACATGGAGAGAAGATAAAGCAGATAGAGACATTATGTCAGGAATGACATGAGTTCCCAGAGCTGTCAGGTTGTTTATTTTTTGTTGTTGTTGTTTTAATTTTTTATTTTTTATTGTTTATTTTTAAGGGATTCTACAATATAATAACACAGTTGTTTGCAGATAACATTGATGTTGCTCAGTTTGCCATACAATTAGGTAATTGGTGCATTTTGCAAGTATCTATGTCCAAATTTTGAACAACCCAAGTTTCCCATAGTCCAGTTGGAGAAGCTTGTATGCACAGGCATGTTGATCAATTAGGAGTCCAGACTATATTGCTGTAGTCTCATGATTCACCCCTATCTCTCTGCAGCCCTTACATTCTACCACGCCTCCTCTTCTGCAATTTGTTCCCTGGGCTTTGGGAAAGGGGCACAAGTGGGTGAGAAGAAAACAGTCTAATTTCTTTGGAGTTGTCATTTTGGACTCCAGTCTGTTCAGGTTGTTTCCCTTCATGGATTGACAGCTTTTCCAGTGATACCCTTTTTAGTCATACTAACAAAGCACAAGCTATTGGATGTACAGGCATTTAAGCAGTACCAATTATTATGTCAAGCTAAGCTGTGAGCATAGACACAGATGCTTGGATGGTATGCTAATCCGCAAACTGTGGTTTCTCTATAAAGGGTGACAAGTTCTTATTGTGGCTTATAACATCTCCTAACCACTAGAGGACATAAGCTTGTGGCATCCGCTGTGAGTTATTCCTCCAAGGAGAGAGCTAATAGCCAAATAGATTTGGGATATATATAGACACTTGGCTGCCACTGTTGCACAGTATCTCCAGGCTGTTGAGGTGTAGCTGATATTGACGGAGGAGTCTTGCTTGTCTCAGGGAGACCAATATTTTGCTGTATTGCTTTAGTGGCCTTTGGTAACGCTCTCTAGCATTTCAGAGGCCAGTTGTACGCTAGCAAGTGACGTCTCATAACATTTTTCATGCTCACACCAGGTCTTCGACAACAGGGACTTACTGCCTTTCTCCTTGCATATATCCCACTTATAGGCAAAAGGCCTTTATAATTTGGGGGGGGGGGTTTGAATCCCCTAGCCAACATCTCCTAGGCAGAATAATTCATTGCTGATGTCAGAGCTTTCCTGTAGTAATATATTTTGCTTAATTACACAACTTATAAACACTTTACTATTGAATTTGGCTCTAGATAGAGAAATATCCTTTCACAGTTCCTATGCCTATCAATCAATTAATACGTTATGCCTGTTTTATAGGAAATTACCACTGTAACAATTGGCTCTAGTTTACAGTTAGGGAGTGGTTTCATTACCATCATGTTTTTCTTTTTCCTATAAAGGGGAGAGGTAGGAAGGTTTCTCAGTATCTGGAAGGTAAACTTCATTAGGGCCCATTATAAACAGTTAACCCCAATATTATTCAGAGAGATGCTCAGTGTCTGTGACTCAGGCAGTCTGAGGTTCCTCTTTCTTTAATGTTCAGATGGGTCAACCTCTCTGCTGGCATTTCCCAGTCCATCCTGCATAGCCATAAGTTGTATGTTTTCAGGCATTTAGATTGGTGATTTTTACCTGTGGGAACATAAAATTCTCCTCCCATTGTTAGTTTCAAGATCAGAAAAATTGAAAATTTATCAATAGGATTGGAACACAGAGTTTTCCATTTGTATCCCAGAAAGGATAGTACCCCACCTCCAACCTCCCTCTTTTTTTTAGGTTTTTATGTTTTGACCTATAGATGCCTAAGTTGTATTACACATACCCATAAACAGGAGCCAAGGCATAAAATTTCATTAAATTTACCCAAACTGTTGCCCATTGACTGTATGCTACTTATTTGGGAAGGAAATTTAAGCTTAGTTCCTTAAATTGTCCTACAGGTAAAAGAAAGTGTTATAATGTGATGTTGTATAATTCAGAAAAATATAGAGGCCATTTGTGTACCTTAATGCAATACAAATTATAAATAAAACAATTAACATTTTATATTCCCAATTAGTTCAACTGTATTACCATTTTCACCAAAACCTACATTTAACATAAATCTACATAAAACCTAAATTTAACTAATCTAAACAATTCACTAAGCCTTAAAATATCCTATACTTTGTGGATAAAGCTTGGGCAGAGTTGAGTACCTGCTAAATAAATTTTACCCAATAAACACTTTGCTCTTTAAAGCTGTATGACTGGACTATGACTTCTACTTTTTTGTTGCTTGATTGTTTGTTCATTCATTTGTTTGGCTGTTGTTTTAATTTTTAATAGTTTAGTGACTCATGCCACATATTTAATAGCATTCTCTTCACCTTTGAACTGTATACCAAGAGTAGGTAATTGATGTTTGTTAGTATTCTTAAGGGTTTTAATTTTTATTATTTTTACTTAGCTGTATGTGCATCTGTCTGCCTGTGTGTCTTAGTGAATGCCCCATGTCTGTGGGTGCCCACAGAGGCCAGGAAAGGACATCAGATCTCTTTGAGCTGCCAGACTTGGGTGCTGTGAACCAATCTTGGATCCTCTGGAAAAGGAGCCCTCATCTCTCCAGCATCTTGTTTGTTTTGGTTTTCTCTTCATTTGGGCCCTACATATCCAGGATTGGGTGCCAGAGATGCTTCTTAAACACCAGGAACAGGTGGGCATAAGCAATTTCTCAGAAACTTTCTCTGGCCAACAGACTAGGAAAGGAATAATCTAACAAGATCAAAACTTTTAGATATCTCACTGGTGCAATAGTGGCACAAATGTTATGGGGTAATGAACCACTTTGTAGTTAAACTTAAGGCCCACTCCACAGGATGAAACTCATGCCTGATAATATAAACCTGGCCAAGAACCCACGGCTGGGGAAGTCATAGACTTTAGGGGAGAACCTACTATTATTTTCCTAACGGACATACTGTCAAACAGCCTTTTTTTTTTCAAACGGCCTTCTAAATGTTTATTTCTTTTTTTTCAAAGCCAATTTTTATTGAAGCTTCGTGCATTTCATAGAAAATTTCTAATCAAATCTAGACCCATGCCCCCTTACTTGCCCCCCACCCCACCAGAGCTCACACATTCTGCCAAACATGTTTTTCATCTTTTTCTGTCTCTTTTAAAATTTTTGATGCAGAAGTTTACTGTTTCAAGCAGAAGTTCACTGCTTCAGTCAGTTCTTTGACCCAGCCTTCTGCCATTGTTGTTGTTGTTATTCCTTCTAATTTTCATCACTCCAAAATATGCATATATGCATGCCACATATATCATAGGTTTTAGCATCTTCAGCTTATGATTTTTTTTTCTTTATTAGGCTGAAAGATGTCATGTTTGAAGGCTCCTCCTTGGCAAGCCCAAACCACCATCATCAGCCCTTGTGCTCCACACTGAGGTTTTCCCTTCCCACAGTCACCAAATGAGGTCCAGAAAGCACCGCATCCTGTCTTGATCTTCCTATACCTGTCTCTGTGAATATTTATTTCTATGTCCATGAATTAGTACAGCTCTTACCCACACTGGAGAAGTTTCATTTAGCACTGGACAGTGATTACTACAGTGCCTCACAGCCAGTGAGAGTGCAAAGGATGAGTAACTTGGAGTGCTCCACCCCAAATGAGACATCTGTATCATGTTCCCTTCCCACAGGGCTCAGGGAACATTGCAAAAGACTAAGATTAAGGGAAAAGACTGTAAGAGGCAGAGGTGAGGGACTACTATTGCGCAAACAGTAGGGAGGTTTCACGTATGAACTCACAGCAACTGTGACAGCATACACAAGATCTATGCAAACTCAAGTCAGACAAAATCTCAGCATGGACACTGGGTGGGCAAGAAGCCCCAACACTAGCTGAGGAACTATTTACTGCCAATTGATAGCTGCTAGCAGAAGGAGAGTCCATTTCTCATAGGTTGATCAGGCTCCAGGATAGGCCCACACCAAAGAGCATTTAGGGAGACAAATTAGATTCAATAGGCATTTTAAAAATAATGATTATAGGGCTCGAGAGATGGCCTAGTGGTTAAGAGCGCCGACCGCTCTTGCAGAGGACCTGGGTTTGATCCCCAGCACCCACATGGCAGCCGAAAACCGTCCAAAATTCCAATTCCAGGAGAACTCCAGTTCCAGGGGAATCTGAGGCCCTCTTCTGAACTCTGCGGAATTGCACGACATGGGTGCACAGACCTGCATGCAGACAGTACATTCATACACATACAGAAATACATAAAATTTAAAAAAAATAATGATTATAGAGGACATAAACTCAGAGGGAGTAGTTAGCTGGGAAATATGGAGAAGGGAATTGGAAAATTATCAAAATACATCATATGAAACTCTCAAAGAATCAATAAAAATTTTTAAGAGGACACAGGGAGTGGAGAGATGGCTCAGTGGTTAATAACACTGGCTGCTCTTGCAGAGGACCCAAGTTCAGTTCCCAGCACCCACATGGTGACTAATAACCATCAATAACTCCAGTTCCAGGGGATTCAATGCCCTCTTCTGACCTCTGTGAGCATTGTAGGACACAGGTGCTCTTACATTCATGCAGACAAAACATACATATAAAATGAAAATAAACAAAATAATTTTTTTTTTAAAAAAAGACACAAAATTAGGGGTGTAGAGAGGTGGGATTGATCTAGAGGAGAAACAGGAGGGGTTGAATATAATCAAAATACATTGTATAAAATTCTCAAGGAATTTATGTGTGTGTGCATGTGTGTAAGTCTTTTTGTCTTTTTTTGAGACAGGGTCTCCCTGTAGCCCAGGCTGGCCTAGAAATTACTATGTAGACCAGGCTGGCCTTGAACTCACAGAGATCTGCCTGCCTCTGCCTCCCAAGTGCCAGGATTAAAGGTGTGTGACACCATACCTGGCCTAAAATATATTATTTTTTAATGATTATACATTTATACATGCCAGAGCTTAGAGAAGAGTGCTATGAAATACTGCCCTCTAAACACATCGGAACTCACATGGTTATGGCTGCCTACACAAGACCTACAGAAGATCAAGCCAACCAAAATTCCAATGTAGATGGAGAAGGGCTGACAAATCCTCACCTCATGCTGAGGTGCTTTAGCCATTGAAGTCTGCTGGGATAGAGTCAGTTTTCACCAAGGCATTGGACCTGTCGACATGCCCATGCTCCAACAGAAGGCACTACACTCGTGCAAATAAAGACAGCACAGCTTGGGTTCAGTGGGCTATGAAAACAGGACCAGAAGTTGAGAAGGCAATGTGATGGGGGGGTGTGGGAAGAGCTGGAGGGGTGAGCGGCAGGTGTCATCAAAACACAGTGCACACATGTACAAAATTCTCAGCGAATAGTTTTTCTTCATTTAAAAAAGTATTTTATTTATTTTTATTTTATGTGTATAAGTGTTTTGCCTGCATGTATGTGACTGCACCCATGTCTACAGTGCCCAAAGAGGCCAGAAGAGGGTGTTGGGTCTCCTGGAACTGGAGTTCTTACAGGTAGTTGTTGGCCGCCATATGGCTGATGAGAACTGAACTCAGGTCCTCTGGAAGAACTGCAATTTCTCTCAACTACTGAGCCATCTCTCCAGCCCCAAGAATAACGTTTTAAATACATACATATATATATATATATATATATATATATATATATATATATGTGTGTGTGTGTGTGTGTGTGTGTGTGTGTGTGTGTGTGTGTGTCTTTTAGACAATAATCACCCTATGTGAAAACACCAGAGAACAAACCACAGCACTGTGATCCCCATTAGTCAATGCTGATGGGGGGGGTAGACTTCTCCCACACCTGGGTGTAACAGTGTAACAAGTTGGAGTTAACATTCTCTTGTCAGGCTAATAACAGACTGAATGGAGATACGGGACTTTCCTCTCCCCTTGGTAGTGATAAAGCACCATCTTCCAAAATGTTAGGGAAGCCACATGGTGCTCCTTGGGTCCATTCTCTTGGAGTCAGAAGAGGTCCAGTGGGAAGCCGTAACTTTCACAGTGCTCCCCACAGGGCCTCCTCTCACCCAGCATCTGGGAAGACCTCTGCCTCCTCCTCTTCCTTCTCCTCCCTCCCTTCTTCCTGATCCAGTTTGCTTTCTTCTATGTTATCTTTACTCTCCAATAGGCTTTGGGGTCGGGAGGTGACTAGATTCACCAGGTCTGTAGTCTACAAACTTGACAGCCACAATGGACACAAAGGCTTCATTTTATTCCCATCAATGTTCCAGAAAACACCTCTTTGGCTCCAATTAATCCACTCTGGCTATGCGTCCACCGTTAAGCTGATCACTGTGTAAGAGGGTGTGGTACCCTCATCGCCAGTGCTCAGTGGATTGCTGAGGACCAGCTGAGCAAAATCATCAAGCAGCCTGAGCCTTCATCAGTGCCTTAAAAG
The DNA here is from genome assembly GCA_009823505.1 of Rhizomys pruinosus. Lineage (NCBI taxonomy): Eukaryota > Metazoa > Chordata > Mammalia > Rodentia > Spalacidae > Rhizomys > Rhizomys pruinosus. The sequence continues at coordinate 193,818 of VZQC01006898.1, forward strand.
AACAAAAACAACACAACCCAAGAGAAATGAATCACTGGCTGACTGAGCAGGTCTTCAGGTTTTGTTTTCCATAAAATAATACTAAGTGCTTATCCATTCAACCTGGCAAGCCTCCTCAAGGAGTCTGTCATGGGTTAACATGTGTAAAAAGCACTTAAAAGTCTGTCAGACTCAACAGACAATGAAAAGATCCAGACAATCACATGGGAATACTTCAAAAACCTATACTCTCCTAAGTTTGAAAATCTAGGAGAAATGGATGAATATCTGAAATCCTGGGAATCCCTAAAGCTCAACCAAGAAGAGATCAACAGCTTAAACAGACCCATAATATATGAAGAAATTGAAGATGTAATAAGAAACCTCCCAACTAAAAAAAGCCCAGGCCCAGATGGTTTCATGGCAGATTTCTATAAAACATTTCAAAAAGACTTACAACCATTATTATTCAAATGGTTTAAAAGGATACAAACAGAGGGAATTCTCCCAAATTCCTTCTATGAAGCCACCATTACTCTAATACCAAAACCAGGCAAAGATACAACCAAAAAGGAGAACTATAGACCCATCTCCCTAATGAACACAGGTGCCAAAATTCTAAACAGGATACTGGCAAATCACATACAGACCCACATCAAGAAGATCATCCACCATGACCAAGTTGGATTCATACCAGAGATGCAGGGATGGTTCAACATACGAAAATCAATAAATATCAAACATATAAATGCACTGAAAGACAAAAACCACACAATCATCTCAATTGACACAGAAAAAGCCTTTGACAAAATCCAGTTCATCACCTGTCCTCACATGCAGGAACACTAGTTCATCACCTGTCCTCACATGCAGGAACACTAGTTCATCACCTGTCCTCACATGCAGGAACACTAGCTCATCACCTGTCCTCACATGCAGGAACACTAGTTCATCACCTGTCCTCACATCCAGAAACACTACTTTCAGAGAAGAGAAATGACTCCCAGACTAGGGAAGTTCAGCCTGACTGAAATCCTCCCACCTTTTTTTTTTCATCTTATCAGCACAGAAGGGCCAAGTGACAGGCTTCAGCGTCCTTGCTGAAGGTCCTGGTCTATGTTTCACCCCAGCACCTTTTCCTTATAGTAGAAGGCCTTGGGGAGACAGGGAAGGAACTGAGAAATAACTGTGGGCTTTTCAAACCACAATGCTACTGGATCCACAGGGAAAACAGCTGTGAGTCTTCCCGAGCAGAGTAAAACCTCAGAGAAAAGCACTGGGGGAGGAGAGAGGACTGGCCAATGAAGAGAGACCTGGGAAGAGAGGAAAGAGGGCGCCCAGGTGTAGGAGGAGGCTGCTCAGTGGAGGAGACAGAACAGAAAGCTGCAAAGCAGCCAGAAGTCTGTCAAAACAGAGAATTGTAAAGCAATGGCAGGAGGCAGAGACAGCAAGCTTATCAGAAGTCCTGTCCCATAGGGAAGGCTAGCTCTCCCATCCTTAGTGAGAATCAGAGAAGAATGAAAAGGTAAAGGTCACAGGGCAGCAGTTGAAAGAAACAAGCACATACTCTCAATCCATGATAGACAAGACAGGACCCTCTGGACAAGCACTGTCCAGAACAGAACTTACTCTGTTTGACTGACCACTCACTCATTCAATCATGCAATTATTCACATACACAAAACAAACATCAACAGAGACCAAAGTCACCAGTTTTCAGTGGTGCACCACTTTACCAGATGGCCTCCTCAGCCAAGTCTCAGCTATAGAGAAAGATCAAGGGAGGTTCTTCATCAAGCTCACACTCTCATTAAATACCAGACCAATCCAGAATGGAGCTCCAAACCAGAAATAACTGAACTTACCTCCTAGAAGGACCAGAAGGATTCAATCAGTTTGGGTTTGGGGTCACACAACAGTCATGGGGCACACAGAACATCCCTGGGGGTACCTCCCTTCTAACAATCCATCAAGCCTGGGAGATCCAGAATAAGGCGAAGCCTTGAGTGACAATTCTGCTGGGGCCTCCAAATGTAATACTGATCAAGATGCACAGAGGAATGCCACATGTGATTATGGTCAGATTACGGCCTTTATCAATAGCTGGAGGCCAGAGGTCAGAGAGGGGGCTAATGCCCCAAAGAACTCTCAACCCTGAGGAGAAGCAGGGCAGGGTTTTTAAAGCTTAAAATCACAATTATATCACGCCTGAGGCAAAGCCAACAACCATAGTTACATCAGATCAACACAGTTAACTGACCAAGGCAGGTCAGTTAACAAAGAGGTTTTCAGTTAACAAAAGTTCTGAGAAGTAAAGAAAACAAGTTTTTCAAAACTATAGAAACAGTGGGCTCCGGGCTGGAGAGATGGCCTAGTGGTTAAGAGCACCGACTGCTATTGCAGAAGACCCAGGTTCGATCCCCAGCACCCACATGGCGGCTGAGAACTGTCTGTAACTCCAATTCCAGGAGAACTCCAGTTCCAGGGGAATCTGAGACCCTCTTCTGACCTCCGCGGCATTGCACAACACGGGTGCACAAACCTACATGCAGACAGTACATCATACACATACAAACATAAATAAAAAATTTAAAAAAAAGAAACAGTGGGCTCCATGGAGATGCAGGTATAGCTGGGAGGGAGGATGTGCTATCTGGACACCCATGCACACACCTGGCTACTTGTAATTTCCCAGTATTGTAGAAACAATGCACTGAAACTGCCTGCATGAGATGTTCTGCTGCAGTGGGAATGGCTGGGCAAAAGCACAGGGTAAAGCCAAAGTCAGCTAGAGCAAAATGGAGTTAGTTTTGCCATTTCCAAACAAAGACAAAGTAAAATATTTCCATGACAAGGCATCTGTGGTGTGGAGATGGGGGCATGTGGATCAAGTTGGCCAGGGGACATTTCTGGTGACAGGAATGGCTCAAAATACATTCAGAATATAGACGACATATTAGTTGTGTTTTTGTTGTTGTGATAAAACACCACGACCAAGGCAATTTATAGAAAGAAGAATTTATTTGGGTTTATAGTTCTAGAGGGATAAGTCCATCACCCATCACAGGGAGATGGGTTGGGAGGGTGGGACGGGAGGTGGCAGAACCAAAAAGCTGAAAGAGAGTTCACATCTTCACATGTGCTCTTATGAGTCACACGTTTTTCCTGTTGGTAGCAATCAAGTAGTGAGTCCATTGACAAAGCTCACTCTCGAGAAAACAGGTAAACCCATGGTCACTAGCTTCCTCTAGAGTTTTTACACAGTCCCCTTACTAATCTAATTTTCAAGGATCCAACATCTAACCTTCAAATGTCCTTTTCAGGAAGAGAAAAGAAGGGCAAGCCCAGAGTGTCTTGGACTCAGTATTTTCTCCATTACAGATCCAGAATGGGTAAACAAGAGTGGTTTAGAAGTCAGAAATGGTGGCATGTGCCTATAATTCAGTATTTAGGAACTGGAAGTAGGAAGACCACGAGTTCAAGGTCATTCTTGAACTATAAATTACAGACTAATCTGAGTTACATGGGAACCCTCTCTCAAAAATATTAGTAATAAAGCCAGATGTGGTGGTGTTAATCCCAGCACATGGGAGGCAAAAGCAGGTGGATGGATCTCTGTTAGTTCAAGGCCAGCCTGGTCTACATAGTGATTTATAGACCAGCTGGGACTATACGAAGACCCTGTCTCAAGAACAAAAGCAAAACAAAAATAATGATAATAATAAATAAACAAAGAGAAGTGACTTAGATATGACATCAGAAATGCACCCAGGAAGATTTTCTTGACATCATGGTTGCTTAAAAGACAAACTGATGGGCTGGAGAGATGGCCTAGCAGTTAAGAGCACCGACCGCTCTTACAGAGGACCCGGGTTTGATCCCCAGCACCCACATGGCGGCTGAGAACCGTCTGAAACTCCAATTCCAGGAGAACTCCAGTTCCAGGGGAATCCGAGACCCTCTTCTGACCTCCGTGGCATTGCACGACCCGGGTGCACAGACTTGCATGCAGACAGTACATTCATACACATACAGAAATAAATAAAATTAAAAAAAAAAGACAAACTGATAACAAATAAGGATGGGCTGCAGTGCTCAATCTCCTCTATCATCTACCTGTTGAGACGAGAGAGAGGGAGAGGCTCCTGTGAGCCCCTGCCAGGCAGAGCCTCTGCACCCAGGACCCACCCCTCGATGCTCCCATGAGTCACGTCTGATTTTCCTGTGGCAGCAATCAAGCAGCGAATCCACTGAGGAAAGCACAATCCTGAGCAAACAGGTGAAGCCATGGCCAGTAGCTTCCTCTGGAGTTTCAACCATGGTCTCGTTTCTGAAGTAAGATAGAAATACACAAAAAGTACTGTGGCATAGGAAGGGAAACGGCCCCTGCATCCCAGGTCTGGCTTGCCGATCTCCCAGACAAAGTCAGACAACTTCAGGCACCACTGATAAGGCCAAAAGTACCCAAGAAGATAATAAAAGCTTCTAAAAGACACCTTGTCAGACAGTAAATAAACTGTGCTATTTAGGGCCAAAATGATGTATAACTGTGAGTTTCTAATACTCCCCTCTATTCCCTAAACCTCAACAACACCCTTCATAAACCCGTCTTACAGCTTTGTTTGCAAAAGAAAATTCTTAGCTTTTAACCTTGTAAACTGCATCTCCAAGTAATGTTAAAAGGTGTGAGATTTTAGCTACCTATAAAGATGTAACTTGTGGGCGCTGGGCAGAGGGTCCGGAGAGTCTGGCGGCCAGGGCGGCGTTGCGCCTTGAGCAGGATACCCAGAAGACCTGGGCGAGTAGCTTGGGAGCTGGGTGCCTTGAGGGCAGGACCCGGGCGCTGGCCAGAAGGGTCCGGAGAGTCCGGCGGCCCAGGGCGGCTGACGCCTTTTGAGCAGGGGCTTTTGCCGGGTGCACAGGCTTAGATAAGTGCATAACATCACCCCCCCCCCACGCCCATCGTGAGCATCCAAGTGGCCTCCTTTTTTTGGAGAAACCTTCGAGAACAAGAGAGTTATATAAATAGCAGAAAAAGTGAAATTGCAGCTATCCATACTCAAAAAAAAAAAAAAAAAAAAAAAAAAAAAAAAAAAAGAGGAGAAGGGAAACACAAAAAAAAAAAAAAAAAAAAAAGGTCATCCTGAAGGAGGAGAAGCAAACCGTCTCGCGTATTTGTGATCTAAACCACAAAGGAAGCCCACATGACCAGGGAAACGCAGAAGGGACAACATGGGGAAAGACACCAGGATAATCCTGCACCAAGCTTAACAAACCTGTAGGAGATAGATACAATGGGAACCCTTGGAGGAGACACCACAGGAACAGATTTGAGGAATAATGTGCAGACCCTAGCAGAGAAATTAAAGAACATAAAGAGGAATTCAGATGACTATAAAGGAGAGAATGAAAAACTCAAAAAGGACCTAGAGGGAACAATGTACAATATAGAAATAACTAAAGGAACAGATGTGACAAACTACGCGGACAAGAACTAGAGGGAGAAAAAAATAAAGAATATAGAGAACTAAAGGAGAGAGAATGAAAAACTCCAAAAGGACCCCTAGAGGGATACAAGTGACAAATCTTCGAAAGAACTAAGGACATACCAACAAACTTCAGAACAGAACTAGAGGGCGAAGAAAAAACAAAACTCCAAAAGAGAAGTAAGAACATGAAAAAGGAAGCCAACCAACGAAGTAAGGAGCACCAATAAAGAGATTGAGAAGCAACCAAGAAGAGATTGAGGAGCGCAAAAAGGAAATTGGATAGTACTAAAAAAAAAACAAAACACAGGATGAAACGAAAAAGGAATTAGAACACACATTCCATCAAGAAGAAGGGAAAGGGAAACAAGCCTCAGAAGTAGAATGGTAAGAAGCAAAAAAAGAATATCAGATCTGGAAGATAGATAACAGAGCAATTAAAAAGCTCAAATAAAGAATCCACACAAGAAAAATTTAAAAAAATACACGAAGTGGAACAACCAGGAATTAGGGACACTATGAAAAGGTCTAAACTTCTGTATCATAGGAATAGCGAGAAGGAGAAGAATCTCAAGAGAATAGTATTGATCAGATCTTAAACAGAATAATAGATGAAAACTTCCCCAACTTCCAAAACATAGACAAACCCATACAAAATACAAGAAGCACCATAGGACGGCCCCAAAACAGAACAAGATCAGAAAGACAAAACAAACCAACAAAAACCACACGCCGCAATCATATTAGTTAAAAGCTAGATGCCCAAAACAAAAGACCAAAATTCTGAGGGCTACAAAAGAAACAAAAGTCACTATTAAAGGGAAACCCATCAGAAAATAAACTGACTTCTTCTTTCCGCTTCATAAATCACAACATGAAAGCAAGAAGAACATGGAGCAAAGCATTCCCCGGTGTTAAGGGGGACTACAAGATGCCAACCCAGAAATACTTTACCCATACGACCAAAAATGTCCCTATTACTTAAGGAAGAGAAACAAATCTTCCAGGACATGAAACAAGATGATGAATACATGTCTGGGAAACAACCAACCTCCATTAAAATGCTTGAAAGCAATTCAGAAGGGCAGCAAAAGGAGCAAATCCTCAAAACAACTAGGGAAAGAGAAACTAAAAAACATAACCAATATGGCAGCAAAATCTAGAGGCTAGAATTCCCAAATGGATAATAAAATGAAAGAGAAACAATCCATCTTTTCATAATAACCTTTTAAATAATTAAGGGCTAAACGCCCCAATCATAAAGGGGCAGACTGGGAGAATGATTAGGAAAAACAACAACCCCATCTATATGCTTCTATCAAGAAACACCCTCCTCAATTTCAAGGATAGAGCCCAACAAACAACTAAGGATGAAAAAAAAGGAAAGGAAAGAAAGAAAGTCAAAAAGCAAATGTACCAAAAGAAAGCAGGTGGGGCTATTCTAATATCAAGTAATCAGAGAATAGACTGCAAAGCAAAAGAAATCAAAGAAGACAAAGAGGGCCATCACATCTACAATCTAAATAAAGGACAATTGACGATGAAGTGAAGTTTCCAACAATCATAAATATATATCAATGCACCAAACACATGTGTGCACCAACACAAACTTATAAAAAAAACAAAGTATCAAAAAAAAAAAAAAAAAAAAAAAAAAAAAAAAAAAAAAAAAAAAAAAACATAAACAAATTAGAAAAACATTCAGGATCTCAAGGCACAGATTAACCCCAGCCCAAACTATACTAGGGAACTTAGGACTCAATACCCCCCATTAAGTCCCCTAGACATAGGGTCAACAGGACAAAGGATAACAGAGAGACATCAATCTGAAATAAATGACACAAATAACAAAAACAAAACCAAATGGACCTCACAGACATCTATCGAATATTTCACCAAAACACCAAGAGAAACACTTTCTACTCAGCACCTCATGGAACATTCTATAAAATAGACCTATACTGGGACACAGGGAAAAACTCAACAATATAAAAAGATTGAAATTAATTTCATGCATTTCTATCAGACCACACAGTGCAATAAAACTCAAACATCAACACCAGAAGAAACCCTACCATCCTACAGGAACACATGGAGACTAAAACAAACACTCTCCTGAATAATGAGTGATCAAGAAGAAAATAAAGAAATAAAACATTTCCTGAATGAATTTTGATTAAAAACAACAAAAATCTATGGGACACTTTAAAAGCAGTCCTAAGAGGGAGTTTATAGCTCTAAGCTGTAAGTCCTACATTAAAAAACAGAAAGAACACAAGTGAAATGACCTAACACTGCAGCTAAAAATAAATCCTGAGAAAACCAAACAACAAATGAACCCTAAACGGAGCAGACAGACAAGAAGAATAACAAAAATCAGAGCAGAGATCAATGAAATAGAAAACAAGAAAAACATACAAAAAAAATCAATGAATCCAAAAGCTGGTTCTTTGAGAGAATAAACAAGATAGACAGACTCTAGCCTCTAGCCAGTTTAACCAAAAGAAAAGAGGGAAACAACTCCAAACAATCAATAGACTGTGACGAAAGGGGATACATCACAACAGACAAGCCAATGAAAAGATCCAGACAATCATACGGTGACGGGATAATAATTAAAAAACTTACTTTCTACTAAGTTTGAAACCTAAGAAAAATGGGATGAATTCTGAGAATCCCTGGGAATCATCACCAAAGCTCAAACCAAAAGAGATTGACAGCCAAACAGACCAATATACAAAGGAAAAAATCGAAGATGTATAAGTAGCCTCCAACCAAAAAAATGCCCAGGCCCGGATGTTTCACGGCAGAATTTTTATAAAATATTTTGAAAACTACTTAAAACCATTACTACTTAAAATTGTTTAAGAAGGATACAACACGAGGAGCTTCTTCCTCCCGAATCCTTCTATGAGGCCAGCATTACGACTACTCCCAAACCAGGGAAAGATAACCACCAAAAAGGAGAAACTATGAACCCATCTCCCTAATGAAACACAGATGCCAAAATTCTAAACAGGATTCTACATTGCATAGCAGACAAAACTCCTCCACACAAGCCACTCCAAAATCAAGAAACATATCATGACCAAAGTTGGATTCATACCAGACATGCAGGGATGGTTCAATCAACATACGAAATCAATAAACACAAAATCATCAAACATATCAATGGACTGAAGGACAAAAACCACACCCACACCTCATCTCAATGGATGCGAGAAAAGCCTTTGACAAAATCCGCATCCTTCCTTTCAGTTTAAAGTCCCTGGAGGGAATTTGCCTAGAGGATCATTCCTCAATGTAATCAAAGCCATATACAGGAAACCCACAGCCAATATCATCCTAATGGGGAAGTGACAGAAGCATTCCCCTTGAAGGTAGGAACTCGAGACCGGCAAGGCTGCCCTGCTGCCCCTGTCACCACTCTTCTCTTCAATATATCTAAAAGAATGCTGGAAAAAACCCTGCAAGGCAATAAGGCAGAAAAGGAAAATTAAAGAAAGGAGTTCTAATTGGAAAAAGAGGAAATCAAGCTATCCCTTTTTGAAGAGTCATTTTTTTGCTGATTATGATTTCTTACCTAAGGGACTATGCTAAGAACTCTCCTACCAGGAAAACTCCTAGAAAATGATTAAAGAAGAGGGAAAAGCTTTGGTTAAAGTCGACAGGAAACAAAATAAATCCTAGAAAACATCGATAAGCCTTTCTCTTTGGGAGCCTTTTCGTTTTTTTCTTTACAAACAAACACAATTTCTTTAAACAAAAAAACAAAACCAATTAACAACAACTAACAACACAACACAAAAACAACCAAAAAAACAAAACCAACTACAAGCAAAACTGAAGAAGGGAATAACAAAGGAGAGACCTGCCTTCCCACGCAACAACAAAAATAAGCCCCTCAAAAAAAGCCTCAAAAACAATAAAATTAACCCTAGAATAAAATAAAACCTAGGAAACAACACAAAATTCCTAACATAAGACAAGACCAAAAAAAAAAACAAAAAAAAACCAAAAGGAAAAAAAAAGAAAATTTTTTTACAACAAAAATTTTAAAAACCCCCCCTGAAAAAAGGAAATTGATGAAGACAACAGAAGATNGAGAGAGAGAGAGAGGGGATGGAGGAGGGGAGGAGGAGGAGAGAGGAGAGAGGAGAGAGAGAGAGAGGAGATACCGAGACTGAGAATCACCAAACAGTTAAGAAGTTTTTCTCTGTGGTGGCCACGCCTTTTAATCCTTGCAATGGGAGGCAGAGGCTAGGCAGATCTTTGTGAGTTCAAGGCCACCTGGTCTACAGAGCGAATTCCAGGACAGCTGGGGCTACAGGGAGACCCTGTCTCAAAAGAACCGAAAAGAAAAAAAAAAAAAAAAAAAAAAAAAAAAAAAGAAGTTTCTCAAAAACCCAGAGTAACTTAACACCCAATGAAGTCAAACTAAAAAGAATAAATTTTAAAAAATTAATGATGTAACCATGAAACAAGAACTGGAAGTTACTAAATGAAATAATCAGAGGCCTTGGAAGTAAAAGATGACACTCGCTGGAATGACAGATGGGCGAAGCAGAAGAGCCAATCTCTGCATTGGAAAACTTGGCCACAAAATCCTCTAACGATGCAACACCCAGAAATAAGTGCTGTAAGGTGGAGAAAAAAACACTGAAGAAATATGCAAACTATATTCAGAAGTCCTAACATGTATCTAAACATTCAAAACAGAGAAATTAGGGGAAAATGGAGGTGGAGCTAGAAATATGGCTCTGCTGTGAAGTGCTCTCCCAGAGTTCAGTTCCCATCACCTGCAGCAACTGGTCTCAACAGGCTGTAACTCGAGCTCCAAAGGATTTGACACCTTCTTCTGGGCTCCATACTCAACACAGACATACACATATACACATAGTTTACAAAAAACTTAATTTTTATTTTATGTGTACAAGTGTTTTGCCAGCATGTATATAGGTCCAGCATGTGCATGTAATATCTGCAGAGGCCAGACACCAGAGAGGGTGTCAGATCCCCTAGAACTGGAGTTCCACATGGTTGTCAGGCACCATGTATGTACTGGGAAACAAGCCCAGGGCCTCTGTAAAAGAGGCCAATGGTGTTAACTGCTGAGACATTTCTCTAGTCCCTATATACATAATTTTAAAAAATAAATCCTGGGGCTAGAGAGATGGCCTAGCGGTTAAGAGCGCCGACCGCTCTTTAGAGGACCGGAGTTCGATCCCCAGCACCCACATGGCGGCCAAGAACCGTCTGAAACTCCAATTCCAGGAGAACTCCAGTTCCTGGGGAATCTGACACCTTCTTCTGACCTCCGCGGCATTGCACGACACGGGTGCACAGACTTGCAGACAGTACATTGATACACATACATAAATAAATAAAAATGTAAAATAAATAAATAAATAAATAAATAAATAAATAAATAAATAAATAAATCTTGGGGCTGGAGAGATGGCCTAGCAGTTAAGAGTTCCAACTGCTCTTGCAGAGGACCCGGGTTCAATCCCCAGCACCCACATGGCAGCTGAGAACCGTCTTTAACTCCAGTTCCAGGGGAATCCAACATCCTCCTCTGACCTCTGTGGCATTGCGCAACACGGGTGCACAAACCTGCATGAAGACAGTACATTCATACACATACAAAAATAAAAATACAATTAAAAATATATATAAAAAATAAAAATAAATCTTTAAGGGGCTGAAGAGATAGCTCACAAGTTAATAATCCTGGCTGCTCTTGCAAAGGATCTTGATTGGATTCCCAGCACCCACATGGCAGCTAACAACCATCTGTAACTCCAGTTCCAGGGGACCCGACGCCCTCTTCAGGGTCACTTACATCCAGGCAATACACTCATAAAATAATAAAGCCAAATCTTTAAAAAAGAAATAATGTCTTTGCTGGGCACAGTGGCTCATGCCAATAATCCCAGTACTTGGGAGGTAGAGGCAGGAGAATCAGGAAATCAAGATTACATTATAATTTAGAAGATAGCCTGAGCTACATGAGATGCTGAGGAAAGATAGAAAGAAAGAAAGAAAGAAAGAAAGAAAGAAAGAAAGAAAGAAAGAAAGAAAGAAAGAAAGAAAGAGGAAAGAATGTCCTTGTAATTAATCCTGACAAAAAGAGCCTCCTCCCTTGTTTGCTTCCCCCCCTCAACTAAACAGCCAGTTAACTGATTTAAAATGTTGGCCATGGACCCACTAAGGGAAGACCTGAGGGTGACACAAAAGTAGATAAAAGATAATAAGTGGTAACTAATTTACCAGAACAGATAATATCAAAAGTCAAATGTTTGCAGCGTTTCATTCCCCAAAAAACAGTTACAGTTCTGGCAAGATTGCTCAGCAGGTAGAGCTATTTGCCAACAAGCCTGACAATCTGAGTTCAATCCCAGGACTCTGCATGGTAGAGAAAGAGACCTCCAGCAAGTTGTCCTCTGATCTCCATATGCATTCCATAGTATGTACACACACACACACACACACACACACACACACACACACAAAAACACTAATGTTTTAAATTAATTTAAGAAACATCCTCAGAAAGATTCAGGAACTAGAGTACCAATAACTTTGAAGGTAGGAATACAAATAAGGCTGGATATAGTAGGGTTGACTGAAAATCTACCTAAGAAAATGGCCCCCATATTCTCTCATCACCCCCACCCAGTCAGCAAATGCTCCCCCTTCTTCCCAGCAGATTACTACAGGTTTATCCATTGACACAGCAGAGACTCTGGATTAGGGAACTAGAATCCAGTAAAAACCAACACACACTATGCTGAGTCCTCAGTCCTCTTCCTCTCAGTGCTGATGTCAAGCTTCTACAACTCAAACAGGTGCTGGAAGGTTGGTTTCTGCAGATATCAAAGATAAAATAAAAAGACCTACCTACCACCCATGTTCATCCCCTAGCTCCACAAATTTTCACATTCTTGTCCACTCATTTTGTTTTGTTACCCACTGAGATTAACCAGACCATCTGGATCCACTGGAGCCTGAAGGACCAGCAGTAGGTACACAACTAAAGGCAGTAATTCCCCATTCCCCAGAATCTGTCAATAGCCAACAATCCAGAGGTAAAAGGATAGGGTCCGATGAGCCCCTCCCATTTCCTGGACTTATTGTTAATAGGCCTGGTCTTGCAATAGCCCACTGCAGGTAACTAGAGTCATTGTAAGTTAATTGCAATGGTTGTATCAAGTCTAAAGGAGATCATTTCACAGCCCTTCAACCCATCTTCTGGCTCTTACATACTTTCTGCCCCTCTTCTGCAAAGTTCTCTAAGCCATAAGTGACAGAAATCAGTATAACGAGATTGCCTAGACAATTAAGAATGAGTAGATTCCCATTGCTTTACATGCCAACCCAAAAAAAATAATAGTAAAAATGAGCTTGAGAGCTGGGTGTGGTGGGGTATGCCTTTAATTCCAGCACTTAGGAGGCAGAGGCAGGCAGATCTCTGAGTTCAAGGCCAGCTGGGGCTACAAAGACACCTTGTCTCAAAAAGATAAAAAATAGGAGTGTGCAGTGGTTAGGTCAGAGAATTGCCAGGACCACCTGAAGCACAGGTAGGAGCCAGGCACTTCAGCCAGGCAGATTTTAGGATTGATCTACTCCTGGGTTGTTGGTTGATTCATTCATTGGATAGCTAAATCTTTGTCTTCTGAGGCTGGTGGAGTGGAGTCACCCTGCTAGCTGGGATTAAAAGTTGGGCCTGTTAAAACCTTGTCTGGTGTGGCTGTCGGGGCGGAGTTGCCCTTGTAGCTGGTATTAAAAGTGGGCCTGTTGCCACTGTGAGACTTGAGTGTGCAGTGGTTAGGTCAGGGACTTGACAGGACCACCTGAAGCACAGAGTAACAGGTTGCAGGCTAAGTCAAGCATATCCCCTCCCCACCCCCACCAACTGGAATTGCTGAGAGAGTGTCCAAGTGGATTTTTTGGAGAACTATCAGAACAGAAAAGGAAGAGTGAATTAGACTTCCAATATATAAACAAAATTGAAAGCCTGAAATCTAGACAAGTCAACACTCCATAAACAAGGAGGGGGAAAAAAAGGCATCTGAAGGAGGCAAGCGAAGCAAGCCTTCAACACAGTGAAAAGGCATTTGTGATTCGAATCAGAATACAGGCAAAAAAAAAAAAAGGGAAACCCACGTGCCAGGGACACGAAGAAGAGACAACATGGGAAAGGTGCAGGATAATTCCTCACCAAGCTCTACCAACCTTGTAGATTGCTACAGTGGGATCCCCCTGGGGGTGACTCAAGAAACAAATCTCAGAGGAACAATTGAAGACCTATTCAGAGAAATTAAAGAATATAAAGAACAAGTCAGAGATCTAAGGAAAGAGAATGAAAAACTCAAGAAGGACCTAGAGAGAGAAAACGACAAATTCTAGAAGGAAGTGGAAACACTGAATAAGGAAGCCAACCAGTGAAGTAAGGAGCACCAAGAAGAGATTGAGAAGCTCCAGAAAGAAGTGGAAATACTAAAGAAATCACAGGATGAAATGAAAAGGGAAATAGAACACTCATCCAATCAAGAGGAAAAGAATGGAAAAAGCCTCAGAAATAGAATGGAGGAAGCAGAACAAAGAATATCAGACCTGGAAGATAACAANCCCCAAAAAACAGTTACAGTTCTGGCAAGATTGCTCAGCAGGTAGAGCTATTTGCCAACAAGCCTGACAATCTGAGTTCAATCCCAGGACTCTGCATGGTAGAGAAAGAGACCTCCAGCAAGTTGTCCTCTGATCTCCATATGCATTCCATAGTATGTACACACACACACACACACACACACACACACACACACACAAAAACACTAATGTTTTAAATTAATTTAAGAAACATCCTCAGAAAGATTCAGGAACTAGAGTACCAATAACTTTGAAGGTAGGAATACAAATAAGGCTGGATATAGTAGGGTTGACTGAAAATCTACCTAAGAAAATGGCCCCCATATTCTCTCATCACCCCCACCCAGTCAGCAAATGCTCCCCCTTCTTCCCAGCAGATTACTACAGGTTTATCCATTGACACAGCAGAGACTCTGGATTAGGGAACTAGAATCCAGTAAAAACCAACACACACTATGCTGAGTCCTCAGTCCTCTTCCTCTCAGTGCTGATGTCAAGCTTCTACAACTCAAACAGGTGCTGGAAGGTTGGTTTCTGCAGATATCAAAGATAAAATAAAAAGACCTACCTACCACCCATGTTCATCCCCTAGCTCCACAAATTTTCACATTCTTGTCCACTCATTTTGTTTTGTTACCCACTGAGATTAACCAGACCATCTGGATCCACTGGAGCCTGAAGGACCAGCAGTAGGTACACAACTAAAGGCAGTAATTCCCCATTCCCCAGAATCTGTCAATAGCCAACAATCCAGAGGTAAAAGGATAGGGTCCGATGAGCCCCTCCCATTTCCTGGACTTATTGTTAATAGGCCTGGTCTTGCAATAGCCCACTGCAGGTAACTAGAGTCATTGTAAGTTAATAATTGCAATGGTTGTATCAAGTCTAAAGGAGATCATTTCACAGCCCTTCAACCCATCTTCTGGCTCTTACATACTTTCTGCCCCTCTTCTGCAAAGTTCTCTAAGCCATAAGTGACAGAAATCAGTATAACGAGATTGCCTAGACAATTAAGAATGAGTAGATTCCCATTGCTTTACATGCCAACCCAAAAAAAATAATAGTAAAAATGAGCTTGAGAGCTGGGTGTGGTGGGGTATGCCTTTAATTCCAGCACTTAGGAGGCAGAGGCAGGCAGATCTCTGAGTTCAAGGCCAGCTGGGGCTACAAAGACACCTTGTCTCAAAAAGATAAAAAATAGGAGTGTGCAGTGGTTAGGTCAGAGAATTGCCAGGACCACCTGAAGCACAGGTAGGAGCCAGGCACTTCAGCCAGGCAGATTTTAGGATTGATCTACTCCTGGGTTGTTGGTTGATTCATTCATTGGATAGCTAAATCTTTGTCTTCTGAGGCTGGTGGAGTGGAGTCACCCTGCTAGCTGGGATTAAAAGTTGGGCCTGTTAAAACCTTGTCTGGTGTGGCTGTCGGGGCGGAGTTGCCCTTGTAGCTGGTATTAAAAGTGGGCCTGTTGCCACTGTGAGACTTGAGTGTGCAGTGGTTAGGTCAGGGACTTGACAGGACCACCTGAAGCACAGAGTAACAGGTTGCAGGCTAAGTCAAGCATATCCCCTCCCCACCCCCACCAACTGGAATTGCTGAGAGAGTGTCCAAGTGGATTTTTTGGAGAACTATCAGAACAGAAAAGGAAGAGTGAATTAGACTTCCAATATATAAACAAAATTGAAAGCCTGAAATCTAGACAAGTCAACACTCCATAAACAAGGAGGGGGAAAAAAAGGCATCTGAAGGAGGCAAGCGAAGCAAGCCTTCAACACAGTGAAAAGGCATTTGTGATTCGAATCAGAATACAGGCAAAAAAAAAAAAAGGGAAACCCACGTGCCAGGGACACGAAGAAGAGACAACATGGGAAAGGTGCAGGATAATTCCTCACCAAGCTCTACCAACCTTGTAGATTGCTACAGTGGGATCCCCCTGGGGGTGACTCAAGAAACAAATCTCAGAGGAACAATTGAAGACCTATTCAGAGAAATTAAAGAATATAAAGAACAAGTCAGAGATCTAAGGAAAGAGAATGAAAAACTCAAGAAGGACCTAGAGAGAGAAAACGACAAATTCTAGAAGGAAGTGGAAACACTGAATAAGGAAGCCAACCAGTGAAGTAAGGAGCACCAAGAAGAGATTGAGAAGCTCCAGAAAGAAGTGGAAATACTAAAGAAATCACAGGATGAAATGAAAAGGGAAATAGAACACTCATCCAATCAAGAGGAAAAGAATGGAAAAAGCCTCAGAAATAGAATGGAGGAAGCAGAACAAAGAATATCAGACCTGGAAGATAACAAAGAGCAACTATAAAGCTCAAACAAAGATTATGAAAATTTTTTAAATACACAAAAGTAGAACAACCAGGAACTATGGGACACTATGAGAAGATCAAACCTCCGCATCATAGGAATAAAGGAAGGAGAAGAATCCCAAGAGAATAGTATTGATCAGATCTTCAACAGAATAATAGATGAAAATTTCCCCAAACTAAAAAAAGACAAATCCATACAAATACAAGACACACATAGAATTCCAAACAGACAAGATCAGAAAAGAAGCTCCCCTCACCATATCATAGTTAAAATGCTAGATGCCCAAAACAAAGACAAAATTCTGAAAGCCACAAGAGAAAAACAAGTTACATATAAGGGGAAACCCATCAGAATTACGACTGACTTCTCTGCACAAACCATGAAAGCAAGAAGAACATGGAGCAAAGCATTCCCAGTGTTAAATGACTACAGATGCCAACCCAGATTACTATACCCAGCAAAAATGTCAATTATAGTTGAAGGAGAGAGAAAAATCTTCCATGACATAAACAAGATGATAGAATACATGTCTGGAAAACCAACCCTTCAGAAAATACTTGAAGCAATTCAAAGGACAGAAGAGAGGAGCAACCATCCCCAAGCACCTAGAAAGAGAAACTAAT